>JAUMHI010000034.1:17981494-17991738 GCA_032359435.1 Enteromius unitaeniatus
ATTAACACCTCTGTTTTGTCAGAATTTAACAGTAAGAAGTTACTTGTCATCCAATTTTTTATATCAGCTATGCATTCCGTTTTTCAATTTAGTGTGTTTCACCCGACTCACTCCTAACTGGTTATAGTTATCAGACAGAACTTAATCAAAGCTAGTTTTGGATATCAGACAGAACTACAGATTCCAGACAAAACTAGAACCTTTCTAGAAATATTAGATCCAGTCTTTTTACAAAATTCCAACTGAAGATATATTTTTCTGGTGAAACTGCTACATTTGAATGTAAGTTATTTTAGTCTGTGAATCAGACAGACTGGTTACCTGGAAAGCTGTGAAAAACAACTTAACCGCCCTGGTCTAAATATTGTTTCATTTCCTAATAAAAAAAATTTGGGCAAAGGTTTATTTTTGTGAACGGTATCAGAAGATAAACCAGATTCTGCGGAAAAGGAAAGGACAGTGAGAGGGGGATTTTTGTTGGGAATGCTGTGGCTTCAGGCCAGAGTTCACCAGCGCTGGTCCCATCTTTCCTGCGACTGGAATTCCCGATAAAGTCCCTCTTTGTTTGGACAGAGACGGGCCAGGGCAATGTCACACATACATCCGGCTCCAGTGAGTTGATCTTTGGCGACAGGAGTGCAGATCGGCCGTGTGCCAGAGCTGGTGCAGCAGTATTTATTGTGGATATAATGTGCTATTGTTGACAGAAGATGGATATTCACACTGACCTGCCAGAACCGTGCGAATCGTTGGTGCATAACGTGCTCCTTGCATTTCACCATTCCATCAGGAATTTGTCAGCCTGTGAATATGGCTCAAAAAGAAATGGATTAATGGCACAATATTTGTCATTCCTGTATGATGTTGTGAAACTCAAGGCTCTGTACACAGTATGTGTATATTCTGATAAAGCACGTTATTGTCATGTTTAATAAAGTGATCATAAAAGCAGCTTGTTTTATTGTTATCACCAGTCACAGGGTTAATATTTGAAAGTAAGCACTACATATTTTGCTATATATTCGAGAAAATCTGTGCTTACATATAGGCTATACACATGCCGAGTGCTTTGAAGTGCCAGCATATATTGGACTTTGGTTATATTTACTGATATTTCTTGGGTGTGGTGATTGATCATAGGTGGATTTCCTTTGCACTTTGACTGCTCTGCAGTGAAGATGTTCTGTGCATAGAGAACATAATTTAAATGTCTCTCTTTTCTTATACACTTTTGTTAACTTTGTGTATTTCTGTATTTAACTTCCCCAACGTCAGCAGAACAATAGCACAACCTGACAAAAGGAAAAAGGTTCACAAAAGGGCATAATTTTTCATTCTACCCTTGATATTAAATATCAGCAGATTATTGCTATAGCTGTTTTGTTAACTATTGATGACTGCATAAAAAAAGACTGATGATTTTTAGTTCCAATAACTGTATACCTGTTTTATTCTTTACATTTTAAATATAGTTACTTGCATAATATACATCATATGCAACAATTAAAAATTGATTGTCATTTACATTTACACAAGAAATATTATAAATTTGTTTGCCTGTAACACAATTGTAGTCTAGTCTGAACGGGTTAAGCTTGTATTATATTTTAAACTCCTGCGCGTGAGAGAGAAAGAACATCGATGACGTCCGCAGTGGGCGTGTACCTGGGCGAGTAAAGTCTCTTCAAAGTGTTCATGGTTTAGTCTTCACTTTTCACGGGTCTCCATTCGGTCGCGTGAAATTCCGCAGCGTTACATCATCAGCGCACCTTCCCGCAGGTGACACGGGACACCCGGAAGAAGACGAGCATCGACAGTCACACGAGTCCCTTGTGTTTCAGTTCAAGCCTAGAAGAGCCGAGCCGGTCACAGTCATGTCAGAGCTCAAGAAGAACAAGATGTTTATTGTGCTGATGGATCTCGTGTGTGTGCTCGCGGGTGAGTCTGATCTTTTCTTGCATCTGCATTTCTGCCTTGGATTGTGAAATCCAAGAAGTTCACCAAAGTTCACCTGCCACCTTTTAACTTTTAACTGTTGCTTTCCACTGGATGCAAACATGTTAAACCTGAAGTAATGACCGTGACTGTGAGGACTGTTCAAAGAAAAGGCTATTTTAAAATATAGTTTGAAACCAATGTTTATTATTATTAATTATTTCGGTTTTAGAAATGTTTGAAAAATGTTCATACCATTTTCTATGTTTTTTTTTCCTTTTTTTAAATAACACAAATGTATAATTATTTTCAAAACCAAATTCAAGATCAAGATTCAAGAACTATTTATTATTTCTTTCTTTATCATGCATTCAACATTCACTTAACTTATTAAGTGGTTTATGAGGACACACATTTGTGGAATTTATATATATATATATATATATATATAATGAAAACTGTGTCTCTCTAATTTACTCTTACTGACTGGTATTTATTTATATATATTGCCTGAAGTGCTGCATTTATGTCTGGTATAACATTCCTCTCAAGTGTATCGTAAGTGATAAATATGTATTTTGTCCTAAAGCAACACATAAAGAAAATACAGAAACATAACAAGGATGTGACAGAGACTGGGTAGATGCAAAGCATTCTGAGTTTTGTGTCTTCCTCACTAATTTATACGATGGTTGCAACCTGAATAATACTGTGTGTGTGCATTTTTATGCTAAATTGTGGGCACCAATGATCCCACAAGTTATTATTAAAATCTAAAATGTGCCCCATGAGGGAACAAATTATATATACTTTACAAAAAAAAGTAACTGAAAATGTAACAGTGGAAACATTGGTGTTCTTGAAAAGGGGAAGGGATGTGAATATAATAATAATATATATAATAATAACAATAATACATTGGTGTCACTATTTTCTAGAGCACTGTTTTCTAGGTTAATACTATCATGATTTGAGATGTTCCACAGAACATCTTGAGCTTCAGTGGATGCAAGAAAAACAGTTTGAGTAACGAGGGTAACATGATCAATGCCGCTAGTTTGCCATTTACGCAGCAAATACAGCAAAATCATTCAGTTTGCCTCAAAACTATAGATTCTTCAATCACTAGATTTAGCATCTGATAAAATCATTACAACACAGAGCTTTTCGTAAGTTCAGAGCTTGTTCACACTTGTCAGGGCTCTAGACTAACTGGTGTACCCTAATTTTCATATAGGCAATATTGACATGTAAGTGATTAACTAACACCGTGTCTACACTGAACCAGACGGTTGCTGCAACAGCTAAAGTCTGTCTATAGGGGACTCTGCAAAGAAAATCATTTGAAACTTGTGTCAATACGTCATAAATAGAACTCAGCATTAGTTTTTTCCAGTGTGACGCGACAAAATACAATAGAACTGTATGCTGTATGTACTGGATTCGACAAATTCTGTCGACTTGTGTGTCCCGGCCTTAATGTGTGTCTGTTGTTGAGCCACGGGAGACTTTCAGAGCCGCGGATCATTTTTTCCCCCCTCGAATTTGTTTTGTGAAATTTTTGAACTTTTGAGAAATTAGGTCGCCCTCTAGAGCCCTGCTTGTGGCTTTTATTTGAAATAAAAGTCTTGCAAAAAAACTGTCACTCATTTGTTCAGATATAGAAATCATTATAACTCTGTTCTCACTTTTTTTTACGTCTCTATGTTTCGGTTTAAGCTGTTGTGAAAATTCTGCTTTGTATTTCCAGCACATAATAACACCTGTAATATTAAACTGGTGAATTGAAGCATGAAAGCATTATCTGATGCACTCAGCTGTATCCTCTGAAGCATAAATCATCACAGTAACAATAGCGACCTTTAGGAGTGTCTCCATCAATGCATGGCTGAGGAGAACAAAGCCTTCAGCTCATGTATGCTCCAGTTCATGTGTGGTCTGTCCAGATGACTCAGCAGAGAGTGAAAGACATTTGTAAATCAGCTTCACTTGGTTCATTTATAGCATGAGTCAGGTTTACATCCGAGAAGTGTTCATTGCTGCTGCTGACACAGAAAACTCTCACAGATGAGTCTCAAAGTCTTGATATTGGAGCCAGGATTGATGTGTTGGCATCTGTTTTCAGTTAAAGCAGTAGTTCACACGAAAATGGAGATTGTGTCATCTGTGATTTGCGTCCAAAAGTGAAAAAAAGAACAAAGAAAGTGTACAAGTATCCTTACGATTGGTTTAACTATGGCTGATGGTTGTATTTTCAGTATTTTCAAAGCAGACAAAATGATTTTAAAGACTTAAAGTTTTAAGCATCAAACTAACCAGCTACAATGTGAACCAACAAACTTTGACATGAAGCAGAAAACTTGAAAATCGGACAAGACCACAAAGGCACAAGACTATAGCTTTAACAAAGGAAAGAACTGCAATGACGTATTGAAATGATAGAGGAATATACAGGGTGGGCCATTTATATGGATACACCTTAATAAATAAATAATAAAATGGCCATCTTGAAAAGTGTCCCCCCTCACATATACTAATGTGCCACAAACAGGAAGTTAATATCACCAACCATTCCCATTTTATTAAGGTGTATCCATATAAATGGCCCACCCTGTATAAAACTATTGATTTAAGGGGATTCACGTGGATAGAAATAATTTAGTTCGTTTATTGAAAGATGTTCATATATGTAGAATTATTTAAGAGCACATTCTGACTTTTAAAGATTTCAGGCAGTAAAGATTTATTTTGGTATGATTTCCCTGTCTGATAAAATCTGATTAGTTAGTATTTATTTGTATAATATAATTTTCGAGACCCTAATCCGCGGTGATTTGGTTTGATTGGTCCAGTTTTCATTCATATTATTGCCTGATAAATCAGCATTTGTGCCGCTATTTTACCGGCTCCAGAAGAGGCACCAAGTTGTGAAAAATGAATTTGGAAAAGACCAACGAAAAGACCAACAAGAGGGCGGGCAGTATGCTAATGTTTCATGTTGACGTCGACATGAAACAGCATGGGATTCGTTTAAAAAAAACAACTCGTTTTAATGATTCAGAGTCAACTGTTTCTTTTGAGAGACAATAAGTTTATACAAGGTGCACTTTCAGATTTCAAATATTTTATATTAAAGCATATGTAAGCAAGAGAATTATCTATAGACTTTGTGAATGACATTTGTCAGTGTGGGTGTGGTCTACAGGTAATGCCCACCTGTGCCTTTCAGCAGGAAGCCGTTAGTGTGCACTGACAGGAATGACAAACTCAAACAATATGGGCTATGTAATGAATCCTGTGCTCGTGTTTGTCTGTGTTCTCGCTGTGTTGTTTTCATCTGTGAAGTGCGTGTCAAGGCTTGTTGTAGAATCAGGTCTGTGCAAGTTCAGCTTCAGCAAAGTCTCAGGCTGCTGTCAACAACAGAGAGGGACTGCTCTCAAATCATCCCCATTTACGTGTCTGTCCAGACGAAGGCAAATATTTGTGCATGTGTCTGGTTATCCGGACCGGCTGATGGGGCAGAACGGAGGAATTAGTGTGAGGTTTAATGAAAAAAAACCCTCATGTGCTTAGATTGAAGTAGGGCTGCACGATTGCTAGGAAAAAAATTGTGATGTCACATAGTGAGATTTTATTAATAAATACATTTGCTTGTGTGTTTTACACACAAGCAGCTTGTGATCCCGTGTTTTCAGTGCCTCAGAGTGTCTTCCCAAATGAAAACGAAACACTTGCAGTTTTCCAACAAAACAATAGCTTTAGCATTTGAAAATTAAGACATTGTAACTTCATAAGATATTTTTTTAATAATTAATATATATATATATATATATATATATATTACAGTGAAATAATACAATAGTAATATTGTTTTTACAATAAATATTAAAACAAAAAGTTAATATTAATATATAAACTTTTAGATATAAATTGTGCAGCCCTATACAAACAGGCACTATACTTTTTTTTGTAGTTTTTTAAACCTCAATTCCCAATATTTCCATAAATCTGAGGTTGGACTATTACATTGCTGATAATTTCCAAACCTAGAGCTGTAGGTGGAACAAATACATAGTTCATTTTTGGGTGCAAAAATGGATTTGTAGCCCATGTCAGGTGCTAATATTCCATGATTATGCTTCTTTTGTGCTAGACCAGCCCTTCTAGACCAGTTTACACCTCAGTGGTAGGCCTTTGTGGTGTGCTCTGATTGGCAGGTTGAATGGTTTGTGACATTTGAGCAAATCCTCTGGTGTCCACGCCTCAGAACTTCATCCATGCACATCAGCAGCTGTAGTAATGTTTTAAAGTCCTTCATACTGAAACTAGAAGATAAAATATTGGATTTCAAAATCTGAATGTTCAGTGAAGCTTCATCTCTATGGCTCAGCTTCCTTTTCCTCTGATGTTTCAGCAGTTTCAGCATGAATAAAGAATTCATGTTTGTGCTTGGCTCGTAAAGTCCTTCTCCGGATGCAGAGGTTGAATCTCTGCTCTTGCCTTTCCGCTTCTTATGTCCCATGATTCCCTCTAACTTAAAAAAAAAATGCTCCAGCTACTTTAAGTAGCTATAGAATTCACAAACATCCCAGCCTCCTTGAAGAATGCTAATTACAGGATTTCCTCAATCTATCTAGACTATAGTTTTTAATTAGAAGACAATTTATTGAATGTCATCCATTATTTCCCCTTGCGCCATTTCAAATCTGTCTCACTTTCTTAAATGGAGCACAAACTATGTTTTGAAGCTTGTGTCTGCTGAGGTCCAAAAAAGGTCGAAAAAGTTCTTCTTAAAATAATTTCTTCTTCTATGTTCTGCTGAAGAAAGAACGTCTACCGGTTTGTAATGACATGAGAATAAATTTTCACTTTTCGTCCCTTTTTAATACTTTATTAAAAACAGTCCTTCTAATGCTTCAGATGTGATCTGGATCTGAAAGTTAAAACCCTTTTGCTGGCCTCAGATACACCCTGTGAATATCTGTTTGTGATAGTCCAGTACAAGATGTCAGCAGCATATTAAATCAAATATTTAGCTTTATTTTACACTGATGAGGCTGAGTAGTGAGGAAGAGCTTTTAACATTTGATTTGGATTGTTTCGTTCTTCTTCTCTCTGAATAACTTTGGGGACGGCCCGGGCAGATAACATCAGAAAACATGCCAAACTGATTTAACCCAAATCCTCTTATTTTGAGAGTAGCTGTTGTGCTGAGCGCTGTGAGGCTCCGTATTTAATTCTTATCAGATGCTTTCCTTCCTTTTCTTTTAAGCCATGCTTCAATTTCCCTCCGCTGAGTCTGTGATCTGCATCTATGTCTGTCAGATTGGGTCATATTCTTCACAGATGCCCATATTTCCTTGTTCAAATGTTCAAGCAATTATGTTTGTGGTTGCAAATGACCAAGAAAAGATAAAATAATTGGACATAATTGGAAGCATTCTTTTTTTTGTGTCACGCACACTCCTTTGTAGTGGCTCCATTCCAAATTTTGCTGACTATAGTATGTGTACTACAGTATATTAAGCATGCAAAATTAGGATTTCCAAATCATAGTGTTTATACAAAAATTAAAAAAGCAGGTCAAAGGTGCACAAATAATGATGGCTATATTTTTGAAGTGTGCATCCACGCAAGCATTTTGCTATTTGCTTTTTTTTTGTCTTTGCACTAAATTGTTTGCAGTTAGACCAGAAACAGGTGTTAAGGAAGTAAACAGTCAGATAATCAGGTTCTAATTCATGTTGATTTAAAGCATTTGAAAACTACAAGGCCTCCAAGCTCAAACGTTTTTTAAATTAATTTTTTTTTTCTCTAATGTTCCCCAAGGCTGCATTTATTTGATAAAAATGTAGTAAAAACTAATTATGTTAAATATTATTACAATTAAAAATAAGTTTTGTTATTTTGAAAACAATACAGTCTTCAGTGTCACATGATCCTTCAGAAATCATTCTAGTATGACCATCTGTTGCTCAAGAAACATTTCTGATTACTATTGATGTTAAAAACAGTTGTGCTGCTGCATATTTTCAGGATTATTTCATATAAAGTTCTCATCACAGAGCACCTTAATACATTTTTATTTTAACTTTTTAGTGTTTGAACCCAGTGAAACTTAAGTAAGTAAAGGTGTATTTGACTGGGATTAATATAGTTTAGATGTTTAGATTAATACTTTTAGATGAACTTGCTAATAAAGCGGTCACACTTTTACATTAGGCGGCTTTAACTAATATGTACTTGCATCAAAACATAAGGAGAATCTACTCGTTGTGTTCATATTTTATTGCAAAACACTTTTGCTGCTATTGAGGTGAGATATGGGTAAAGTTAGGGACAAGTTTGGTGGTATGGGTAGGTTTAAGGGTGAAGGTGTAATGGATGTGTAATTATAAATGTAATTACAGAAATTAATTTCATATAGGTATTTTTAAAAATATGCACAATGTAAAAACATGTAAGTGCATTGTACCAAATGATTAAGGCCACTTAGTATAATGTGCAGTCTCAGAAATAAAGGTACAAAAGCTGTCACTGGGGCTGTACTTTTCAAAAGTTACACTTTTGTATCTTTTAGATTCAAATATGTACATTTTAAGTACAAATATGTACTTTAAGGTACCAAAATGGACCTTTTAGGTACTTTTTAAAAAGTACCCCTCTATTGACAGTTTTACCCCTCGATTTGTACCTTTTATTTCTGAGAGTGTGGCACCAACAAAGCTAATGTAACCAGTTAACAACAAAGGGGTTTGTGACCTCAAGATGTGGTCGTATCGCTTAAATACTACAAAACCATTCCTGCTAAAAGAACCAAGTAGGCTTGTAACTCAGTTTCCTAGCCTGACCAAACTGATGTTTAGCTCTTCAGCCAACTTGTCTTTGCCAGGCAAGTGGCCAAAACCCTTTTAAAACTAGCCAACCAGACCGGCCAGACCAGCTTATGCAGACGTCACAGAAGTACAAACTTATGTAATATGGAATATATGCAGACTGTGTTTTAGGGTTAAAAGAATGTGTGTGTGTGTTGTTTAGTAGACTGAAGAGTGAATGAATCAGATAATCAGGTCTGTCTTCACTCTGCTGAACATTCAGAATGCATGAAACAAAACCACAGACCACATGACAGACCAAACGAGGGATCAGAAGGGAGCAGGGGACACGTGGGTGGTGACATTTGGGCATGAGGGTAGAAAAGAAAGAATGAAGAAGGCTGAGGTAAAGACAGGTCCGGGGAACGGGGTCTGTTCTGTCCTGTGTGGATTAGATATGCCGGGTTTAACGGCCAGTTCTGTGAGCGCATACCACTGAGGATTACTCACACACACACACACACTTTCACTCTCACACACACACAAACTTGAGTATAGATCAAGAACTGAAAGGAATGTTTGAATGTAACTGTTGAGGAACTAGTACATACTGTAGGCACTGTTCCAAAACCTGGTGAGCGGCCTGTGTAGGCAGCACTTTAATAGTTCAAGATCAAAGTTCAGAACAGACCTCTAGAATACAGTTCTTCTGAAGGGTTCATTTTATGCAACTCTCTTGATGCTCCAGTATTTTGGTTCCTGGGTTCTTTAAAGCACAAGCATGTAGATGCCTTTCTGTTAATGCCTCATTGGTTTAAATTGGAATTTCGTTTTGGCAAACTGCAGCGTGTGGATCTGATGTTTCGACAGGGCTGTTGATTTCTTCAAGACATCTGATTTTAATGAAAAGAATTTCAGTGGGAGAGAATGGAATAAGAATAATATGTATACAGTACAGGCCACACCTTCTCATTCAAGAGGTAGTCACCTGAAATAGTTTTCACTTCACAAGTGTGCCTTATCAGGGTTAATTAGTGCAATTTCTTGCTTTATCAATAGTGTTGGGACCATCAGTTGTGTTGTGCACAAGTCAGGTTACTACACAGCCGACAGCCCTATTGGACAACTGTTCAAATTCAGATTATGGCGAGAACTAATCAGCTAACTCAAGAAAAACGAGTGGCCATCATTATTTTAAGAAATGAAGGTCAGTCAGTCCGGAAACTTTAATTGTCTCCCCAAGTGGAGTCAAGCGCTATAACAAAACTGGCACACATAAGGTCCGACCCAGGAAAGGAAGACCAAGAGTCACCAGCCTCAGATAGCACAAGTTAACAGCAGCTCAGATCAGAGACCAGATAAATGCTGAGTTCTAGCAACAGACCCATCTCTAGAATAACTGTTAAGAGGAGACTGTGTGAATCAGGCCTTCATGGTCAAATAGCTGCCAGGAAACCACTGCTAAGGAGAGGCAACAAGCAGAAGAGATTTGTT
>JAUMHI010000034.1:17995151-18013265 GCA_032359435.1 Enteromius unitaeniatus
ATCTAATTAAAGCTGCATTCATACCAATTCTAGCTTTCTGAACTGGAGTGTATTCATTTAATGTGAGAGAATCTTTAATCTTTTAGTGTTAAACTACTCTTAAAGTAGTTCTTTAGTGAGTGTTGCACATTAAAGTTCAATCTTGTGTCATCTAATACCAAATGATTGATGCTTTTTCTCATGTGATATGAATGGGCAGATTTAATTTCTCTGTGTGGAAAGAGGAAAGTTAAAACAGATGTATGATGTGAGTCAGCAAGCTGATCTCAAACATCATTCACGTACCTTAGATGCCAGTATCATAGATTAAAAAGACATGTGAGGTGTGTTTTGCTTTGTCTGCTATATTTCATCTGGAACATTGCATTTCAGTTTGACTTGTGCATTAAACATTTCCATCAACCCATCCTTATCGTAAAGTACCCTAAAACCAGAGAGAAATGAACCCAATAACCCTGAACTCTGATTGGCTGAAGCCAATGTTGTTGCTAGAACATGATTCTAATCATGGTAAGAACCGAAACTTTATGCCGGTTTGAGATTGCTTGACTTCATGCATGCATGTCAGGTTGCCAATCGTAATGCAATAAAAGTATGCGTTAAGTTCTCGTTAGCATAAACCATTAGCAGTATTTCAGTCCAAGGACGTTATACCATTAAAAGTAAGATTCACCCAAAAATGAAAATTTTACTCATCCTCAGGCCATCCAAGATATAGATGAGTTTCTTCATCAGACCAGATTTTTGTGTGTTATGGATTATGGAGTAGTGATTGTTGTGATGTTTTTATCAGCTGTTTGAGCTCTTATTCTGATGGCACCCAGGAATAAGCAAGTGAATATAAGGCTAAACTGTTTGCATAAAGAAACAAATTAAAAAAAAAAAGGGTGATCTGTTTATTTAATGGCTAAATCTGACCTGTGGTTAAACCTGAAGAAGTAAGTGTGGGCACAAGTTTCAATATTTAACTGGAACACAATTCCCTCACAAAGTAACTCAGGAGAAAATGACAGAAATGAAAAAAAAAGATCTCCTCTGGAGCATGTTTATTTCAGGTGACATTAAACACACAAACAAAATAGACAAATGAAGTGAGACACCTGTTCAAATGGCGAGACAGGAACCTGTCTTTCTTCTACTTGACAGACATTTCCTGATGCTACAAAGATACTACTGTAAGCTTAATGTCATCATTTGTTGACCTTTTGAAGGGCTCCGGCTCTCTTGGATATTTTGTTTACCATCATCGCCTCATGTGCCTGGTATGTTCCATCAAATATAATATGTGTATGTTCCATATTCAACATAACATGTTTTTTGCTGGACCATTAGAAAACATTAGCCCTGTGGAGCTGTGGTATAAAAGAAATAGCTTCACAAATGTACCATGTTGTTATGGCAGTACATTTTACCTCGTGTCGTGATACTGAATATTCATGCAGAATTAATACTTTATGGTATTATAGATGGTCTAAAAAAACATTGACATGGTTACCATAACATTTTAGTATTTTTAAAAAAGTATAGTTTTTTATTTTTATTTTGAATTACCTTTTTATTTTTATGTCGTCATTTTTTTTTAAATATAGAATTTATGCCTATAAAACTTAATTTATCTGTTTTAGTAATAAAACATTATAATAAAATCATAATAATGCAACACTGATTCTGTAATGTTTTTTTTCATTTAATATTATTATTATAATTATATTATATTATATTAATTTTATTATATGATTTTATTTATCAATGATTATTATTTAGTTAAAACTGTATTTTGTGCATGGCCGTATACAACTGAGCAAACAAAAATGCAAAAATGTAAAAAATATATGTAAAAAAATATGATTTGAGATTTATGAGTCATCAGTGAGCAGCATTCCCAGAAGTTCCTATGACACATTTCATGTTGGTTAGTTGTTTTTTTTAACACTTTAACACTGTTAGAGACTGTTACTTGACCGTATTTAGTGTGAATTTGTTCACATTTAGTGCTTTAACTCTAATTGAGATCTAAAAATCTAAAATGTTATTGCTCTTTTAAATCACTTCAATGTAGACAACAACTTTAAACTGCTTTAACTGCCTTATAAAGGGTAGTTTGCCTGCAGTTGGACTGCTTGGAGTGATGAGCAACTCTGAACTCTGTTGTTGTGAGCATGCTGCGATCCGCCTCCTCTGAGTTGGCAGCACCTCTGCCAGTGGAAATTTCCCGCACATGCACTCTTATTAAAAGCCAAACGCTTGAACTCTGCAATTCTCTGACTGCAATTCTCCAACAAATCCCTGCCTTCTTTTCTAAAGTGCTCAGTTTGAGATCTTCAGCTGCTCCTATCTCAGTTCTCTAAACTACATCAGTAACCTCTCTGAGAGTTTCACATCCCTCAGATTAAACCAGCATTCGGCACAAGCAGTAAACCTGAGTGAATGTGCCGATCTAAGACAGCTCATCTATATCACAATAACCATCAGGCTGCAAAAGGAAGAACTGACCCTGCTTGAACAACGTTTTCTTTCCTGTGCTGACATTTAGACCCTTTGGACCTGCTTTAGAAATGTGTGATATGCTCTAGCTAATGCATGTTATGCTTTTTTTCTTCAAAAGACCTCCTAAGTTGTTATATTAGTATGTATCATTTGTTGTAAAAACACCTTTGCATAACCCTAAAGTTAATACATGTGTATAATATGGTCTAGAGCAACATGCACAAACATGTTTTGCTGCATGACCTAGATTTTATATTGTGTTTGTTATATACACTACTGAACTGTATTTAATGTGAATTGATGTTCAGAAAATGACTACAGTAATACATAACAGTGGTACTGAGCAGAGTTTCTGTTTCACTCTTACATCTTGTTTAGACACTTGCCACTTGTCGTCCAGGCCCGTACCATCCCTTCTGCCCCTTGGCTGTTTGATATTCTCTGTGAAAGGCTATGGTGCAAATCAAAAAATCCTACTGTCACTCCTCTCTTTCTTCTACTATTCACACTCATTCACATCCTTCTCTTCACTCTCCGAAGCAGAAGACTCCCCTGACTCATACTTTTCTAGTTGTCCTACTACTTGTTCTATCTTAACTCCTTCAAGCCATTTTTCTCAGTTACAGCATTTACTCATGAACACATTCACACATATAGAAAGGCTTGTATAACCCCACTACTCAAGAAATCTACCCTTAACCCGTCTCTTATAGAAAACTACAGACCGGTTTCCCTTCTTCCTTTCATTGCAAAAACACAACCAAATCTGTGCTTTTCTCACACAGAACATCCTCCTCAACAGCAACCAATCTTGTTTCAGAGGAGAACATTCGACCTTGCTCTCAATGGTTAAAACCCTAAGACCAAGAGTGGATTCCAAATCTTCTGTGCTTATGTTGCTGGATCTGTCTGCTGCTTTTGACATGGTTAACTCTATTGGCAAAGGGCCTCTCACGAACCGCACTCCAATGGTTTTAGTCTCTACATCTCTTGGAGAGGTTAGGTGTCCAAGTTGCAAAATCTAACTACTGGGGTGCATCAGGGCTCGGTTCTTGAACCACTTCTCTTCTGTCTACATGGCATCACTAGGTTTTGTCATTCAGAAACATGGCTTATCATATCACTGCTATGCCGATGACACTCAGCTACCTCTCATTTCAGCCTAATGATCCAACGATAGCTGCTCGCATCTTAGTTTGTCTAACAGACATTTCTTGCTGGATGATGGACCATCACCTTCAACTCAACCTATCCAAGACAAAACTGCTTGTGGTTCCAACAAACCTATCAATTCATCACAATTTCACCTTCCAGTTAGACTAATTAATCATAACTCAAAAAACAGCCAGAAAGCTTGGAGTTATGATAATCTGCTGACTTTCTCGGACCACATTCCTAAAACTGTCCGATAAAGCAGTTAAGACTTGCGATACAGTTTATTTCGCTTTGACTGCTGTCCTAATGTACACATCGTCTTTCCAGATAAATGTAAAAAAATGTCAAATTCAAGGCTGTTGTCTACAATAGAAAAATCTTTGACCTAAACCGATTGTTAGAGTTGAATTGTGTCATTTTAGTCTCTACAGCATCAATAAAAGAAACAGCAGAATAATGATTGTTTTCATAATCAGCTTGTTTCCTCAGCTTCATTTTAATTATTGTAAACTTGTTATATCAGGCAGGTGACGTAATTGTTTTTAAACTAAGAAAAACTGATAAATAATGGTATGGTCTCTTCAAACAAGAAGGAAGAGGGAGATGTGTATAAAGCAGATAATGAAAAGAAGGAAGGGAGAGAAAAAACTTTGAATAGAAGGAGGTTAAAGGTTGTTTTGTGTGTTTTTACAGTCTTAACTTTCAGATAGAGATCTGATAAAGACTGTTTACCAGCCTTTGTGAATCTTTAAGGCTCTGAATATCCTGTAATAGTGGGCCGTCGTGTTCCTAAAGGACAGTTTTACCTTCACACACATGATTTGAGAGTCTCGTGTGAAGTAACACTTACTATGTTTAAATGAAGGGCTGTGTTACTGAAACTAGGTTCGACTCTTGCATAACCTAGTTGAATGTTATCAGTCTGAGTCAGAATGTGGCTCTGCTCCAAAATCTAGTAAACTACATACTATAGAAACATTTTCCGAACGCTCCCAGTGAAAGTCTGGTTATACTGCTTTGTAAAATACTAGCCTGGAAGCCTTTTTTTTGTAATGACATATTCTGAAAGAAATCTCTTATACTAGCCAAGGCTGCATTTATTTGATGAAAAATGTAGTGAACATATAGGAAACTAATATTGTGAACAAAACTCATTTCTATTTAAATGGTGTGTTTTATTCCAGTTATGCAACACTTCATTTTTACTATCATTACTCCAGTCTTCAGGATCACATGATCAGTGTTGAAAACTGTGTCATAGTTTCCACAAACATATGAAGCAGCACAACTGTTTTCAACTTTGATAATAATCAGAAATGTTTCTTGAGCAGTGAGTCAGCATATTAGAAGGATCATGTGACAATGAAGTAATGATGCTGACAATTCAGCTTGATCGTCTTCACAAATTGCTGTTTTTACGGTATTTATGATTAAATAAATGTAGTCTTGGTGAGAATAACAGACTTACAAATCTTAAATATTACAACCTTTTGTATACTTTAAATGAATTCTGACGGCAGCTGCTTATGTAGGCAGTAAACAGCTACTGTAAAAAACTGATGACTCTGCCTTCATTGACACAGTAAGGTTCTAATTAAAGTTTTATGAGTTCCCAACAGATGAACCCCCAAGCTCATTGTCATCTCCTCATATCTGTTAAAAGACAGCTGTACAGTTAGAGTCATTGTGAAAATGTGTGTTGTTGCTGGTGATATTGTGTCAATGTTATGTATGCAGGACTTTTTTTTCTTTTTTTATCTCTTTTTCCAGCCCTTTTGTGCAAGAAAAAGCTTGTATTCTTTGGGCCTGAAACAATGCATGCTTACTCAACACAACCTGGGAATTCTTGCTGGAACTAAAATGGGAATTTTTCTTGCTGGAAATAGATTATGGGTGCACAGATAACCTAACAATGCTTATTTAACCCTAAAATCCTTCTTGAATAATTATTTCGCCCAAGAAAGAAAAGTAAATGTAGAAAAAAATTAATAATAATAATGACTATGGAAGTCAATGGGGACCATCAACTGTTCAACTGAAGAAAGTGACAAACAAATGATCCTAGAGCTTGTCCCCAACAAATGTTAGAATATTTTGTAATTATATGTATTTTTTAACTTGAGTTGAAAGGAATTTCAATTAAACATTTAAAAAATATATATATCTTTACTTGCATGTTATCAAAATCGTGTATTGTTTTTAGCCTTATTTTAATAGTTTATGTTTGTTACATATGATGTTGTTATTTTTGTTTTATATAATGTTATTTTTCATTTTATATTTTTATATGATTTTGGAGTTGTCTTTTTACATTTTTTATTTTTGTCCATGCAAAGGTTAAATTATAGCCATTTATAGGTTAAATTACCTCTCCCAAAAAGTACTATATAAATATATTTATCACTATAATCTTAAAAATATTGGTTTGTTAAATGTTTTGCTAAAATGCCATTTGATGTGATGTATCTAATGCAGTGACGTTCACACATGTCTAAAGCTTGTGTGTGGATCCAAGTAATATAACCCAGGGAAAGTTACCGTGGCTTTGGGAATAGAAACTATGTTGATGAACTTCTGAGATGAACCAAATATATTTCACTCTGCCTTAAAATTCCCAGATTATTTTCCCTCGGCAGTCCGTAATAAATCTGATTGGCATCTGTGCTGTCCGAAGGGAAAAAGGGCTGTGCAGAATTTTCAGGCCTTGAAAACCGACTTTCTGCAACTGGACTGTGAGCGGATATTATCCAGCATCGCTGAATCCAGAACATGTGTTTGACATTTTATGATTAGTCAGTGTCTCTTGATGCGGAAACCCTTCTGATGTGTTGTACACTAGCTCGATATTCATATTCATAACTCTGTGTATCGCAGAAGTGCTGATGAACTCACATTTTGCCTGGTTCCAATCATGAAAGCACTTTTCTTTTTGTTCCCATGGAAAATTCAACAAAAGACATGCGCTAGATGATTTGTTTTGATGTGTGTTACCAAGCCAGCAATCTGGGGCCAATAATAACTCTGTTTTCCTTTGTTTCAGTTGCGATGCCGTTCATCATAATGACCATCATGTACCAGCCGTACCAGCGTGGTGTTTACTGCAATGACGAGACCATCCGTTACCCCTACAGACCAGACACCATCTCTCACAAAATGATGGCCGCCGTTACCATTTCCTGCTCCATCATTATCGTGAGTCTACATCAGTCAGTCTGCTGAGCGAACCTTTAAAGGAGTGGTTCACCCAAAATTAAAAATCTGCTGAAAATGCCTAACCCTACAGCCATCCAAGATGTAGAGGAATTTGGTTCTTCATCAGATTTGGAGTTTAGCATTGCGTCAGGGTCTCAGCAGTGGATCCTCTGCAGTGAATGGATGCCGTCAGAACGAGAGTCCAAACAGCTGATAAAAACATCACGTTAGTCTACACTACTTTACATTAAAACGTCTTGTGAAGTAAAAACAAGAAACAAATCCAAACTGTTAAGACTCTTATGCTGACGGCACACACTTACTTAGGATTGATTAGTGAGCTAGTAATGCAATGCTATGCAAATTCTCCAAATCTGTTGAAGGGGTGTCTAAACATAGGGCTATTATCCTGAAAACGTTTAGCTCCGTCCCTTATCAAACACACATGAACCAGCAAATCAAGGTTTTCAGACTCACTACAAACCTCTACAAAAGAAAATGTAGCACCCACACTAAACCTAATCAACAGTGGTAGCAAGCAAATATGAGATAAACCTGTTTCTGCTAGACCTTGAGCTGTTTTATTAAATGCCTTCAAAACTGTATAGTGCTGTACCGGGTGAGCTACCAAGCACGCTTACTATGCTTATCAGCTTTAAGGCTGGTGAAGTGATACACATGCCAATATAGGTATCAGTTTACATTATAGTAAAAGTGTTTTGAGGTCATAACGTAAACAAGTCTTTATTAGGCAATATTCTGCCTCTTGGTCATAATTAGTTTGAAGATGAATACAGATTGTTGGTGTTTTACTGTCACTTGTGATTATTCAGCTGGAAACCGGAGTTAATTGTATGTATAGGCATGTTTGTGGTGGTACATGTTTTCAGTAATGTTTTTCCAATGAAGCAAGCCATAGGCGCCAGAAGTAAGAAACCAAAACTCCATCTGGAACAGAATGGAGAATATAGTGCATAATACTTTAATACGAACTACTTTTATCGGGTGTGACAGATTTAACCTTTTCCACATTTTCACCTTTATGTACCAAAGATGAAAGAAAGTAAAGTCATACAAGTTTGAAACAGCATGAGGGTGACTAAATAACCACATAATTATCATTTGTGTGTGAACTGTACATTTAAGAAGCATCATAAATATCTGAAAGAATTTGATGTTGAATTACTCGTGGGAACCAACCAGCTGTGGTAATTCTGAAATGATTTTATGTGGTGTAATTTAGCTGCGGAAATATGCAGGTTGGTTTGGGATCATGTCCACATTTTCTGAGAGAACATTGTGATTAGATCAACGTGATTCATCAGCAAGAGTACAATTTAAAACATGAATCATCTAGCTCAGACTCTGACTTTCATTTACTCATCATTAACAGTGAGTCTTAAGGCAAGCTTATGTAACACATTTGATACACAATAGTAATTCAAAAGGGTTGCATAACACAAAGGTAGATATTTCATTCAAATATTGTAATTTGCCAATATTTAGTCATGCTGCATTAGTATTACTACACTCTTAAAAATAAAGGCCAATTTTGCTTTACCAAACAACTTTTCAGTTGACAGTTAAGATTTTATTACTCATACTTAGGGATAAAGATTTACATTATAGCTTTAAGAAATGTTAAACTTGTTTTCTCTTTTGCAGATCACTTCTGGAGAGGCCTACCTGGTCTACACCAAACGTCTGTACTCTAATTCAGACTTTAACCAGTACGCTGTGGCGCTCTATAAAGTGGTGGGGACGTTTCTGTTCGGTGCGTGTGTTAGCCAGTCTCTGACCGATATGGCCAAGTACACCATCGGACGCTTGCGGCCCAACTTCATCGCGGTGTGTGCTCCAGAAGTGTGCAATGGCTACATGCTGGCGATAAACTGCACGGGAAACCCTCGCAACGTGACCGAATCCAGGTACAGAGGCAGGGGACGGGAAGGGCCGGTGTCAGAGGTCGTAACCGTACTTCCTGTATTTGTTTTTATTTGTCACACTTCCTGTTTTTCCAGTATATCAGTGCTTTCTTAGGTCTCACTCATGTTCTCAAATGTCACACGTCCTCAAGAGAACTGAAATAATAATAGATTCGATTATACATGCACTAGAAAGTGTGGTGTGGTCAGGCTCTTATCTTTTTCTCTAAGACATATTTGAGTCCTGTCAGTTAACTGGACTTGGACTAACTGGATTTTTTTATTCTGATTTAAAATGTTTTATTAGCAGTAGTATTATTTTATACTACTCATTTGAAATTATAGATTAAAATTGATTTAAATGTTTCTGTTTGTGTCTGTTTACTTACCTTGACTTAAATTAACATTAGTAAAATGATTAACATTTTCAGAATTCCTTATAAATCTATTAATACCATGTTTTATGTATTTGGAATAAAAGCTGAAATAAAAAAAATATTTTATTCATATTTAAAACTGAAAATATATATCCAAAAAAAACGAATTAAGAATAATTAGAAATTCTATAATCAAAATAATAATAAATATAATAATAAAATAATAATATATATCTCTAAACTGATTATCTCAGAGTTGGTTTAAGTTTAGTAGATTTAGGTTTTATTATTACTTAGGATTATTACCAAACTGATCAGTAATCATCACACATCATACCAAAAGGAAACAAGGAAGGTCTAGGCTATTATGAGCATGTTTTAACAGATGAAGTCTTGAAACGTGGTGTAAAAGTGAAGAATGGCCCATAAATGTGTCACCGTGAATGATTCATGGATTGTGAAAATGATTCTTTTTCCTTTCTCCTTGTATGGTTGTCTTGTATCTGTCCTCGGTGGATTGTGTTGTGCCAGGCTGTCGTTCTACTCCGGTCACTCCTCCTTCGGGATGTACTGCATGTTGTTTCTGGCGGTGAGTTGTCACAGTTGTCTTCCTTTTCTGCAATTATGCTGACACCGAAGACTTGTGTAGACAGATAAAGGAGAGCTCTCAGAGCAACAGGAAACATTGCGGAGACAATAAAATACGAGCGCAAACATTCTCAATGTCTCCAGCTTTAAATCACGACAGTATACTGTGCTTAAAGGAACAGTACCCTGAAATTTGTCATTAGAAAAAGTCTGATTTGGAGCGACATGAGAGTGAATGAATAGTTTTCTGGCT
Organism: Enteromius unitaeniatus; assembly: GCA_032359435.1. Lineage (NCBI taxonomy): Eukaryota > Metazoa > Chordata > Actinopteri > Cypriniformes > Cyprinidae > Enteromius > Enteromius unitaeniatus. The sequence continues at coordinate 18,005,129 of JAUMHI010000034.1, forward strand.
GCTTCACTCATGTTCAGACCTGTCTGTATTTGTAACATGTCCTGTATTTTTCGCAATGGCTTGTATTGATTTTCCCTCTACTGAACCCTCAAGATTTCGTTTCCCATATTCACTTCAAGCATTGTGTAATCTGTCGTTGTTTTTCCTCTGTAGTTGTATGTCCAGGCACGTATGGCATCCAAATGGGCCCGCCTCCTCCGGCCCACAATTCAGTTCTTCCTGGTGGCCTTTGCCATTTATGTGGGATACACGCGTGTGTCTGACTACAAGCACCACTGGAGCGATGTGGTCGTGGGTCTCCTGCAAGGAGCGCTGGTCGCAGTCCTCACGGTGAGGGGGTACATCTCACAAAGTTTCATGTTCGGCTCACATTTCATCATAAAACCAAAAGAGCAAATAATAAAATGATTGATTACAATTTGCATATAAAGAAAAAAAACTGTTTAATGTTGGTTAACACGTCTTTGTGAAATATGTCCATAATTAAGCCTAAATTAAGCTTCAAAAAATGTTGTGCACTAAAGAACGAGAAGATTAGAATTCTAATTTTTTTTCGTCACCATTTTATAGATGTTCTAAAATTATATTTCTATATTTTGTACTATTTATTTAGATGTTCTTCACCAGAAATTTCAATGTAACATTTTTCGAATGTTCAGAGTAGCAAATAGATTTATTTATTTATTTTAAACAATATGCAGCAGGGATGTAACGGTATTGTAAATACCGTCGTCCCGCAGTATACAATTTTTCCGACAATACCGTGGTAGCATGACTCGATAAAACGATCGGAAACGAAAAGTTTGCTCAGGCGAATGGAGCGAACGGGAGGTAGCGGGAACTACAATTCCCATCAGCCCAAGTGTGCCCATCATTCTTTGCGGTCTGTTGTGCGACTTTGTCTCTATATTTAGCTACTATTCAGACCCCCATGGCAACATTTTTCCCTAAAAGCGACTAGCTACAAATCTAGAGACTTCTTGGACAAACCTTGGCGCGCACACCTCTCTCTGCGTCTGTTCTGTTCAGCGAGAGGCTGAGAGGAGCAGGGCTTATCTATTAAAATAGATATTATGTTGCTTCTAACTCTATTTTTCATGCAAATAGAGAATACTTCTGCCAAAAAGTAATTGAGTTAGTAACTCAGTTACCACACTGTAAAAGTAATTAGTTACTCAGCAACATAACTGACATCATTTTTGATGTTTTACAGTGTTATTATGTTCTATAACCTCCTGTACATCAAAGATGTTTACAATAACTGATTGAAGAATAAAAACTGTACATTTGGTATTTATTTGAGCTTTGCTTGCAGCCTGCCATATGATATGCCTGGAAATAAAAAACACAAAAAATAAAAATTGAAAATAAAATTAAGACACAAATGTAAACTTGGGTAAAAAGAAACAAAGAAAAATCTAGCCTTTAAGTACTGCAGTTATCAGTAAGGGTATATTAGGCCTACTGCACAATAAACGGAACATGATCATGCAAATAATTAATTAGATTACTCCGTTACTGAAAAAATAACGCCGTTAGTAACTCCGTTACACTTAAACGCCGTTACTCCCAACACTGGTGACATTTTGATACCGTTACATCCCTAATACGCAGTTGAAATGTAAATATCATAATGATCCTAAATACATTGGAAATATGCTCTTTATATAAATAAAATTCATATTAATAATTTTTTGTTCAATTCAATTGAAGTTTACATTTTTTATCTAAGTTTTGTTTTGCAGGAAATTTATGCTGCCACCTTGGAAACTACAAAAGATATTTTAAGACTTTTTTATTTTCGTGGTTAAATAAAAATAAATGAATGATGAGTGATATTATAGATAAGTAAATAAAATAAACATCTTATAAGGAAATATGAAATATATTATAGGAAATATAATATAATAAAGTTTGTTTGTGTGTGTGTGTATATATATATATATATGCGTGTAATATGTATGTATGTAATATTATTTAGTAAATAATATTATATTTGTTTAACCTTTCATAATTGAAAAGTAAAATAAAATCTACAGAAATGTATTTTTAGTATCTTTAAATATAATAATATTACATTTTTAATTCAATGAAATTTAAAATAATAAGAAAATAAACATTAAAAAATGCATGTATTTTTATATATATTGCTATTTACTTTTTCCTGGTTAAAGGCTGAATATATAATAATATTTAATAACATTTATTAAATGTTAATATATAATAAAAAATAGAAGATATTTAAAAACATTTATTATTATTTATTTTTTGGCATTCAACAAATATGCAAGTTGTATTAAGAGATGCTCTTTTCTGTCACAGGTGAGATACATCTCTGACTTCTTCAAAGAGCGCCCCCCTCGCTGTGCGGATGTGGAAAATGCTGAAAACGAAGACAGTGAACGCAAGCCCAGCCTTCAGATCGCAGACACGGACAGAAACCATTACTCCTACAGCAGGCCTGCATGAACTTGACCTTTGACCTGTGAGAGCACTGGATGCTGCAGCACGTCTCGTATAGACAGACACAAACTGTATACTGGCACTGACCGCACTCTCTTCCACAGGACAACACTCCCATTTCACACACAGAGAGAGAGAGAGAGCGAGTGAACGCATGAACTAACACTGAATATCAGATTTTATTCTTCTCTACAGACCGTGTTTATACCCAGTTGTGTCCTGTGCACGCTCATATACGCCAAGTGCACAGATCGCCTGACGGCTAGTGAACCGTGAGGGACTTTATTGTATCAGAGCACAAAGACGAACTTCTCCATGGGGAACTGGTCGTTTCCATGACAACCTCAAAACCACCGGTTGACATTTACTGACTAGCCATACTTCTGCTGTTGGAAGCGATTCTTTGGGCATGGGACAGAAAGACAACTATTCTAAGCCATCAGAAGACAAGTATTCATGTTTCCCTGAGTAACAAATCGGGGGGGGGAGAACAGAGAAAATGGGACAGATGCCAAAAAAGGTCTTTCTCACATTGTCAGAAATTATATATATATATATATTAGTGCTGTCAAACTAATAATAGTGATTCATCACATTCAAAATGGTTTTTGTTTACATAATATATGTGTGTGTACTTATATATTTATTATGTATATATAAACGCACACACATACTGCATATATTTAGAAAGGATTCACATCTATTTACTTGTATATATTTATATTCATATAGAAATATATTTAATATATAAATGTATGCATGCATGTGTATGTATTTATATAAAAGTATACACAGTACTCACTCATATATTATGTAAACAAAGACTTATTGTGGCCTAATGGATAGGGAGTTGGACTTGTAACCCAAAGGTTGTGGGTTCGAGGCACAGGTCCAGCAGGGATTGTGGGTATGGTTGGGGAATAACCAGTGCTCCCTCCACTTTCAATACTGTTCTCTCAACTGCTCACCTGTAAGTCGCTTTGGATAAAAGCGTCTGCTAAATGAATAAACGTAAATGATGCAATTCATTGTTTGACAGCACTATTATATAATTCCTTCATATATAAGGAATTTAGGATTAGGGAGTTTTTCTACACTTACCGTTTTGGTGAACTAGTTATTATATCAGCACATGTCATTTTAATACTTTTTTATAAAATAATACTTTTTATGTTTAATTTGCTACCATAATAGCTTGTGAAAAATGTATAAAAACTTCAGTTTTTTCGCGTCAGTCGCTCACATAACCACTAGCTAATTAAGGCACATGTCAGTGTATTTTATAGAAAAGAGTCTTACTAATCATCCTATCCAACAATGAGGGTTAGGAAATATTAAGTATCAGATGTAACGCGTTAAACAGTTGTTTATCTCTGAATATTATCACTGCGTCCAAACCGAGTGAACAAATGCTGCTTGTAATGTTAGAACTACAGCCAATCACAAAGCTGTATGCTGATTCTGAACCAATGATGTTCTCTAAGGGAGCGGGACTACCCAACATGATGAAAAACTGAGGCTTGCAGGTTTGCAGAATGAATGTTTCCACAGCATCATGATTGTTTAGTTTTGTGTATTTCCAGTGAAAAACAGCTGTTAAAATCACCAGCCCATTCAAGGATCAGATCAGATTAGATTTTTGTTGCTTTATGTTCATTTTATGTTCAATTTATGTTCATTTGGAGCTTGAACCGGGTCTCAGGATCAAGGAAAAGCAAATGTGTTGTTCTGACAAAATTTCCTATTCTGCATTATTATTGGTCAGATCGCCTGCCAATCAAACATGGGGAGAAGAGTCTGGGTGGGCGGTTCACATTAAAGTAGTAGTAGTAATAATAATAATAATAATATATAATATTGAAATACTAGCACTGCAAATCTGTACTTTGTCAAGCGGAAAAAGTATCCAGGCATGCTATCTTGTCTCCCCCAACCACTTTTGTTGTACAATCTGCGCTTGAATTATCTGAACAGATTCCTTTAAAATGATTTCTTTAGGTTTAGACACCTAATGGAATTCTACAAGAGAACTTCACATATTTTATAAAAAAAAATAAAAACTTTCCCTCATGTTATTTATGGAAGAAAAACAAATCTTTTTATTTAGTTTTTTTTCTGTTCCCTGCTCACCTATTATGTTGTTTATGGAAAGATACATTCCTTTGTGAGTTTGAGGTTGTTGACAATCGCTCATGTAAACCCTACTGTGAGTCGCTAATGCTGCATTTTGTTATGGACACTATATTTAGTGAATATGAATGATGTCTCCCTGCTTTTTTTTTTTGCTTGGAACAGAGACTCTCTTGTGACTCTGACTTAGTCACAGAAAAATAGACGGCCTTAAAATAAATGAGGGCTGAGCTCACAGAGTGACACTGAATGTGCAGAAGATTGTGGCTCATGTTTACACTTTTACCATTATGTGTAAAATGCAAGGATTGTTTAGTTGAATGCTCCAGAGCAAAGATTTGTACTTTTGCAGGATTGTTGTAGGTTTGTGCATATATATATATATATATATATATATATATACACACACACACATAGTAGTCAACATTTTGGTTTCATGTTTTAGGACAACTTTGATGAACAGTTTTGATCCTTTTCACATGTTGATTACTCTGTACTCACAACTTTGAGGATTATACATGATTTTCAAAAACTGTTTGGTTGTTATTAGATATACAACATGTGCATTAAGTTGCACAAACAATCATTACAATGCGTCAAAACCAAAAGACAAAATATTACATGATTAAATTGAAGCTACTGAACTTTTTTCTTTTTTTTTCTAAAAATGAATTATCTTAAACCACTTATGCTTCGAGCTCCAGACATAATGTATGAACCAATTATTATTTTGTAATGATTGGCATCTGTGACTTTACGTTTTTGTGTATAGCATATGTATGTATTTTTTTTTCCTGGTATGTTTTATATTGGTTTATACCCAATCAAAATATTAATAATAAAAAAATTGTACAGCATCTTCTGCCGTTGCTGTAAATGAACTCAAAATGGAAATGCGTGGAAAGTTTTGAAACTGTTGGCAGATGTCTGTAATAGTTTTATCTTATCAGTTGTGAACACTTCATATTTCAATGTCGGTTATCTCCATGACATGTTTGCCAGACCAAGTATTATTATTAGTCTTGCTCATGCTTTTAAAAGTTTCTTCAAATCCCTAACCATACATGGACTGAACTTTTCTAAGCAATCAGACTTATTTATAGCATGTTCACATGCATTTAAAAATATGATTTCATATTTGGCCTGTCTTCGATTGGATGAACTTTTATGACATTCATTCCAGTGCCGTTCAGCCAAAAACTCCTCTTTACCGAACACAGAGATGAGTGTACAAGGGGCTCATGGGAACTGAAGCAGCCAGAAATGTCAGGCTCAAGCCCTGCTTCTTTTCATCAGAATAGTGTTGATTCCTATCAGCTTCATTGTAATCTGGTAAATGATTCTCTGCAGGCAGGTCTGAGAAACACTGGCTTCTCATTTAATGTTTTCAAGGGACAGTGTCCATTGTAATGATTGTATATTAAAAATCTCTTTTATGTGTTGTCTATAGGTGGGACTGGTTTCAAACTGGTTTGGCTGTATTTATTCATGTATTGAGTCTTGGACATGTGACGTCCTGCTACTGCAAAGAGCTTTATTTACAGTCCATGTGATCCAACAAAAGCAGTTTTTACATTCAGCATGATTCTTTAGATCCCGTAAGTTACGTGTCAGCGAGAAAGACAGACAGACAAGAGCTCCCTTAAGTTAAAGTCACACCATCTGCGCTTCGTAAAAGTGCGGTCATGCCATCTCCTCTTACATTTCTATTGTCCACCTATATACATGATTACGGTAGCAGACACTTCCGACCTAACACGGCGCATTTCATGTTATTCAACTGCGAATCAAAGTCAGGACCAATGCTATTAACAATCTCTCTATCTCCATCTCCCAAATAAAAATACTATTAATCTGAAATGCGACCAATACTATTATTTATTTGTCAATATAGACAATTAAAAATACATTTATTATTTTTAATAATAATTAACATTTAAAAAAATTAAAATAAAATTGTTTTCTGCCAATTCCAACAGATTATTGTTCTTCATCTCCTCATGTATCACTGTGGTGATTTATAAGTTGTTTTACTGTATCATTTTTTAATAATTGCATATCAAAGTAGACAAATGCTATTTACATTGCTTTATAGAAATAAATAAATAAATAAAAAAATCATTAAAAAACTAAAATCAAATTGTTTTCTGCCAATTCCAACTGATTATAGTTCTTCATCTCCTCATGTACTACTGTGGTGATTTGCATGCTGTTTTACTGTATAATTTTTTAATAATTGCATACCAAAGTCGGCAAATGTTATTTACATTGCTATTTACAAAAAAATAATAAAAATATGAAATCCCCAAGACCGCGGTAACTCGGAGATCCCCCTTCTCTCCACAAGGGGATTTTCCAAGGAGGGGCTGCCGTGAGGAACATAAGGCGCTACCAGCAGGACTTGTTCCTCATCCTCCCTGATCTTGCACAGGGTCTGTGCAAGTAGGCTCACTGGGGGAAAGGTGTACTTGAGCCCTGGAGGCCAGCTGCATGCCAGTGCGTCCCTGCCGAGCGCTCTGTGGGACTCGTGGAGGGAATAAAACTGCTGGCAATGGGTTGACTCAGGTGAAGCGAAGAGGTCTATCTTGGCCTCGCCGAAGTGAATCCAGATCAGCTGGACTACCTGGGGGTGGAGCCGCCATTTTCCAGGGTGGATGGACTGCCGTGAGAGCTGATTGGCGGCACGGTTGAGTATCCCTGGAATATTAACAGCGCGCAGTGATTTCAGCCGCTTGTGACTCCACAGGAGCAGATGGCGGGTGAGTTGTGACATGTGGCGGGAGCGTAGACCACCCTGTTTGTTGATGTGCGCAACGGCCGCTGTGTTGTCAGTCCGGATTAGCACATGCTTGTGGCGCAGCGTCGGAAGAAAGTGACTCGAGGCAATTGATATGACAAAGCAGTCAAGCGCCTGTCCAGGGACCCGAGGCTGCTTGCCCGTTGCACACAACACCCCAGCACGTGAGAGAGGCATCCATGTTCACCACGACATGCCTGGATTCCTGTCCGAGGGGTACTCTGACCCGAAGAAAAGCAGGATTGTTCCACTGGCTGAATAAGCGGCAACACTCCGGGGAAATGCCAATCCGAAGTGTGCCATGGTGCCATGCCCATCTCGGGACCTGATTGTGTAACCAACGCTGAAGCGGTCTCATATGTAGCAAGCCCAGCATCGTGACCGCGGCTGCCGCTGGCATATGCCCCAGGAGCCTCTGAAATGTTTTGAGAGGAACCACTTTCTTGTGCCTGAACGTGTCCAGGCAGTTCAACATGGCGTGCGCGCTGGTGAGGCAGGAAGTCATTTCGATCGAGTCCAGCTCCATGCAGAGAAAAAAGATCCTCTGCACTGGGGAGAGTTTGCTCTTTTCCCCGTTGACCTGAAGACCCAGATGGCTGAGGTGCCGTAGCACTATGTCCCATGCACAACAAATCCTTTGAGCCTGGTACGCCAAGACGATGGCATCCATTATCCAGTGGGCCAACCTCTGCTTGGAGACAGCCTTCCCTTTCTGCTGACCTCCGTAACAGATAAAGAGCTGCTCAG
>JAUMHI010000034.1:18036828-18053722 GCA_032359435.1 Enteromius unitaeniatus
ATCAGATCAGATCTCTGTGTGGAGCACTGGCTGTTGTCAGACAATAATCTCACTGCATTATTACAATTAATGACAAACTTGGAAATGTAAACTGACACGCTACTGCAAAAGATCGAAATAACCAACATTCGCCTTAAGCCTTTTGCACAGGACTGTATATTCAGGACTCCTTGACTAGTAAGTTCTCAAAATGCTAATCTAAAAAAGAATCGTTTCGAATAAATGTAATATATTCTTGCTGAACAGAAGTTAATTTCTGATAGAAAAAAACAAAACATTAGGCATTTAAAAACAATCTTTTTTAAATGCATAAAGGAAACCTTTTCATGGCCAAATTTTGTACAAACGCTCTCTATAGAAGAACGTCCCTCCCCCAACACCACCTGCCACCGACTAATAGCAAGCAGTAAATCACGGTTTATGGCTGTGATGTAAACTAAAGCCGACTGACTGGTTAAAATAAATGACTCGTGTTTGAATTGGTCCATCCCCACGCCCTAGCATCAACACAGGAGAGAATATTGCATTTGTCAGAGCATTTTATGAGGTCTTTAATCACTAAAGCAATAATAATAACAGCATTATGTAATCACAAGCCGCTCCACAGAATAATCACTCCCTCATTAGCATTACTTGTGGAAACACTCAGAGATGTGGAGGTGTAAGGTGAAGCAGGCAGCAGAGTTATGGCCTACTGATGCTGAGAGTGAAGTCTAAACAAATCTCAAGTGCCGCAGTGACGACGGATCTGAAAGACTTTAACACGTTCTCCATTTCGCCTTTGGTTTCTCTGATGTGTGACGGCCGGATGGCCTCCGTGATCGCTCTTATCTTTGGTGCTGACAGACGATGACAGGAAACGTTTCCAGGAGGGGCTGTGTTATCACCATTTGAGCGTCCCGGAGAGGAATTCACACGGGCAGGGTGTTTTCAGGGTGTAGAGTGAAAGTGAGGAGGAGAGAAACAGCCTGTGCTTCTCGAAGTCGAGATAAATAACGGTTAAACTAGTTTTGAGCAAACGAATGCTTTTGGTATTCTCCCACTTAACATTCTTTAAGGCTGCCTTTATTCGATGATTTTTAAATAAATATACAGTGAGGTCAATAAGTATGTGCTTTTGCAGTTCTCTCAATTCTCTTTGAAGTTCTCTTACTTAGAAGTCATGGAGGGGTCTACAATTTTCTAAAAAGAAAAATCCGCAAATCGCATTGTAGGATTTCATGATTCTGTCGGCACCTGTGCTGGAAATTGTAGACCCCTCCATGATTTCTAAGTAAGAGAACTTGCAAAATCAATTATTAATAGTTTAGGTATTGGGTAGGATTAGGGATGTAGAATAAGGCATAACTAATAGGTTAATAGGCAACTAAGTTTTTGTTTTGTGTTTTGTAGAAGTGTTTGGTATACCTGTGATACTGTGCCTGCAGGAACTGAAACTCATCTTTGATGCGATCACAAGAGTCAGACGTGGTGAATTTGAGTGGCTGTGTCGATTGAGACGAAGCCTGAAAAACACAAGACAACAGAAGAGAGATTTGATTCGCCATGAACAACCAAGACTCTTGATTTGGGGTTATCAAGCTAATTATAGTCCTGACTGTTGCTGAAATAAAGTGCATAAAACGTTTGACTCAATACTTGAACTTTGACCGCAGTAGAAAAACTAACCACAGTCATGATGACAATCCTTTTGATCAGAGTTATGACAGCAACATTTCATTACTGCAAACTATTCTGCTGAACGCCACAACAGAGCCAGCGACTGCCTCGTGTGTTTGAGGTCAGGCTGAAATTAAGGTTTCGTGCAAATAGCAAACAAGGGCTGTTGGCTTTTCACCTCCGACCTGCTTTACCAGGGGTCACTGGCTTGTGACCTTTGAAGACTAGGCAGACAAGAACAAACCATCGCACCTAAGAAAGAGAGAAACAGGATATGCGACTGTGTTCAGTGTGCTTCACCGGCAAACAGCCGTTTTATATACATAGGAACTGCTGGATAAACGTGTGTGTGTGTGCGTTTTTACACACAACCGACCCCCAGGGGTAGAACACAACAAAACATCTCAGCAGGGAATACTTGCTTTACAAACACACACACACAAGTCTCTCTGCAGAATCACTTGTCAATGTGCATGTCTTGTGAAATAATGTTCTTGATCATCATTCATGAAAAGCAGCTTCACTCATACTTGTTACAAAACAGAAGATTCAGTGTGATAAAAACACTATTTTCATTTCCATAATCATCATTAACTGTATATTAATAATATATTATTAGTATTAGCATTATATAGAAAATATATATATTGTGACACTTATTACTAAAATAAAAAATGCTTTGGATAAAATGTAAATTGTTACGTTTGTGTAAACATGCCTGAATATGAGAGCTCTGTTAATGAAACATGGAAATGTTGCCTATAAGTCCTACTTCTATTTTAAGCTTTTGTTTTTGGGTTTATTAATATAACAGAACAGAATAAAACAAAGAAAAACGGTATTATATAATACTGAACTGTATTGGTGACTTGCAGAATTCAATGAATATGCATGTTTTTTATTTACCATTTTACAATGTCTTTGTAAGCAATGTTTCATGAAAAAAAACTTTTCCCATCTCCTCCCTCCCTCACATACCAATCCTCCATGTCTCTCCTTCAGAAGATGATAGTGTCTCCAGGGGCATGAGAGATGTATGTGTGTGTGTTTCACTAAATCCCTCTAGTTATTAGAAATCAATTAGATGAGGAGAACCAGCAGCATCACCTGTTCCTCCTCTCAGTGTTACTGAGCTTTATTGGCATGACATTAGTGACACTAAACCCCAGTCAGAAGATCTCCAGCCAGGAACACGCTACAGAACAGAAGGTCATCATTCAGCGCATAGTTCAGGACTAGTTTTCTGTTGTGTTGTTGAACAGTTGTCCTTCCTTTCTTTTGCTTGCAGAAAATCTGCTGTATTATCTGCCCACTACAAGATCTGATTCTGAGACTTCTTGTACACTAAAAACCCCCAAAGCTGACAGTCATTAATCACACACACACAACCACATCAATTACATTTTTAATAAACAATAAAATAAAGCCTCTACAACAAAAACAGAATACACACACAAACAACTCTTATTTATTCACTTTTAACACTACGCTGGAAAAAAAAAAAAAAAAAAAAAAAAAGACTCTAGAAGACTCAAATGCAAGAATTAAAAAAAATAAAATAAAATTATAGAAAACAAAGACTCTAAATTAAAATGGAATTGGAACAAAATAAATCAAATAAAATAAGGCCTCTAGAATGAAACTGAGAAATGTTTAGAATTTTTTTTTGTGTGTAAACAATTCAGTGGGGAAAAACCCTCAGACAAATAAAAATAACCTTAAATCTCTAGACTGAATCTAGAAAGAAAAAGAAGAGAAAGAAACAAAACAAAGCATCAGAATATAACAAAAAAGTAAATCAAATCTTCCTCTCCTCTGGCGGCTGATGGGGCTAAAGGCTCTGCTGTTGCCCCCTTTGTGATGCTAATGAGGGACTTTGGCCTGAGTGACCTAGACATCTGCTGCACGCACACACACACACACACACACACACTTACAGCCCGCAGGCTCTTATCTGCTTTTTTTGTCTCCGAAATTGTGGCTGGTGTGTGTGTGCGTGTGTGTTGTAGCACAGGAAGTGAGATGTTTGGGGGGAGCTGAGCACCACCGACAAAAAGACTCTCACAAAGCTCATGTGTGCACGCATATATATATATATATATATATATATATGTGTGTGTGTATTTTCACAGTATGACTGATCTTTCAGTGGTTCACAAACACATTAGCAGCGGCGGGTGTGGTGGAGGCGGTTGCACACACACAGAGTTAACAGCAGAAAGTGTGTGTGTGATTATTTCAGAGAATATGAAAGCGTGTGTGTGTGTGTGTGTGTGTGCACGCCAGAGGGATTAACCTCTCTCTCTGTTGGGGGTGTTGTAGTGAGAGGGGGGTCTTGTTAATTCAGTTGTCCTTAATAATGTCTACCAGACCCCTGTCCACCCTCACAAACACAATACAGACATAATGAACCCAGACTGCCGAGCGTGTGTGTGTGTGTGTGTGTGTGTGTGTGTGTGTGCGCGCACGTTTGTCTGAAAGAGAGAGTCTCATACTAATAGATTCAATTTGAAAAGAAAGTTTAGAGGTTTTGATTTGTGTACAAAAACTCACTGTATGCCATATTCAGAAAGATGAGCAACAGGCTAAAATGACTGTTCAAATTATTCTTTTATTCTATTAAATAAAATGTTCCAGAAAGATTCATGTGTTTATTATATAAATTATATTAATAAATTAAAATCCTTATTCATTGTTTTATATATAGTATTTTTATTTTAAAATATAAAATATTCTAACAAAAATATTTAATTAAAAAAAAAAAAAAAAACTAAATTTAGAAAAAATTTTATGTAAATAATTATACATTTTTGAAATGTATTATTATTACCAAGTGACTTTAATTTGAAGTGAAATATTAGCAATAAACGTTACGTTGTCCCTTACTTCCACTGAGTTGAAGAGTTCAGATGAACAGCAATCTGATGAAGAGCTGCTTACGGTCACCAAAACCATCTGAATCAGTAATCCCTACCCATAATCCACTGGGTCTAACTGATGACCACAACCAACCCGGAAAAAGGACCAACAATTGGATTAAGAGTCAGAGTTTCACAAACACTTGCTTCAGAACGCCACGTTTTTTACTCTTTTCCCTAACTTTGAGCACAATACACTTCCCTTCCTAGCTCTGTGAAGGATTTGTTCCTAAACGAGTTATTAAATCCATCGTCCGAAAGTCTGTTTTTAAGTAACTTTAGAGGTTTGATAAGTCAAACTGATCTCGAAAATCCAGAATTCCAGAGAACACAGTAAATCTTTGAGGCTGAGATTAAACGGAGCAGTCGGCTATAACTCCTAATCCAAGATTTGGGATCCCACACTTAATCTGCGGCTGATTCCCACTTCTGCTAAAATCTCAGAGGTTTAAGATCAAAGTTTGGTCAGTGTACTTAAGAATTCATCAGCGGCAATAAGACATGTCAAATTAACGACTGTGGGCATTTTTCACTGTTGGGGAATTAATCTGCTGTTTTAAGAAACTAGAGCCTTGTCAACAACAACAAAAACCAATGTAAAAGAAATGTTATGTCCTAATAGGATTAAACCAACATTGTCTACATATTAAATGAACTAACATTATATGAAAAAAGATATTGAATATTGCATGTAGACTATGATGCACCATCATGTACATTTATGTATGTTTCATTAATATTAAAAACCTAAAACCATATATAAATATACTGTGTAGGCTATATATCATTATTTTTTAAAACGTATAATATTAATAACTGTTTAGGCTAATAGTATATATTGATTATATAACATTGTATATAATATTTAGAACATAAAATAATAAAAGTATATAGAATAGTATTTATTAGTATATTATTTATTACTTACATAATTAACAAAAAAGGTAGAAAAATGTAAAAAATAAAAACAATTATTGGATATACTTGATAATACTAAAAACAACTAATAATACAATAATATCTTCTTTAATAGTATTCTTGTTTGATCTTATTAGGACTAGTTACAAAAAAAAAACATTAAGTGGCGTTCAGATTCCTCAGGACAGGTGCTGAGAATACACCAAAACACTTTTAACATGTTGTAGTGTTAAGTGTCACTTCATGAAATGATATAAGGCTAAACCATTACCACCAGAAAACATTTCAGGGCGTTTCTCAAACTCAGATTTCTTTTTCTTGGGTTCAAGTGCACATCCCAAGCGAGCTGGAGACTGAAGTTCTCCCAAATCTACTTTCTGAATAGCAAAAAGGCCTCAATTAAAGAAACCCCCAAATCCACCCACTTGTGAGGTTTTCATTTAGTGTTCCCATGTTTGTGTGTTCACATACATCTGTGCGCATGGGGGGAAAGGCAATTAGGCTTAAGTGCAAACAAAATAATGACTGGGGACTCATTAACACAAGCTACCCACTGTGTGCACAGGAACAATTCATGGAAACGACACAATTATGCCTCTACAGGGAGCGAACCAGGCAACTGGTGTGCAAACAAACATCTCTGACTCTACCTGAACCAGAAACACTCATTTAGACATGCTACCTGCAAACCTGACATCATGACACGAAGACCAAATATTTGACATAAAGCTGCCGGAGAACAAAAAATATACACATAGTAAGAGGCAAATGCAATAAAGTAGGAATGCAAAATTAGTTCATATACAAAGATGTCTCAGATATAAGTAAACCTACGCCTGAGACTTTCAAAACATTCAAACAATGCTTTATGTACATCTTTCAATACTAGTGCCCGTAAACAATGTTCATGCAGATCCAGCTTTTGTATATGTGTGTGTGCATGCATGCATTATATATATATATATATCTCACACACACACACCACAACATCAATAAACATTAGTTATTATTGGTTATTTGACAGGATGACTCATAATGACGCCTTAAAAATATCACTGCCTATATTGTGCCAGCAATAATGGTAATACCAAATACCTAAAAACACGACACTTCATAATTAGCATATTCAAAAAGCATGCTATTTACATGTAAGGCCAGCTTATTTTTCAAAAATACAACAGAAGGATGCATTTCTTATATAAAAGGTAAGTGCCATATGATACTGGAAAAGTACATGTTCGTAATGGGATGGATCTAAAAACAATGGCACTCGTTTCCACATTGTACCATTCCAAGAAAAACACGGCACTTTGAGGGTTCATGTCTAGAAAACATTATAGATATAAATGAAATGGTACTTTTGCGTTGGTATGATCCGTGAAATACATCTAGTGATACAATGTGCACAACACCTGCTCTTTGACAATCAGCCTGAATGAAGGACACTTACCGAGTGCCTGGCTTGTGGAAACATCATATCAGCCTGTTTTTGTGCTTTATTCTCTTTCTGGAGATGAAATAAAACGGCTTTGGATGGATGTCCTCTTTCTTCGGCCTTGAATCGGTCTAAACTGTTGAGTTTGATGGCAGAACGGGCTTGAGTCTGCTCTCCTGAAAAGATTTCTCCAGTTTTCCTGGATTTTTGCTCAGCTTTACAAACCTACATCGACTTCAGACAGCTCTGCTTTTGGAAAAACAAAAACCGAAGGCGATATCTACTACAGTGCGTGTCATTGCGGTTTCACAAGAGAAGAAAAACCGAATCTTCTGTCGAAACGGGCCGATTAATCCACAGCCAGGCTGATCATACTTATCCAATTTCCAAATACAAGCTACGTGGCTAAAGCTAATATAGAAGTTTATACGGCCAGGAAATGCGCAAAACGCGTTTCAAAATGAGGAAAAAACGTCTAAATGTGGTCGTGTGTTCGTTAGCCTTTCGTCTGTCTGGTTAAAGGCGGTGAAAGAGCAGCCTGCGCTTGGAAAATCATGCCTCTTCCGCCGCTTCAGGACTCGTTTGGACGGACTCATGTGATGCAAGACTCCAAATTACGGATTCTACTACGAGCAAGGCTTTACTCATGAATATTAATGACGCCGTGCGCGCGTTGCCTGGAAACCTTCCGGGAGCGTATATTTACATCATCTAATTAATATTCAATGAGTGGTCTGGAGTCTCCCGTCCTATTAAACCGATTTTATTTTCCACTTCTTTGGCGATACAAATATATATTAATATTATTATTGATATTTATTTTAGGAAGGTGTAATCAACCAGTGATAAGCTAGAGATATGGGGTGAAGAGAAGACCGGTTGCTGTTGAAATTTAGTAATTAGATGCAGTTATTTTGCACCGCAGCCAATCCGACAGGCGCTTCGAGCGAACGCCACGTTGCGTCATTAATATTCATGAGACTAACCTTCCTCGTAGTGGGATTCGTGCATTGGTAGGTTCGCATGCGGGCGGCGCTCAGGAGGCCCATTTTAAGACGTCAAATGGATGAAATGACAGTGGCCGGAAGTGTGTTCTCTCGGTGGAAGGTGTAGGAATCGCGCTGTTTTTGTTTCTACTACGTGCAGAGCGACTCCAACCTGCAATAATAGCAACTGCACCCATGGGAGCGTTTCCACTGTACTGAACATTTTATTTATTATTACCTCTAATGGAGGAGATATGACAGTTTTATGTTGAAGACGGCATCCTTGGATTAATAGAATAGAATTTAAAAATAGTTTTTGCATTTTAGATATTTGCCTATATACAATCTCTCTGTGTCCCCTTCTGAAGAGAGAGAGAGAAAATATAGCTATTTGGCAAACTATTTATAATAAAGGCTTTACGTTTACAATACTTTCATTTGCTTTTTAAAAGCAGATTTGTAACACTTTGGTATTTCAGGCACTGCAAAGAAAACAAGTTACAAGACCATCAGCAAGTATAGGAACAAATTTATTTAAATTTAAAACAGATACTTTATAATTTTTTTTTTTTTTTTTTTTTAGAAGGCGGTTATGAAAATCATTTCCATGTTTGAATGGGGTTCAGGCAACAGTGGTTGAAATGAAACAAATACAAATAAAAACAACAATAAAATATGGTGAGAATGTTTGTAAAATAAATTTCCACTACGTTTCCTCATCTTGAGGATTTCAATGTTTGTCTGAGCCCACAACTCCCACCTGGACAAAGAGCACATGCTTTAATAATTACAATTCCTTAAAAAAAAAAAAAACGAAGAAAAGAAAAGAGAAAAACAGCAGTTTATCTTCTAACTTAAATAC
The DNA here is from genome assembly GCA_032359435.1 of Enteromius unitaeniatus. Classification (NCBI taxonomy): domain Eukaryota; kingdom Metazoa; phylum Chordata; class Actinopteri; order Cypriniformes; family Cyprinidae; genus Enteromius; species Enteromius unitaeniatus. The sequence continues at coordinate 18,045,607 of JAUMHI010000034.1, forward strand.
AAAGTAAATCCATTTACTCTCTTTAGTGTTTTACTCATTTTTAAAAGGGGACTGTGTCTAATTTCACAGTCCGCATGTGATTTGGACAACAATTGGCACTTGTTATGAGTCAGTCTCAGGGATTGGCACGCACAATATTATACAACATTTACATTTGGTATAATTACAAAATAAAAGAGTACAAAGAAGCAGAGAAAGAATGAGAAAAAAATAAATGTGCATGATCGAGTGGTCCTAGACAGAACAGCTTTCAGGCAATGCGTTGCAATAAAAGAACAGGGGATGAAAAGCAGAAATCACATTTTAATGACATCAACCATTCGACCGTCCACTACACAGATGCACCAAACCATACCAGTAAACATGCCTGCATGGAAATACCAATCTTCTCGCTCTGTTGTCTGCAATGGGCCAGCAAATCTGACTCCATGTCAATACGCTTGTGTGTTCATTGCATCACACAAAGCGAGTTTTACAAGCACTCAAACGCAAAGAGTCGGAATCACAACCATTATGAAAACTAAAACAGACAGAAACAGAAGCGAGCAGCCTTATTTATGCTCCTGGAGACTTGTTTTATGCACACTAGAGAAAGAAAGGAATGCGTAAGATTTTTTTTTCGAAAGTGAATACAGTGAAACTGGCTGCCACCAAAGCAACATGAACAGCCAATCGTCCTTTTCAGGAATAATAACATCCGGTATAATGGCACAGACATTTGAAGGAAACTCTAGCGCCCTCTTGAGTGCTGAAGATTATCAACAAGCATTTATGCATTTTTATAGGGGATTTTCTGGCCTAAATGACATCTAAAATGTTGCCCAGAACAGCCAAAGCCTTCATAACTGATATGTCTAATCACATAATTATTTTTCAATGTACCACACGGTGGACCTTTTAGGAAGATTGTTTTGGCCTGAGAAAGGTGTCGTTCTTACATTCGGGTCATTGGCAAGATTTAATAAATGAACAAAGTTTGGCCTCCAAACCTCACTGACTGTGCCTTACAGACTAAAAAGTGTGCTTGTCACGTGACTAACGATCCCAAAATGCCCGAAAAATGTCTCACGGTTCACAGAGGTAGAGGTTCTTGAGGGGAACATCAAATATGAGACTTGTGGGATTGGCACATTTATAGATATGTGTGGCTTGAATGGTCAGCCTGCAGCTCGAAGCCTTTGCTTTGTGGCACGAAAAAAAAAACAACTAAAAAAGTATGTTAATAAGAATCAAGCCGCGCCGAATAACGCCACCTTCTGATCTTGATAAAACTAAGCAACACATTTTCATAGTGAGCAGTAAACGAAGTTTCATTTGAACACTTCAGAGTAAGACGTACATCAAAATGATGGTATTTTAGAGCTCGGTTTGCTTCGTTCCATCGGTTTCTTCAAATCTAACTCACTACAAACAGCGAAGAAAACACTGCAGGGTTTACAAAATGGCGTTTACAAATAACACGTCGGGTTTTATATCCATCAAGAAAGCGTTTGGGAGTTTGCTCGTCTTCCAATGACCGTGGCAAGTGATGAACTCGGATGCGATAAAATAATGAATAATGCATGAGTGTTTGGTGGAATGGGTGCATTTCAGATGGCGTTTCTCCCGGTACCGAACCACAATTAGAGCGGTGACCAATCGTTTCTGGTTTTCATGTGCCTTGTTTTACGTAGCCCTTGATGAAAATGAATGAAATATCACCTGTATAAAATATCGACTGTAAAAGAACCGTAGAACACTTTTTTTTTTTCTATCTGTGCATCACATACACAATGAAGGAAACAAGCTCTGAATTTATAAAGAAATCAAAACGAAATCAGAATCGAAAAAGAAAAAGTCACTACTTGCAAGCGTCGACCAAATAGATCTTCAATCACAGATAAAAAGCTGTCTATTTTCATATGGTACATTTCCTATGTTTGTTTTTAAGCACTTCACCTAAACATAATTTGGAAATTTAACAATTAAAAAAAAAAAAAAAGTAAAAGATTATCTGTAGGAAAGTGAAAAGTGTGGTTAGGGAAAATATTTATAGTACAATAAATTGGGGTGGAAAAAATAAAATAGGCTGATAATTTGATCCATAACGGAGGTTTATACAGCAGTACAGACACTAGTCTCCTATTTCTGTCTCATAACATGGGAGTGCTTCAAATAGGAAAGAGAAAACAATAGCATTCAAATTATCAACAACTTCAGATCTGGTCCATAAATTATATAAATAAAATGTTCTTTATTTAATTAATTTCTTCTTTTACTTAAAAATCATATTTTTATATTTTATGTTATATAACATTCACACCATGGAGGAGGCGGTTGCCTAATTAATCTCCGAAGTTTCCAAACGCTTTTTCAAAGTCTGCTCTAGACTACTGCTCATCACGTCCGTCCTCCGCATGTTACCGTCAGGTACAGCTATGTGTATATCATTTGACGTATTCATAGTGACCAAAAAAATCTAAATCAAAAATAAAAACGAAGAATCACAGTATCAATAATATTGTAATTCATAAGAAAACCAACAGAACCGTACACAATTACGAAAAAGTGATTTTTTTTTTTGCCAAAGATAGTGTACCACAGACGTTTTGTACATAAGCAATAATGTGTATACGTATTTACAAATATAAATATACACAATCAAATAACTTCAGCGCATAAATGCTTTCCTGTCCCCCTGACCCCATCGAAATTGTCGACCGAAAAAGTTACGTCATGACAATTAAAAAAAAAAAAACAGCGTAAACAAATAATGGATTGTGTGCATCCGTGCCGCTAGACGACGACGAAACCTGCAAATCTGTGGCTTGGATTGTGACTTAATAAAGTATCTGTTCATGAGCGGAAAAAGATAAATCGCACATTTGGACAACTACTTTTTTTTGATTGTGAAATTTTAACGAAACCAGGAAGGAGAATAAAACATGAGAACCATGGGGGAAGGAAGCAATGCAATCATTTTCAACGTTAAATGTGGAAATCTACAGAACAATACCTATCGTAAATGTATAATCCTGTTTTGCGCACATTTAAAAATCCTTAACGTTGACTCTTACCCATCAATAATTCGACTGCTGTTATAATTTACTTTATATTCGATAGCAGTAGAAGTAGCTATAGTTACTTATCATTAAAAAGTTTTTAAAATGATCATCTCAGCAATATACACAGATTTAATTAGATTCATCTCTCCCTTGCGTGCTTTGTATCGTTTTGCTTATATAGGCATTCTTACACTATTTTCGTTCATTATCATTTTTTTTTTCTTTTCTTTTTAGGATTTTTTTGTTGGTTTTTTTTTGCATTTGCGATGCTCTCACATGAAGTTTACATTCATCGATGCGAGTTGAAGACTAGCCTCGTCGAGAGAATCATCTCTGCGAGTGAAAGGTTCTCCACACCATCAGTGGAACCCACTGGAACCCAATGGATTACAGAATCCGCCAGAATCTTCGGAATTCTAGTAGGATCCGTTTCGGAACTACTGGCACCACAGCACTGGTCCATGTGTCCATGTACAAGTATGTAAATATATTGTGATTTCATTTTTTGGTCTTTTTGCAGGGCTGTGAAAACCACTTTTTTTCCATTCATCCAGGCAGAATTCCCGAGAACATCTCGGAGCGGATGACGTGATTGGAGCGAGTGATAGTACAGGAAAGAGGAAGGAACGCACTTCCAGTTTTTCAGGCCAGCGTATCACAGATCATTCTCATCGTAGCTCCGCCAATCCGACATTTCCATGAAATGCGAACGTTGGAGAGGCGAGTCGGAGTCTAACGCCCTTTGTCAAATCCGAGCCACTTTATTTCGGTGGTCAAATTTGATAAAAGGGAAAGAGGCCTTTGATGAGAGCTGCTGGGGATGAGCAGACAGACTTTGGCAAACCAATAAAAAACAAATGACGAGCAGGACACATCCATTATGATTCCGCTGGACAGAAAGAGGAAAAACTCTGGAAGCTGGGAAAGAGAAATCAAAAGAACTGTGTATTCTTATAGTGTACATGATGCGTGTGTGTGGTGCGTGTGTGTGTGTGTGTGTACGTAGGTGTGCGCACGCTCTGTGGGTGCCTGTTCTATGCTGATTCATGTGTCGGACTTGTCGCACGTCTCACACCAGGTTGTATTCCTTCAGGTTTAGCTGCAGGATGGTGTCTTTCACAGCCGCGAACACGAAGCGGATGTTCTCCGTGTCGGTGGCGCAGGTGAAATGTGAGTAGATGATCTTGTCGCTGTCGGGGTTCAGATCCACAAACATCTTCAGGATGAACTCCCGTGCAGCCTGAGCGTCCCTTTGGGGCCCTTACAAAACAATGTGCAAATGGAGTTAAACACTTTAGGAGACCTGAAAATGGTCATCTGAAAAACCAACCGACCGAACCCGGACCACAAAACCAGTCTCAAGTAGCACAGGTATATTTGAAGCAATAGCCAAATATATTTTGTAAGGGTAATACAGATGTTTTCTTTTGTGCCAAAAATTCATAGGGACATTAAGTAAAGAACGAGTTCCATTGTTTCATCGTAAATATCAAAATCATAGATTGCTAAGGACAAATTAAAAAGGAGATTTTCTCAATATTTCAGATTGTCCTATCCTAAAATACCATACATAATCAAAAGCTTATTTATTCAGCTTTCAGATGATGTATGAATCTCAACTTTGAAAAACTGACACTTAACACAGGTATTGTGGTCCACGGTGACATAATTTCATTTGGAGCAAACATTTACATCGAGACATTTCTCACTTAAGAAAAATAGGGCTTTTTATGGTTCTGAAATAAGTATTTTCTGCTCCCCAAGCTGCATTTATTGGAAAAATTACAGTGAAAACTGTGATATTGCGAAATATTATTACAATTTCTTTTGACTTGTTGATAGTATTGACAGCTAGCGGTTCTGCAAAAACAAAGGCATTTTGCCCCGGAACGTATATTTCAGAGTAGAAAGAAAAAGCTTTGTAAACATAACATGATTCCTAAATATCTACAAATATATTATGATATTTGTTGGCTTTAGAACAGTCAACAACTTACATACAGCACCTTTAAACCAGTGTACATGGAAAACAAACAAAAAAAGCAGCAGCATACCATCGAACTCTGGGAAATAGTCGACCAGGTGGGAGTAGGAGATCTTCTCCTCCAGCAGATCCTTCTTGTTGAGGAAGAGGATGACAGAAGAGTTTTGGAACCATGGATATGTAATTATCGTCCTGAACAGAGCCTTGCTCTCCTCCATACGGTTCTGAACACAGACACAAAGAGCGGATTGCCATGTATGTGAAAACGCACAGTGAAACCCCCAATAATACTGACTAACAATATAAAAGATCCAAGAGTACATAACTAGCATTCATAAAAGATGTAGAAATGTTTATATTGTTGGTCTTCAAGCAAACTGAATCTGGTCTACTTGTTTCTTAAAATTAGCATTAATATTTTAATTACAACTTTCTATAGATTTTTTTTCCCACGTGTAAAAGTATGCAAAATAGTATGCAGTGTGAAGATAAACACGCATGTAATAAATGAGTCGCTCACCTCGTTGTCCGATTCCACCAGAACCTGATCGTACTCGCTCAGAGCCACCAGAAACATGATGGATGTCACATTCTCAAAACAGTGGATCCACTTCCTGCGCTCTGACCTCTGACCCCCGACATCAACCATCCTGAATGAGCAAGCATTTGCATTATTGACTTGTTAGTGACATTATATGCATTAATAATTCATGCTCATACTGTGCAGAGTATGCAAATCCTCTGTATGCGTGGAAAGGCATGTTAAAAAGCGCAGTACACAAACATGTCTCATAATGCAAAGATCTACAGTTTCTGACGTTCTGAATGCAATGGAAGCAATATGAAGCACTTGAACTCCTTGCTGACACACTATCACATGCTAGGTAAAACATTTTAAAGCCTATTTGGATTAAAACTATTTGGTTTGACAACTGGGTAGACTGAATCTGCAATACATTAAGGTTTTTGCAGTATCATCATAGCATGCAAGCATTTAATTCTGAACAAAATCTAATGTGCAGTTTTTACTGTATATTATCTATAAAATATCATATTTGTATTGTATGTTAAATTCAGCCAATACAATAAAGCACCATAAAGTATTGCGCAAATGTTTTAGTTTTTTTTGAATGGAAACACCTCTCATTTCAACCACATATTGAGTTAATAAAGATAAATATCACAGAAACATTTTCATACTGCATTAAGCAGCATCTTAGCCTTCTTTTCTGAACATATTCGCAGCCCTAGATTTCCGAAACATGGTAAATGTGTTCAGACAGAACAAGCACTGATTTCTATGGCGCCCCCTAATGGAGTCAGAGCTCCAGTCCTGAGCCAGCAGTTCACAGAGGGGCCTTTGATAAATGAAGCCCTCTAGGATTGGCTGCCCAAAATAAAGCTCCTTCAGATAGAAGCGTCCTCATTTCCTTCAGCCAGGGGCTCGGTGACCTACTTCTGAACATACACACGCTCTTTAATGTAGGACGAGTCTCCACATTCACTCTGCACTTAGCGAACTTTGGCAGGAGAACAGACAGAGAGAGTGAGAGACGCCGTGCACACTCACTTTTACTCTTTCGGGAAGCTCGACGCGAGGTGCGTGAGGGTTTAAGACAGTTTTACAGAGATTAACAAACACAGAGCTGATGGTAATCATTTATGGAGTCAATACGGCAGAGAGGGCAGAAATAATCTCGTGTGTTTTCATGAATTTCCATATCACGCACATAGGAGCGCTTTAAAAACACACTGTAAACCTCATCAGCGTCTCTCCATAAGTTTTAAATGTAAAGCCGTAAACATCCATAAATGTGCGCAACTATAGAAATTGTATCATGAAACTTCACTTTCTTTTAGTTTTTGTCTACACACTCCTGGTTAATGAATATTAATAACATTTACCATCACTGATTTGCACATGCAATTATTCATTTAGCAGATGCTTTTATCCAAAGTGAGTCTGTAAATGCTAAGCATCGTGGGATTACAATTTCCTACTTGTACATTCGTTTAACCACAGTGACCGGATGACAGAGAATTCTGCTTAGAGTCATTTAAACCACAACCATAAAAAATAACCCTCCTTAAAATATAACGAAGGTCTTTCAATTCGCAAAGGGTTGCTATGTCTATGCGCTCACTACAGTTCAAAGGAATCTAATACTTCTATCAAGCAAAAATGCATTGAACTGATCAAAACTTCCAGTAAAGGCAATTTTTCAAGTTACAAAAGATTTCTTTCAAAGAAATGCAGTTCTTTGAACATTCTATTTATCAAAGTATACTGTTAAATTAATAAAACTTTTATAGTGCAAATGTTTTCAACACTGAAAAAGATCCCAAGTATCAAAATAGAATATTAGAGTGATTTCTGAAGGATAACGAAGATTGGAGTAATGATGCTGAATGCTAAGCTTTGCATCACAATAACATTCTTAAAATACAGAAAATGTCACAATATTACAGTTTTTATTGTACTTTTGATCAAAAAAAAAAAAAGGCCTGGGTGAGCAATTCTTTCAAAAGCATTAAAATACCTTCCGAGCCCAAACAGTGCTTCTCTCTGAATAGAAAATTAGAGATTGTTTTTTGGGTTTCAATAAAAACGGTAGAAAAAAAACTGAAAGCAGAAGTGAAATTTATACAACTTTGACTGATGTGGGGTGTGATGTTGGCTGTATCTTTGTAGGTCACACACTAGAAAGTCATCTTCAGCTCGGGAAAATATTAATAACTCTTCTCTATGGATGTATTCTCAATGCTAACCTACATTTAGTGCTAAGTTCCTACATTTCAAACGAAAGCTGATGAATAATTGGTTCGTGTCCTCTACCTGAAAATGATGCTTTGAAGGTCAAAGGGGTATTCAATGATCCCTGTGGTCGGGATTCGAACCCTCAAAACATCCTGCTGGGTGGGCAGGTAGGAGGACTCAGCGATGCGATCCAGATCAGATAGATAGCTGCAGAAAGAGAAGGAGAGAGACATTGCGCTCAGTGCTGCGTTCGACACTATTGACCATAACATTCTCTTGAATAGACTAGAAAACTCTATTGGCATTAGTGGAAGTGCCTTAGCATGGTTC
>JAUMHI010000034.1:18053822-18082126 GCA_032359435.1 Enteromius unitaeniatus
CACCGACAGAGGCCACTCCCACAATAGTTGATTGACAGCAGCGTGTCACACAGACTGAACTGGTGTCTTACCTCAGAGCCGCCCTGAGTCATCAGACCGAGACGAAGAGACAAGCAAGACTCCTAAGAGACTGAGGTGTTTTGTTGTTGAATGTATTAATGAACATAGCAGTGGTCATTTACCCCAACATCTGAGAGAATGAAGACGCGGAGGATTCATGTTATGTTTGGTTCTGAAGGAAATGCACCCTTGATCAAAAGATATGCATTTATGTGAATCATTCATGATCCAGCCTCACCTACAGCAGTGAATATAATGTCTTTTAATGAATCTTTGCAAATTGGCTTTCCTAATAATCAGGCACGAAAAAGGTGAGAAGGGAGCTTGAGGGGTGATGTGGCCTCTGATGGGGCCGGGAGGTTGGGGGACTACCACAGAATAAATATTACGGCCTCATTAGAGGACATGCTGTAACTTAACTTGTTTCCCCAAGTTTCCCTTTGAAAATTTTACAGTAGCCAAATAAGTTGAATGGAATAATAAGCCAAGCACAGGTTCTGAGAAAACAAAAAACAAAACCAAAACTGTACTGACATTTGTACAAAGACATATGTCGATGTCTTAAATAAATTGACACCTCTTGCCCTCCAGTTGAAGCCATGACCAAATCCAGCTGTATTTCAACACAGCAGCTGTTTAACCAGAACAGCTTCGTTCTGCCCTACCACACTCATACTGCAAAAATAATGTTTTTATTAGTATTAACGATACTTCAGCATTAATTGTAACTTACTCTCTTAAGGGTACATTCACATGAAGCATCTAAAATTTGGTTTTTAAACTGGCTCCATTGAAAATAAAGAGCTTGTGCGTGCAAAACGTGCTGCATGTGAACAACCCCTAAGCCTTTGGTGACACATAAACACCACAAAATTAAATAGTGGATCTCTCCACTGTTGTCTTCTCCCACGCGGATTGTCCCGCAGGAAGAAATGTTGCCCTGGAGGTCAGTGGATGGCGAGCACGGTCTACGAACGTGGGACGCTGAGCTTTCACAATCTGAAATGGCTCAAATCCACTTTATATTAAGTTTTAAATAATCAATAAATACCATCCATGACTGACTTTTCCACTGACAGTGTTCCACTGACTCTGTTAGAAATCTCTTTAAAATTTCCTCAATGAGTTGAAACCAGTACAATCTAATAACAGCTTAATAGATAAAGGTATTCAGCAGAAAGAACAAGTTGGAGGATCTTCCCCTAGTGCTTTAACATGTAAATAATACTAAAATGATACAATTGCAGTATTGGATGGTTGATTGGGGATTGATGATTAAAACTGCTGCAGCGGTCATTCAACTCATAAAATCTTCAAGGTTGAAGCCAGAATAGTACGAGTAAGTCTCCAGAGACACTTATACAACTCACCTTAAACCATTAACTAATAAGAAAAGTATGCAGCCCAGTGCAAGAAGCTCCGCACCAGTTACAGACCAGAATCACTTCTTCAATACTGTCTGTTCCAATAGAGGATACTTCATTTTGGGGGACGAATTCTAGCTTTAATCTGTTTTGACCGAGTACAGAGACTGACAAGGCCCAGTGCACCCAGCCTTTCCATAGCCTGATAAGGGCTTCAGGGCAGACCAGGGGCAACACAGACCACATGGACAGCGGGAAAGGGTGGAGCAGCCAGCTCAGTGAAGCGAGAGACAAAATGAATGGCACTGGCAGGAAGTCATGGCCCTGTCAAACTAAGCCATCAAGAAGCTGGATAAAACAAACTCTTTACCGAGCGGGGGCCAAATGGGTGAGGAAGTGGATTAGGACAGGTTAAAATTCAAGGACCAGAACAACAAGTCCATGAACACCTTGTAAATGAAATCTGAACTGGGTCAAACACCTTATGTCCATATGATTGCAATAATGAACAGTCCATTAAATCAATTACATCATGCTTGTCAAGTTTTGTTTAAGTTGCATGTGTGAAAGCATCTCATAAAACACAATGTTAACATTAATAGTGTGATTATATCATCTGGAGAACATCTCCATAATTGAGAGCATGCATGAGATTGCAGCATATTTTTGAATGCTTCTAGATTGCATGATCTCTGGGAATTTGTTAAATGAGCAATCATGCTTAAGAGAATGGCTACACTACTAAGTTATGCATGTGCATAGGTGTTTTGTTACTACCAAACTTTTGAATGTGTAGAACCAAAGACTTCTGATAAGAGTGGAGAAGTTAAACGACAGAGACCGACCTCTAAATATACTAAATGCAAACTTCTGAATGCAGGATAGCAGAGAAACAGACCAGAAAATTTGAACACTTTCACTCTTATTGATTAAAAACATACCATAGGCTGTTTCCTATATTTTTTGCTGGTCTAACAAACTTTTACAGTCGGCTAAATCTCCAGTAGCAAGCATACTCTCCTGTGGTAAAGACAACTATACACTATATTCAGAGGTCATACAGAAAATATGTTCCTCTGTGCAACTGAAATGATTTCATATGTCACATTGTCAATGACATAACACATCCAGATTTCAGTTCAAAAGGTCACAGCTACATAAAAACTCTGAGCTTTCAAACAATACACAGCACATTACTAGATCACCAAGAACAGACAGCACGGACTACTCAAACTAATATAATAGTGAATTTTTTTTGTGATAACTTAAACAATTATTGTTAGGCCAGTGACTTCAGAAGAGAAATCAGCAATTAAAATGTTTGTCCTGTTAACCTAAATCAATGCATCCATTACACTTGCTTTGCATTTTGCAGCACATTGAAAATAGAACAGTCCCAGTTTGTTTCAGCATGAAAATGTGCAATGAATGTCATTCAAATATATAACAAAATTCTACATTTTACTGAATTCAACAGTGAAGCTGCATTACCTGTACCCAAGCAAACTAAAGCAACAAAGAGATGATCCTAATTAAACAGGCTTTGCTGGAACCTGACTCAAAACAGCCCTGCCATGAAAGGCACAAGTAGGGTTATTTTCTGGAGTAAAATAATAAAAAAAAGCTTTAGATGATAAAAAAAAACCTACGTTCCACTTCAGTTCATGCATTTCCTGAAAAACAAACACATAATCTTGGTGTTGACCATTAGGGCTGTAGCTATCGAATATTTTTGAAAATCGAGTATTCTACTGAAAATGTAATCGATTAATCAGATAAAACAGTTCTGCTTACTTAAATAGCAATATTAAATATGCTAGAGAAAATAAGACATGTCTCTTAAAATTAACAACTAACTGGTTTCTTTTTTTGAAAAAAAATTAAATAATAAAATCTACATTTTATTTATTGATTATATTTATTAATTGTTTTATATTAATATTAAATCAAATAATATTATCAAACAGTAAGTTCATGGCTGTGCATTTATAAACCCTATTCATTGCAATCAAACTAAAATGACCACACCTGTTGTATTGAGCACATTAGACTCAGGGACATGATTACAACAATTTATTCAACGTTCAGTATTCAAACTAAAGTATCAAGTATTAATCCGAGCCATGGTATTGAAAAAGTATTACGTACGTTTAATCGTAAAAGCCATGCACAACTTTTTCGACTTTAAACTCATTCCTTTGATAAGTAGCGTGGTATAAGCTGATAAATATTCCGGATTAGTGTACGGCCCCTCCACATGCGTCGTGCAGTATTGCACTGACTGTTGTGGTTTATCCCTTCCATAATTAACGTACATTACTTAACATCCCCCATCTCAATTAACAATCGCATTGATTTAACGCTACACTGAATTCACCTGGTCTCAGGTGACACTCCGCCTCCGGTCTCGGAGTAGGACATTTTTGTCGTTTTCTCCTGTTCATTTGGGCTCTTTGCTCATCTCCATTGTTAATGCTCCCTTCCGTTACACAGCTGCACTACTCCACGCTACTAACATCACCAGCTCCTTCCGCTTTGTGAGTGACGTAAGTGTAAGTGCATTGTCATAGTAATGCAAAAGTCATTGCGAAAAAACGTGACAAACTTAATTAATAGAGGCTTTGAGGCAGAGGATTTTGCCTCAATAACTTTTTGTAATCGAGTTACTCAAGGAATCGTTTCAGCCCTATTGACCATGCTCTACTATTTGACTACAGGTAGTTCATAGCTCTGTCAATGCCAAGATCAAGGGGTTTGATTCCCAGGGAAAGCAAAAAAAAGACAAATCCTACATGCAATCTGTGTAGTTTTAGACCAATCAGAGATCCTCCCAATTTCGAGTAAAATCGAGTGGGGGAAACACATAGGCAGCTATATTTACCTTGAAAATATTTTGTCTAGAAAACATTTCAGCACAGGAATATTGCCAAAGATAATGCTCTCATACATCCAAAACCATTGCATATACAATATAAATATATCTGAAGTATCACCCAGCCCTACTAATAACCACAATTTTTTGAGCTTAACGATCTAGACTAAGCTGTCTTTACAGAATGAGATGCTGGTTAACACAAAGCGGCTATAGTATCAGCATTTGAGCAAATATGTGTTCGCAAAGCCTATTAAGGTCTTGGCTAATTCAGACTAGCCAAGACTTATCCAGAGTTAGGCTGACAGTTTTAACTTATTTAGGATGGGCCATTACTAGGATGACTGAGCACCAACAAGCTTTTTTTATACTTCCTTTGGTGGCACACGGATAACGAATGGGAGAAAACTTTTACTTATTAATTCTCTCACAGCGGTAAAGGTCAATCTCATGTATTTTCAAAGAGGTCACAGAGCCACATAGGAGCCACTGTGTCCTCAGAATCATTCACTGTTGCAGAACTGCTCCTGTTCCTATCCAGAGTTCAAGAAAGCTTATGCAAAGCATAACGCCAATTCAATTGTCAAAGTCAATTGATCCTTCCTTACACTATACAAACCAAGGTTAGCTTAACAAACATGCCAAAAATCTTGCTGATGAATGACACCATAACATCTAAAAACTGCAGAAGCTTAAGAAGTCTTGTTTGACACTGATAAGAAAAGATATCTTCGGTTTAATGAAACAGAAGAGTTGATAAATGCATCTACATCAAACTCTTGCAACCTCGTCGGGAACCCTGTAGAATGTCAGGAAAAAAATCATTTTACTAAAAAGAAAATCATATTGTTCATGGAAACCTCAAGTTCACTCCAATGGGATGTTCTGCAAAGCTTCTCCGACTTGGCAACTGTTACCAAGGTGGGTGGAGTTTAGCGAGTCAATTGCACATCATTTCAGCAAAACTTACACTTCTGTCCATCTTTCCCTATATGACTTTGTCATTGGTTCACTGTTTCATTCTACTGTATGATCCTTCTTAACACGAGCAGCACATTTTGTGGTCTTAAGCGGAAAAACAGTCCTGACTAATAGGAAATGAATGAAGGCTGTCCGTGTCAGATATCACTGCTTACCAACTCACTGAGTCATAGACAGAACAGCAACCAAACTTCACGGCTTGATAAAGCATCCAATTCTCCTTCCTTGGGAGTAACCAGAGTCCAGTGTATAGAGCACTCACGCCCTCATAAGGCAATAACTGTCCACCATTTTGAGATAATTCAACCCAGGAATAAATGCTAAAAGTGCAACATGACCCGAATTTGACAGGTGGCACAGACTAACGTGTAATGCTTCCAAGATGCACAGGTTGACTGATGTTTTGCACTCAAGGCTGCTCCTTGCATGCTAATCGATTTATTTTTTTCTCATAAACTTGAAGATTATCAAGGGGGGGGGAGATATGAAACGCACCTACTGAGCATTCACACGTCCATCACTAAAGCAATAAATGCTCAGCTGACATGCTCACAAACCTCAGCCTGATTTCCATAAGATTTGAATACTGTAATCCAACAGGATTCACGCAGTTGCACAAACCAGTCTCGTTTAATTTGCACTTGCTGACACTGTGAAAGGCATACAGTACAGACATTCTCTATGTCACATTTGCACAAATTCCTCTCTAGCTGCACGCAACATGCAATATCACACAACGAACAGACCACTTGGGTTGACTCATGACAAAACTGACAGCTAGAAAAATAAACCAGCCAGTGTATAACCATTTCGTCTCTGATGTACACTAACACGTACGTGCATATGCATACAACAGAGAGCATGCTGAGATTTGTGTGCTGTTGCAAGCCAGGCCCTGTCCAACATTCGGCCCGCATATGCTAACGTCTTAGCACTATTAGCTAACGCCTTATAGCCTATTAAAAAAATACTAACCGCAAACACTTCAAATGCACGCAACAAAACCACCACCGTGATAAAACCGTGGTGGCGTGTTTAGCACCACAAGTCACCGCTGAAAACACAGCGAAACCTATCCACTGACTGTATATACGTGTGTGTGTGTGTGTGAGTGAGTTTAACGGCGGCGGCGGAACTCGTACCGAGCAGGAGCAGCTTCAACTCCCGTCTCGCGTCGCGTTTGTCTCGACGCAGCTGCTTATCGATTTCGGCGTTGATTCGTTTCGACTCCTTGGCCTCTTCGCTCAGGCAGCAGGCCATCATCGACTCTAAAGTCATCCCCACTGCTTTACTGTATACAGCCCGGCCTCGTCGGGGCTTCAGAGACGAGAAAAAACACACGAAAATATCACTCGCTTCGAGTGGCCGCTGGGGAAAAAAAGCGGGTAAAAATAAAACAGCTCCGCAATCCTCCTCCTCTGAGGAAAAATATTAAGAAGAAGACGGGAAAAATGAGAAGGGAGGTGAGGAGATGATCTGAAGGGGGTTTGAGAGTGGGGGAGGGGGTCGGGGGCCTCGCGCGCTGCGTTCAGTCCTCTCGCGGTGACCGCGAGCCTCTACCCCGCGTGCAGACCGCGGCAAAATCACGGAGGTAAGAGAGGAAGAAAAAACCGGGAGGATGAGGAAGGGAGGGCAGCGTCGACGACGACGAGGAGGAGGAGGAGGTCCGGGAGCCTTATCTCGCAAATGATTGAAAAATCCAGGGCAAACTATCCTCGCGTGCGTGCGACACTCCCACAACGGCTCCGCGGCGGCTCACCACCAACACGCGTCCCGGTGAAAACGGGACAGATCGTACAGCCGCGACATCCACTTTCCCTATGTCCCCTCTCTCCAGCCTTATCCACCCCTTCAAACGGAGGAAAAAGAGATTCCTCCTCAGAAAAGGAGGTGAATGAAGCGTCACTGCTTCACAGCGAGTAACTGAATAACGTCAAAAACATTTCCTTTCGTGTCGGTTAATGTCACCGGAGCGCTCAGTCACAGCGCTTGTAGAAAAATGTCAATTCCTGGAAGGGGGGGGGAAAGCCCGTTGCCTTTAAAAATGGATTATGCCACTTTTTTTTGCAGATGACAGCAGCGTCTCCTCCTACATCAGCGGAGCTGCGAGCGCACACTAACTTGATTCCAAACGGATGATTGACAGGAAGCGAGGGCTCGAGCGAGAGAAGGGGAGGCGGGAACTGCGAAGAAAACCTTCTGGAGGCGGATAACAGGAACTTTCAGGTTTGGTCGACGGCACAAGTCAGTCAGGCAGGCATTCAGAAAGTGCTTGCCGGGGTGTGTCGCTCGTTTCGAGGGAACGGTGTGCAGTGAAGTCTCGGAATATACAACACATTTCTGCACTGGATCATTTCCATTTTGACATCATTGAAGTTTGTGTGTGTGTCAAAATGGAAATTATGTAGTGCATATATATATATATACTTTAACGATGCCAAAATGGAAATTGTGAATACGATTTATAATAACAATAATGAAACGAAATAATTGTGATCGTGAAGGAAAACGTGAATATTGGTTATTAAAGTGAAAATATGAGTATTTAACTATTATTAATATTAGCATTGTTGTTGTTATGATTACTAATGCCACAACTTTTTTTTTTTATGTCTAGCCACATATAATTTTAAATCTCTATCAGAATTACTGTCTCTCATAAAACGACATTAATATAATCTTCTTTATTAATGAAGACAGGAATTAAAGGAGTAAGTTATGAAAATCTTGTACATATAGTATCAAGGCTGTGTCTTGGTATCGCCGGTGTTGGCTGTAAACAATTTAACGGCGCTATAATTAAACACCACAAATGTTGAACTCTGCCTACATCTAGTGGGAACATCTGATATTACACGTTGAAAAATGTGTCTTAAAAGAATAGTTAACCCCAAAAATTCTGTCATCAATTGCTTACCCTCAAGTAGTTTCAAACCTGTATAAATTTCTTCGTTCTGCCGAACACAAAGGAAGATATTTTGAAAAATGTTTGTAACCAGGTCACCTCTTTTTATTACTGTGGAAGTCAATGGTGCTGTGTTTTATGCAGACGTTTAATTTTAGGATGCATGGAAATGTGTAGCTAAAATAAAGAAGATAAATATAGAACACTACACTGCTATCATGTAAATCAATCAAATAATGTAGAGAAAAAGAAGATGCCCAAATTCATTTTCCATGAGTTATTCCAAATTACTATTATTTATAGCCTATTAAGAAAAGCAAAAAGGTCTTGTCAGTTATGAATGATATCAATCATGTAAGTTGCAGTCCATATTTTCAATTCAAAACTGACATTTGACAAAAAATAAACAAAAATGATGAATAGTTTGCATGCCTAGTAAAGGTTATCGGCTTGTGTGGGAATTTACATCCTGCCTCACGTTCTTTTTTCTGTTAAAAACAATTCTCCCCACTAAATAGTAAATCCCGCCTATATCTTTGTCAAATATTCAAGAGACAATTTGGCCATTTTTAGTTATTGTCCACCTAGTGTGAATAGGGAACCATATGTTGTTCTTCAAACCCATATTTTGTGTTTTGCAGAGACCAAAAAATTCCTACTGCTCTAAAACAACATGAGGAAAACATAGGTAACATAGGTAACATAGGTAAATTATGACTTTTTTTGTACATTTTGGGTGAAGTAATAATATTACATTAATCCTTAACTCTAGTGTCAATATGGAGTGGTCCCAAATTAAGTATTAATTATTAGTATTAATTAAAATGATTAGTAGTGCCTTAATAGTAGATGTTATGGTGATGCTCGTCTTTGCAGTAATACAGTAGCTACAACATTTTTGTTATTTCACATATAAAAAAGAAACATTTGGCGTAACCGTAGTTGTTTGCATCAGACCCTGACAGCAGAGGGCAGCAGATGTTTGTGATTGATAATCCGGTTCTCTTGTTGTTCAAATGTAGTACCTTTAAACAAAAAGAGGGCACTCTTTGACTTCACACATAATGTTCCCAAGTTTTCTTAAAGCACATTGATCATTTCAATAGCGATGTTATCTTTCCGTGCTTCTTCGTTTTGCTCTAGATGCAATATGGGCCTCTCCACAGCTGTGAACCGGCAAAGACAAGCTGTGAGTAACTGACAGTTTGAGAGAAGATGCTTTGGCGTTGCTGCCACTGGCAGCTCATACACAAACCCATTGCCAAAGCGCACCCATGCAGACCTTCGAGACATTTGCTCGCTGTTGGGGAAAAATGGCAGCTTCTAAATCATTCTGCTTTGCAGAACATTTAATATGACTTTTAAATGAAGTTAATAAATGAAAATGATATACCAGTTTGCAATATCAAGCTGTTTTGTAGAAGGAAGCCAATGCCACCGGAAGCCCCGCCCATTCAAGTTACAAATGGCCATGCCCACTATCATGTTAAAATGAAAGTGGGTAGGATAAAAGCAGTATTGATTTTAGCTCAGATGTATAGTGAAGGTCTCGCCCTGGATTTATGTGCTTTAAACTGGATCTGAGCTGGGAGCGGCCAAGATCACTTACCCTCCAGAGCTCTGCCAAGCCTCTGTTTCCAATGGCAACCGTATATGTGCAGCGACTAGTAAGTTTTGTGAGGAATGCAGAACTTTCTCTCGTCATCTGATTGCACAGCGGGAAGTTTGCGATCTTACCACCCGACCAGTAATGGAACGTGCCGAATGCCAGAACTCTGTGCACAGAAACGAGAGCTCTGTCATCATTTACTTGCACTGAAGCCGCGCGAAATGCAATTGCTGTGTGAAATTTAGGCAGGGATTCACTGAAAATCTTTCTCTCTGCTGAAGCTTTCAAAGCTCATTCTGCATTTGTTCTTCATGTGTTCTTCTGTACAATTTAGAAAAAAGGTTCAAACGTTGTTCAAAAAGTACAATTTAGGGACTGATATGCACCATTTAGGGGTAAAAAAGGTGTATATTTAAAAAAAGTGCCATCTCTGTGATAGCTTTTCTACCTTTTATTATAAAAGTGTACTTTTGGTAGACTGACAACCATTGTTTCTGAATTGTTGCTTTCAACAGCGTGAATGGATTAGAATGACATAAGGGAGCATAAATGATGACATTTTTGATTGAACGTTTCCCTTAAGCTTTTAATATGTGCCAGCCATCACAACCTTGGACTGTCTTCACGTCAGAGAATGGCTGCCATCCTGTTTTTTTTTTTTGCCACCTCACTGCTTGCTCTGCTGAACTGTCTATCTCAAGTCTTTTGCTTGTGTCTGCTGTCCAGCCCTTAAAGATGATGGTTCGGAAAGCCCCAACACGGTTTGCCCACAGACACACACAGTAATTGTTCAGGATTAATGTTTCTGATGTAAAGGTCACAGGATCATTTGTGAGAAGGGGTGACCCATAAAAGTGAAATATTATTAAGATGTCGGTTCCATTGTACACTTGATTTGGGCACTTAACCCTGGCTCTTCCTCAATAATTTCCTGTACAGTTAACCCACTGACAGTGACTCAAAAACATCTGCTAATTGAGACGTTCACCATTGCTATCAGGGCCTTATTATTTTGGGCAGTAATAACTATTTTCTTAGGGAAGACATTGCTTTTCATTTCCACTGGGCTACAAAAAAAAATTTATTAAAAAGAATAATTACTGTAGCAAAACACTATATGTGACTTTATCAACATTGAAAATACACTTTACAACAAATGATTTATGTTCTATTCAATCTGCAATCATAGGAAGAAATGTAAAGTTAATGTTACATGTAACTCTGTGAAAGTTTGGCTGGAAACTGATGGCATAGCCTACGGTGCAAAATAGTAGTCATTTATCAATCATGACACTCAGATTCAATGAAACAACAAAACATCATATATGTCAGTCAGCTTGATAAATTTACCTTTCTGACAGAATCTGCAAAATAATATCTAAACAAAGATGTAAAAGTATTAAAAAACAAATGTACCTGTCTACTATAAAAGGGAGAAGTTGGGTCTTGTGCATTATATTAATAGTTTACATTTATATTCAACAGACGCTATTATCCAAAGCGACGTAACCACAATGATATGCAAGTGCTAAACAGATCTCACTTAGCTTAACACGTAGCAAGAAGTTTTATAACAAAGAATAAAAAAAAAGAATAGAACAAGCTATAGAAGCCTTAGTTTGAGGGTTTTTTTAATACAAGAAAACAAGCAGCAAATAAATTTAATGGAAAAAGTCAAAAAGAGCAAATTTATTTTAAAGAATAGAATTAGAATAAAGATGGCAAGAAGTTGGGTAAGGATGGGTAAAGATTTGACCTTCATTTTTTAATTGCACTGTTTTCCACGTATTGGGTGTATTTGCAAATTCTGCTGATTTAAGAATGTGTTGAAAAGCTATAGTAACATTTTGCATCGTAATTATTAAGTTACGATAACTGCAATTTCCAGCTGTTTTTTTTTATTTATATATAGTGAGTGTCATAGTGAGTATCTTTAGGAAACTGACCTTATAATGTAGTTGCTATATGGGGTTTTTCAAACAATAACTACAGCAGTTGTTGCACAAAGTTTTTAGCTTGGTTAAAACATTTATCAGGATTAGGAATATTCCCAAATGCTTCAGCAAGAAACGGCCACACAAATACCCAGAGTGCTCAGTGTCTTCTCTTCTTGATGTCAGGATTACTAAGACATTTTCTACATCAGGGACAGTCTCTGTCAAACACCAAATCACTTCTGCTTTCATAGCATAAATCACATGCCAGAGAACTTTTCATCCCTGTAGTTCTGCACAAAACACACACGCTTACAAACCATGCTTACAAAATTCACTGACAGCATGTTTTTGACAAGTTTGCAGTTATCTATCACAGAGAGCGCGGGGTAGATGGGGTCCCGCAGTGAGAGAAAACAGTAGGATATCTCTGGTATCTTGCCTTTTGCAAACCCAAGTCAGTAATTAAAACCTCCTTCCTTCTACATCAGAGTCACAGATTGAAACTAACCAAGAGGCCCTTTGCAATTAAGATGCACAGATCCAATTAAGAGAGTGATTAATTGCCAGGGAGGGGATTTAAATGGGAATGGCTGCAAACGAAGGCACAGCGGTTGGTCCTGAAACAAGTCCGCTGGAGGCGAGGATGAAAAATCAAGGAAATTGTCCAGCAACAGGAGGCTGAAAGGTTACGGTTTAAATCAGAGCTATAAAGGATGACCAAAATCACAATGCTCTGAGTCTACTCAAATTTATTTATATTCCTTTTTGACTCATACTAAATTCCTCCAAAAACTAATGATAAGTTAATAATAATAATAATAATTCAACTGCATTAAAGACTCATACACACCAATGAAATTAACTACAGGGTGGGCCATTTATATGGATACACCTTAATAAAATGGCCACCATGGTCACCACCCATCTTGAAAAGTATGCCCCCCTCACATATACTAATGTGCCACAAAGTTAATAAGTTGGAAGTTAATATCACCAACCATTCCCATTTTATTAAGGTGTATCCATATAAATGGCCCACCCTGTATAATGATGAAGAGAACTAGAAAGTTTAATTGTTCTGATTCTGTAAGAATAGTACACTGAAAAAGAAATGATTCGTCAAATTTAATATTTTTTGTAAAGGTAAGTAGTTGAAATCAATTTATTTTAGCTACGTTAAGTAAACAGATTTGATTGAACTTTGAATTAATTAGTTTATTTAAATGTAGCTTAAAAAACACAACATAATTATATTTTTGGAATCAATTTCAGTTTTTTTCTTCTAAAAATTATAAGCCAATGATAAACCTGCAGCCTGTGCTTATCACAAAACAGAATGTGATCATGCATTGATGTGGGAGCTAATTTAATTATCATTATGTATTTTAATGGTTCTTGTTGAGAATGGCCCTTAAGACTCTTAAGCTGCTTAAATCTATCAGTTATCATATTTATGACTCACTATCCTAATTTACATATGAAATTTGTTTGTAAACAGATGACTTGTTCTAAGCCTTTCTTATGAAAAAATTGACATATCAGTACTCAAACGTCTACTGAATGATATGATCTTTAATTATAATTTTTTGTAACTTTTATAGTCAAAATATGCTAAAAAGGAATTGGATTTGATGGATTTGAACTTCTGTCACATATAAGAGCAAAGCAGTTTGCGCATGTGCACTAACCTTGAATGTTTCATAAAGCTGGTCTTTGCCTCATCTTTAGTCACACAGCCATTTTGTGTTCATTTATTCAGATAATGAGAGTGAGTCTGTGTTCTTGTGACTCGGTGTACCATTAAACTGGAAGAAGCTTGTCATATTGGGTCCCTTTCATTAAAATGACTGAATGAAAAACACAAAATATCAGATTTTGATAAATATTTAGGAGTCAAATCACTGAGTCCAAGTATGAGCAGTAGTAATAATGATGTAAACAAACAAGCGTTGTTAGTTATGTTAGAAATCAGGATGTGAAATGTAATGTTAAAGTTGTTTTTCATCCTACCTGCAAATAGAAACAGCATAATTACACAGCGGTCTTGGCAAAGCAGGAGGAAGGGGGCGAAAAAAAGAAAGCGTGAACTAAAGAAACTAGTTAATGCTCTAAAGAAAGAGCCTGGCCAATCCCTCTTACCTTTAAAATGCTATAATGAGTTTTACCAGCTTCTCCAGGAGATTCATCTATGCTCTATAATTGCTTTTTTCTTAACTTTGACTTTGATTTCAACTTTGTTTCTCCTTAAATATCTTCAATAAGGAAAACAAAACAATTGTTGAAATTGTAGGGGTTGTTTTACAAAAAACTTGTAAATAGATCTAAAGTTTTTTCTGCTTTTTTGGGTGCATCCGTACACAATAGGCAGCTGGTATTATATAACTATAACTAAAACCATAAAAACACATTTTCATTATTTGAAACTGAAGTTAAATTAAATTAAATCCCCCCAAAAAACTTATTGTATTTCATCTTCTTGCCAAGGCAACATTTCTCATTTTGTTTAGCTTGCTGTACTAAAATAACTAAAGGCCTGTGAACTAAATAAACAATTGAAAATTTATTTGTATTTATATATAATTCATAATGAGATCTTTAACTTAGCTTGCAGACTTAGGTATTTTTATTTATTTATTTGTTTTATTATAATAAAAATGTCAGCATTATAAAATGAAAAATATATAATTGTAACGATGGAGACAGAGGCTTGCAGATCCATATGCAAAACCATTTTATTAGAAACGGGTAGGTCAACAAACCAGCAGACAGGGCAGAAGGGATATCCAGAATCGTAGTGAAGACAGAGCAGAAGGTCGGGACCAGGCAGCAAATTAAAAAAAAAACACAGATAAACAGTCCAATCGTAATGGGGTAAATGCTCAGAGTTGAATTAATAAAAATTTTGCAGTTGTCTGTATGAAAGAGTCCAGTATTTATGTGTGTGCTGATAATAAAGGGAGTAGAGGCCTCAGCGGAGGCGGGAAAACCCGGGAACGGATCCGAAGCTTGGTTAGGGTTGATAAGGACTAGCATGGCTTGACGGATAGAGGCTGGGTCTGTTCGAATGTATGTCTTGTATGCTTCAGAGGACCAGTTACCAAGAGTCTGGATCTGGTTGGGGGCGAGACCTCTTTCGGCGGCTGAAGTGGCTGCTCTGATCCTGAAAGAGTGTACGAGAATCTCTCGGGGGAAATTCCTGAATAGGAAAGGATGGCTTTGAGGTGTTTTTGGAACCAAAACATTGATGCAGGACAATTAAACTTGTCCGTGAACAGGGGTTCCACGGGGGAGGAGGCAAACGAGTTTCTGAATCTTAAGAAGGCTTGTAATGTTTGGTAGGGTTGGGTAGGGGACTGGAGTTTAAAAAAAGTAAATAAAGTGGCCTTTCTTAAGTTGATCTGTCTCGCTTTGTTTGATAAAAAGGCCATAGTTTAGTTGTTATAGATAGAAATGCCGGAGATGGTGGGGTGGATGGCTGGGTTGAATGGGGAATTGATGGGGAATTCTGAGCATCTTAAGAAACCGAAGAACACTAGGGTAAACATAGCGTTTAAGGTGCGGGCAACTAGAGGAGTGCTATGAACTCTGTGGAGGGTGGAAATGCAGCTTGTTAAGATTTCCAAAGTGATGGGAAGTCTGGGATCTGGGTGGGGAGGGTTCTCTCTTTGGATACCCATAATTAATAGGTGAGTTTGGGCATTGGAGATGGCGCGGGAAACGGATTTGTGAAATTTGTGAAAAAAGTGTATACCGCTTAACCCTTTATGGAGTTAGCCTGGAGAAATTTGAGCGTGTTGAGCTGGGAGGCCATGTTTGCCTGCGGCCTTTGTTAGCTGCCACAAGCTCGCGTTGAGGCTCAGGTGGAGCCGCAGCTTGCTTGTTTGTATGGGGCTGGGCAAGGAGCGGGCTCCTAATCTGAAAAGTCAGAATTCCACATCTTAGTCAATCGAGCGTAATGCACAAAAGACGAGATGCAGAAGGGAAGGAAATGGGTTTATTTATAGTGGGAAGGATGGATCTGATTGGGCTCGTGAGATGAGGAGATTGATTAGATAACGCGGTGCCAGCTGCAATTGATTTCGTTCACGCTCCTCCTGAAACTATTTTTTTGCAAAACATCACATGATGTTCCTGGCTCGTCGGGAACCATGTTTCAGAATGTCACTTCTGGATCCTGTTGTAGCGAAGTTTTCTGTAACGATGGAGACAGAGGCGTGCAGATCCATATGCAAAACCATTTTATTAGAAACAGGTAGGTCAACAAACGGCAGACAGGGCAGAGCAGAAGGTCGGGACCAGGCAGCAAATAATAAAAAAACAGGGATAATCAGCAAATCGTACACGGAAGACAAGAAACAAAAGTAAATGCTCAAAGTTGAATGAATCAAAACTTCGCAATTGTCTGTGTGAAAGAGTTCAGTATTTACAGTATGTGTGTGCTGATGAATGAATTGGTTGCAGCTGTGAGAGTGTGTTGGCGGAAGGGTCCAAAGGCAGATCTATCTGTCTGGAATGACATGAAGTAACAGAACAAACTAAATCCAGAAGAACTGTGTCAACGTCTCCAAGATGCAGGTTTCTGGACACGCTTTCTCTACTTTAAAACAAAACAACACATATTTTACTGTAAAATGAAAAAGATGAATAGTATGTAGAGATTTTAGCACAATCCTAATTTGAATATAAGGGACAGACAGTCTCTCCTTAATGAAATGAAATGAAAAATTACTGAATTATTGAAATTAGTGCTTGGCAAATCTGAGAACGATTTGAGATCTCTTCTGAAACTCTAGACACATTTTTATGATTGGTGATGCCTTTTCCAGAATTTTTTTTTTTTTTCGAAAGTTGCAAAATAAAATCTGCTTTCAGGATGAAGAATTGAGACATTAGAATGAAAGTGGTTTTCTTTCCTGTAGCTGTTGTTGACGGCAGTGTGGGATTGTGACTTTCTGAAGGTGATGCAATGAGCCGTGTCAAGCCCTGGGCGTTCAGGACTGCTCCTCCAAAACACCTTACTGTTTGCTGTCCACCTCCATACTGTCATCTCCAAATCTGGAGGAAAGGGGAGAAAAAAAGCATGAGCGCCGGTTTGGATTGAATTTAATTGATTAATTAATTCATTAATTTATGAGGGTTTTTTTTTTTTTTTTTTACAGGAACAGCATTCGACCGTTATGGTTGGTAATAACCTGTAAACACTAAGCTTTTTACACAGGCTGATTCCAGAGACTGAAAAGAAACTTCACCTCCTGTCGTAAATAACCATTACTGCAAATTACTCTGCGAGCAAATTGTACTCGGTGGGAGGTGTGAGTTTGAGAAATGTGATACATTTTGTTATTTTCCCATCTCTTTGCAGCACACACTGAGTGCTGAAATTGAAAGTTGCCCCAGCGGCTGATTCTGCAGCTAAAACCGCTGCTGTTGACTCTCTTTTTCTACTGTGCGTCTGTAAATGGGAACGCAACAGCTCTGAATGAATCAGTCATGACTAAAGTGGCATTTCAGAGTGGCTTTTGTTTCCGTAATTGACTTCAGCACCAGAGAGCAGCGTCGCCTGCCGTCTCTGGTACCGGGGTCAGTCTTAGATAGTCAATGCACCATTGACCGACCCAAACTTATCAAAAGAGAGGAAATATTGATCACGCGCTTCCGCTGTGGAGAGCCAAGTTCATCGGTTTTAACTAGTGCTATTCCTTTGTGAGATGGCATTTAGATGGATTGATCCCTCTGTAAGTCGGCCACGCGAGAAAGAGCCACATTATTGAGATGGTATTATATAAGAGAGTCCCATGAGCTGAAGAAATCCATCGCAAAGGTTTTAATCATGTGCAACATGTGCATCGACACTCATCTAGAGACCTGGTACATGTGCACTACATGTTCCGGCAGCGCCGCAGGTTTGAGCTTCCTGCTGGCGTTTAGAGGGCTGGAAAACAAGACAGAGGTGAAGCGGACAAAGTTAGTGTTGGGTAAATCTGTTCATTAATACAGGCTGTGTGGAAAGAGTGTGTTAACCACGGAGGCATCTTTTGATCATGAAACGCTCAGCTGAGAGAGAGAGAAGTGGGCGGAAAGGTAATGAGAGCGTGCCTGAATCAACTGGACTTTGAATCAACTCGCTTTAAAGACCTTTCGCACTTCTGCCAAATATTCTCGTTAAAAAGAAATCTTGTAGAGCCAAAAAGCTAAGATTTCTTGGCTTTATCAAGGGCACCAACAGCCATTTCCAGATGGCAGGAAAGTCACACAGAAACCATGGGAAGAATCATTTGTTTGCTCCAATATGCAAAAGCAGCCAGAAGGAGCAATAAACTTTATAGAAATGTGATTTGTTTCAGATCTTAAAATGCTTTCTCATATCCCAATTTAACTGAATAATAGAAGATGAGGGGATGTTTTTTTTAGCACGTTCAATGCGCAATATGAAGCACACGTCACAAAATATTCAGCACATTCCAAATCATAAGGAGCATGTGTGTGTGATGAAGATAGTGAGAGAGGGAGAGATGAATGTAGATAGATAGATAGATAGATAGATAGATAGATAGATACCAACCGATTTCATATGAAACTATATTCATACTAAACACCTTAAATTGTTATCTGTTCAGGTTAAGTTTTGTCTTTGTATTATGTCATAGGGACCCTGTGAATTGTAACACAGCAATTATTTTTTTTCAATTCCATTTGGTGGAGTTTATGGCCAAGAAATTACACACTTCACATTTAAATCACCACCACCAAGGGGGAAAATTGGATTTCCAAAGAGGAATCATGAGAGGAAATAAAATAATAGTAAAAAAAAAACCAATCTGAATTCCTATTTAATCTTTTGACCTGTTAAATGACTATGGTGTTCTTTTTTACCTTATTTGAATGTGATATGCCAAGTATCAGTCAACGTTTGCAAAAACAGCTGCATGATATCATAAAAATAGTTAACCAACGTCAATTATAAGAAAGTCAGAATTATGTCAGAGCACAGTTCTAGGAAATGTTTCCTCATCCCCTGCAAGTTTTAATTAACAGATCAGATTAACCTTCTGAGAATTATAGGAAAGGCAAGAAAAATACTTGTAAATACTCCTGACTGACTGGTATTACATCAGAGAAAAAAAAATTAAAAGATGAAAAGCCAAACTGATAAAAACTACTGAGTATAAAAAAACACAAAAGAACAAATGCCTTTAATATCTCAAATGTTGACATCATGCAATTAAACAAAGAGAAGTTGAGACTCTTGCTTCTTCTCGCCTGCTTAAAGGTGAGTTTTAGCATTAGCTCAAACTTAATTCAAATAGGCTATCTCTCATCAAATAATGTCCACACACAGACACACACACACACACACACACATATATATATATATGCATGGCAACAACTGCATCCCTTCTTTCTGTTTCTCCAAAGGCATTTTAGAAAAAGGATCAGAGGAAAAACTGATTGTTAAATGAATCCTCAGAACCATACAATTCAACAAAATATTCCCTTATTAATTATCCCTGTTCTTGTTTATGCATTTCTTTATGTTTATGATTTTTTCTGATCAGAATCAGACTGGTGTATGTGAGGCATCTATAAACTATTTTCATTATTAGTGGTATGAAATATTACATGCAAACATTGGCCAATTAGAGTAGTTATGAACTGGAGAGACGAACCCCCACTGAGGACAGTCTCTTAGCCTTCACATGCTACACTGGTGTGACTGCAATAAAGCCGAAAGAATACATGGCAACAACACATCTGAACGCCAGAGAGGGGTCTTAAAAGCAGGGGATTAATCTTCTGAACAGAGACGCTTTCATCATTTGTACATGCACAAGTTTAATGACGCATCTGAATGTAGAAGACTAATGAAGACCATTTAAAGCTGTGCTGTGACTCACACTCTTTACAATAATGCAAAGCATGGAGAATTTGAGCCATGTATACGGAGACCTAAATTAGAGAAGACTTCCAAGATCAATGCATTTTCAGTAGCCTAGGTGATGTAGACTACTGTGCAAAGTCTTAGGCCACTTGCATTTTCACCAACAAAAAATGATTTTAAGCGGATTATTTCTATCTTTTGCATTAGCGTGTCAGTTGGAAATATCAGTTTACATTTCTGAATGATATTTTTGTCATTGTAATAATGCAGTGAGATTATTGTCTTTCAACAGACAGTGCTCCACACAGACATCTGATCATCATCCAGTCTGTCTGGAATGACATGAAAAAACAGAACAAAATGAGAACTGTGGCAGCGTCTTCAAGATGAAGAAAAAAACCTACCTGGAAAGCTACAGTACTGTTTAAAGTCATAAATAGATTTAATTTATCAATTAACTTCTATTAACTAAATCAAATAAATATTTGGTATTACAGCTTTTGGTAAAACAGCTTCTCTTCCGAGATACACTTGAGTGTTTCAGGTAGCTTTCCAGGTAGGTTTTTGTAAACTGATATTTCCAACTGACACGCTACCGCAAAAGATAGAAATAACCCACTTAAAACCATTTTTTGTTGGTGAAAACACTAGAGGCCTAAGATAACTGAATAAGTTGAACAAAGTCAAAGAAAGAGATCCCATCATAAAATAGTGTTTTTACAGTATTAAAATCATCTTAAACCAGCAAACTGGTTATAGCTGACCAGCTCAAATTTGTTGATTTAGAGATGGTTTGACACTAGCTAAACCATCTTAAACTAGCTAAGACCAGCAAAACAGTCAGTATGGAGATATTTAGCAGAAATTATGGTAATTTCTGAGTAACCATGGTTGATGTAATGGTAGTAATTTTAAAGTAATTTTATCTTTCTTAATAACTAGCCTCACCGATAATATAAAACCGTTTCTTACTCTCAGCATGTGTCTTGTTATACTGTGTGATTTCTTTACCAAATAACATTGTAAAGCTCACATTCAGCAAAAGGGGGTGCGATTTCAAAAGTAACACTAAAATCAACGATGAGAAGCTACAATTAGCCTTAAGAAAACATTAGTTTCAATGAGGGGAAGCTTGTGGATGCTGAGTAATTGTCTCAGTGGGTTTGACTGCTGTTATTGCACTCCATGTTCCTGCACCCTGGCACTTTCTTTCTGTTTCACTTCCACATCACAGCTGGTGTCTGTTTCACACCTGTCTGAGCAATTAAAGCATGCACACATCTACCTTGCTATCTGAAACAAGACGTAGCATTGACTTATGTTGTTTTTGTATTAGGGCAAATAATAATAGACACTAACCCAGAACAAGGATGCACTGTCCTGGAAACTTTTCACAGACTGAAATGATCCACAATTAATCCACACCACTCCAGCCCATCAGCTAACATCTTGTGAATCTAAAAACTGTGTGTTTGTATCAATGATATTACTTTTTCTGGTAAATAAAAAACTTGCCTTATCTGAATCAGACAAGAAACATTCACAGATCTAGAGAAACCAGTCCAGTTCTAAACAAATACAGTGGTGGTTTTTGGATTTTGATGTGAGAGAACAACAAAGGACAGACTTCTTTGCTAGAGAAAGTATTATTATGGATTATAAATTCATAATTCAGCCAGAAGAAATATAAAACATCAAATGATGGATTGGTTTATTAAAAATATACAGTTTCTCACTTTACAATGATTTTATCAGCTTTTTGGACTCTTATTCTGATGGCACCCATCCACTGCAGAGGGATCATATAGATCAATCAGAACATAACATTTAATATTTTCCAAAGGCAAGCTACAGTAAGCTAAGCAAACCCACATAAGCAAATATTTAGTATTCCGCATTGAGCTGTTTGGCGAGTTTCCTAATTGTCCTAATTCCTAATTTTTTTTTATTTTAAATAACAAACCACGTCCTGAATTCTAGTTTTATATTGCTCATTAGTGCAGTAATGATTTCTCTCAGTCACTGTCTATAGTTCACTTGTTTTGATTTCTCGCACATTAATTTATGTCCCAGCTCGAATGACTGACCGGGCAGAGATTGTTAAGGTTCTTTTAAAAATAATTCTTATTCTTTGAAAAAAAATAAATAAATACGTGGCTGTAATATCTCATTAAAGCCAATAGAGCTTTTTGCTCTTTATAATACAGGCTGTGAGTTCAAGAGAGAAAAAGAGTATTATAATGGCTGTACGAGAAGGTCTTGTGATATTGAGCGGGTCGTTCCGAGCCATTGCTCACGTTTTCACAGACCTGCATGTTTCTAATCTGTCATTAGAAAAATATCGCCTCTCCACAATCTCGCTTGAGCACATGGGGCTTGGCAGTCTGGTTGAGATGATAATTTTTTAGAAGAAAGTATCAGACTGTTTCACCTGTTTCTGAGAGGTTGCATTTCAAAACACATACAAACAGATGGTTTAATTGAACCACGTTTGTTTGGGTGTCTAGTCTAAGTTTGATTGCTTGCTGAGGCAACAATGGCTTTTGTTATTTTCTACATAATTTTCTAATTTTCTACATACAATGTTGTAACTATGGCAAAAACTGCGGTTACCAGGGTAATATTTTGTACCATATGAGACTGAAGAATTGTACAGTAAGACAATAAACAGAATGGAAAAAGAGAGAATGAAAGTGAGAGAAATAGAAAAAGGATTGAGAACAACAACATGTGAAACATGCGATAAGTGTGGGCGAATGCGATTCATCATCTTTAATGCCTACAAAGATCTATTTTTTTCCACACTGATGACAGCAAATGTGTTTGGGAGGAGTGTCTAAGAAACCCCATCTGTCTTTATCATAACAAGACGACAATAAATACAACCACTGACCAACTCGGGGGAGAGAGAAAGCACCAGAAACTTTGTTTGGTTACAAATAAAGGTCCAATTAAAACCATCAAAAATCACATCAATCAACAAGCGCATGATTCAACGAGAATGTTCTTCATGAAGGTTGAGTCATGCACCAGAGTTTAACTGTATAAAGCCTGCTGTATCAAATTTGAAACATCTAAATCAACATGATTAAAACTGCTAAAAGACCTGTTGTACACAATCTACTATGCCATCTGTCATCTGATTGATTTTTCATACTTTCAAACGTAAGTAAATTAAATATCTTTTAGTATGATTTTATAAATGCATATAATTTGACTCATTTTATAAAGTATATGTAAGAATGAGATGATCACTTATTAGACTAGATTAAACATACATAATACAAAATACATAAGAAATCTTTTTCAAATGTATTAAACATGGTAATCAGGCTTTGGAGGAGTGTTTATTCATTTTTCTCTCAATCATCATTGCATTGCATTACATA
Source organism: Enteromius unitaeniatus (assembly GCA_032359435.1). NCBI lineage: Eukaryota > Metazoa > Chordata > Actinopteri > Cypriniformes > Cyprinidae > Enteromius > Enteromius unitaeniatus. The sequence continues at coordinate 18,076,819 of JAUMHI010000034.1, forward strand.
TTTTGAAACTCCAGAACTTTGATCATAAGCACTTAAATATCATCTCCTGAAACATTACTTAAAGATATAGAGTGACAACTGATGTTTATATGCATCTTATGTAGTAGTCTGCAATACTGTAATGAAAAATGGTAACACTTTAGATATTCTATTAACAGTAAGTAACTTTGCAACTACATTAAAGTAATAGTAGACTGTCTGCTTAATATCTCCTAACATTTTATTTTGATGAGTACACAACACACTACTTACTGACTATCAGAAACTTTACAAGTATATGTCAACTTTTTCTACTAATCCTAAACCTACCCTAACAGTCTAATCTGAGAGTTAGTAGACATGTAGTTGTGAATTAATGAGAATTAGTTGTCATGTAGTTGACATGCAGTTACAAAGTTACTTATAGTTAGTAAAATGTCTAAATGGACTATTGAAATAAAGTGTAACCTGAGGAACTCACTGTTTACATTACAATCTATCAGAAGCTACCTGGTCTCATGGCATAAATGTACCTTGATGCATTTCGAGACGTGAAATATGTACCAATAACTACACATTACTGCAGTTTACAAATGAAATGAACACTAGAGGTAGTAAAACTCTGACACAATTTAATCCTTCTCACACAAAATTACGGAGTTTCCATTAATAAAGCATAATTTTCACAGTTACTTGAAGAATATCATGTTATGACTTCAAAACAATATTTATATGCTGGACGATTTGAAAACGGATGCTTTTGAACGCTAGCATCACACACATTCAGCTTCATATCTATTTTAATCACATCGGTTTTCATCGACTGTTGGTTTGTTCGGTAGCTCACGAGTACAGAGATGTACATGAAAGGCGAGGAACTCTGGTTCAAATCCTGTGTAACTACAGTTCAACAAAAAAGTTCAAATCTGTATAAAAGGAAGTTGAAATGGCATGGTTGCATCAACAAATGCCTTTTTATATCAGTTTTGAATTTGTTAACGCTATGGGGTAGATTTAGGGTTGGATTTGGTTCAGGGCATTTCCAACATGATAGAGCATTAACTTTTAGCAACAGTCCATGGATATTACCACCACACTACACACCTATATCAACGTAATAAAAATGTCCCAGGGTTCACATATTGAACGTATTGTTTTAGCGCCACTCAGTGGACATTTCTCTTTGAAACTGCAGCAAAATGTGCAGTAAGGTACATAAAAACGGTGTTTCACAAAAAAGTGCACAGAGGTACATATTTTTTGGAGACCAGATTTGAATTTCATCTTATTTTAGGCCATACAAATATCAGCAACTACACCATAAAATATGAATAAAATATATGTTTTCTTCTCGAGTATAAGCATATTTTCCTATATTGACTCAAGAGATTGAAACTGTCAATCCAGTACATTCTCACTGCTTGTTGCATCTCATCCATCACTTTGTAGAAATGCATCAAGCAATTCATCTCTTCAAATAATGTGAAAGTGCTAAATAAACCTCTGCAGGTAAAGTATGTCAGTCTAATTTCTCATGATCTCGTTGAAACTGTGAAAATGAAACTGTATTGGGCTCCTCTCCATCTATGAGAAAACAGAAAAGCAAGAAAACAGCATAAATGCTCTATAAGCCGAAGTGGTCTTTTGAGTGCTCACGCTGTCACCTCGATGACAAGAGGAGCAATTCCCAGAACAGTGAATTAGTAGATCATCATCTCTGAAATTCTCCAGCTCAGTGGGCAGTGTACTTGTGGTGTGTGAGGGGGTGTCGCTCCTTAATTACGCTGATAATAGGGCTGTTTTTCACGCTGATCCCTGGACTTCTAAATCAAAAACATGTGGCGCCCGAGAGTGGCAGTAGTGCAAACTCAGAAACCGCACTCACACCTTCCTGATAACTCTACTGATTCAGTTCATTTCTTATCTAGCTTTTCACATTTTGTGAAAAAAATATTGCTTTCCCATGCAAAACTTGCCACCAGGATGTGTTCCATGTGGTTGCTATAGAGATATATATACAGTTGCTATGGTGTTCAGTATCCAGTTGCACAAACTGCTATTTGACCAGCTAGTAGTTAGTCTAGCTAGCCCAATCTACAGTGCCCTTCACTAATATTGGCACCCTTGGTAAATCTGAGCAAAGGTGGCTGTGAAAATAAATCTGCATTGTTTATCCTTTTAATCTTTAATTAAAATTAAAATAAAAAAATTCACAAAATTCTAACCTATCATTGAAGTAAAACAATTGAAAACGGGGAGAAAAACTAATGATGAAATAAATGTTTTTCTCCAATACATGTTGGCCACAATTATTGGCACCCAATTATTTCTATGTCCTTTTCCCAAGATAACAGCCCTGAGTTTTCTCCTGTAATGCCTGAAGTGTTTGGAGATTGATAAGAGAAAAGAGACCATTCCTTCATGCAGAATCTTTCCAGATCCTTCAGAATACCAGCTTCATGTGTAACATCCACACCAGGCTCCACCCCTTCAGTCACGCAGCGATCACAATCACCAGAGTTCTGATTACACAATCCTGGATTCCTCACCTGACACTAATCCCCAGTACAATCTAGCACCCTTTATAACCACACACCACTGTTCATTCCATGTCCAAGCTCGTACTTCGAAAGTGGACTCTAACTTACTCCTATGATACTTACCTTGCTCCTTACCTGCTTCCTTTCAGAAGGCTCTGTGAATCTCCCAGTTGTCTCCAAGCTCCTCTGTGTCCTCATCATCATCTCTGGGTCTCCAAGTGGTGTGTGGCTGTACTCGTCAGTTCCCTTCTGAAGATCGCCTGCAAGAAACCATAGAAAGACTTTTTAGTTTGTTTTGATTACCCAGTATTGGAAGAATTTCAGTTTGCTCACCTTTGTTCTCTTCACTCATCTGTTGAATAAATATTATTGTTATTACTTACCTCCTGAGTCTGTCCACTTCGTTACATCATGATGGTGCTTCTCCTATTTAGTTCACCTCACTCATTTTCTGCAGGGTTCAGGTCAGAGGACTGGGACAGACATGGCAAAAGCTTAATTTTGTGCTCAGTGACTAATTCTTGAGTTGATTTTGATGTTTGTGTTTGGATTATTGTTGCAGTGGAAGACCCATGGCCTATTATAAGATTTCTAACCAGTCAGTTTTAGATTTATTATCTATTGGTATTTGATAGAATCCATGATGCCACGTGTCTAAACAAGATGTCCAGGACCTCCAGCAGAAATATAGGCCCACAACATCAAAAATACAGCAGTATACTTCATTGTACACATGGAGTACTTTTTATACCTGTGTTCACCAAACCCATCTATAGTGTTTGCTGCTAAAAAACTTATTTTTTAGTTTCATCTGATCATAGAAGCCAGTCCCATTTGTAGTTCCAATCCTGTCTGACAACTGAACATGCTGAAGATTGTTTTTGGATGAGCGAGGATAATTTTTCTTAAACCCTCCCAAACAACATATGCTGATGTAGGGGCTGTTTGGCATTTTTTAAAAAGGTTTTCTGACCCTGAGACGCAACTATTTTCTGCAATTCTCCAGCTGTGATCCTTGAAGAGTCTTTAGCCGTTCAAACTTTAATCCTTGCCATGTATTAGAATGATATACACACACGTCCTCTTCCAGGCAATTTGGGCTATGATTTCCCTCCTGTTTATATTTCTGTGAAACAAGAAACCATGACTGGATATTTTCATGTCCATAATCACCCTTGAGTGCTCAAAATTGTGAATATGAATATTGAGATATTTTACTCATAAAAAATTCTAGGGGTGCCAAAAATTGTGGTCAACATGTATTGGAGAAAACATTTATTTCATCACAAGAATTTCTCCCTATTTTTAGTTGTTTTACTTCAATGGTAGGTTAGAATTGTGTGAATTTTTTGAATGAAAAATGAAACAATGCAGATTTATTTTCACAGCCACCTTTGCTCAGATTTACCAAAGGTGCCAATATTAATGGAGGACACTGTACCTTTCGGGTATAGACTTTCAAAAGTTACAACCATTCTTGAAAAAAGCAAAAAGGTGACTAGCTTTATACGACTAAGCAGTTTATGCAACCAGCCCCTGGGGGCCAAAGGGCAAAGGGCCCCCTGGTCATAACATTCTTAAAGTATATTCATTTAACTTTAACAGTGAATTTAAAAAGTTGGTCAAACTAACTATTAAGAAACAGTTTTAGCATAGTGATTACTGTATGTTTATGCAACTTGTCCCAGAAAACAATTTTTATGCCTTGCTATGGAGTTGGTTTCTTGTCCAAATGAGCAGAATGGGATTTTATTAGTCTGTCTGATTGTTTACAAAAGTAGCAGCACGTCTTCAAAGCGCCCCTGTTGAAAACACAGTATATGCTGGTTGTTTGAAGCACGGCAGCAGGTTTGAGCTGTTTCAAGCCGGTCCTTAGTTGGTCATGAGGAGTAACAGGGTAATGTTATTAACTTGTTCAAATCACTCCCAACCGTGAGCAACAGTAATAGAGATACTTGCCTTGGCCATGTGTCAAAACCTTCTGAAAGCATCTGTTGCAGCTTCTGTTCATGAAACTATCTATGTTTTTACTGACAAATGTGTGTCAGAAAGTTAGAAGAACGTAAAGGGCATCGTTATCACTACTGTAAATATTTTACTGTAACATTTTACATTTTTAAATATTTGAATAGACAATACATATACTTGTGAAGTTTTTGATAGTCAGTATGTTGTATGTTGTAAAATAAAGTGTTAACAATCATTAAGCAGACAATCTACTAATGATCTAATGACTGCTAGTTGACATGTAGTTGCAAAGTTAGTTGAATGTCTAAAGTGTAGACTATTGTATTAAATGTTATTTTATTTTATTATATTACTTGAACAAATTCACAAGTGTGGTTACGAAAGATGGTTTTCCAACATAAACAGCCATTTATAGTGCAACTGGCTGAATCTCACTTAATTTTACATGTATATTATCCAGCCCAGTCTCACAGCAATTTGTACATATTTTACGAGGTGGCTAATTCATATGACCTTACTCATACAAATTCATACTATTTTTGCTAAATCGTACGTATTTTACAAGTTGGCAATTTGTATGAATTTGTACGAATCACCTACACCTAACCCCGCCCCTAAACCTACCCGTCACAGGGTTTTAGACCAATTGTACAAAACCGTACTAATGAGCAGTGTTGGGAGTAACTCGTTACAAAAGTAATATACAGGTCCTTTTAAAAAAATTAGCATATTGTGATAAAGTTCATTTTTTTCTGTAATGTACTGATAAACATTAGACTTTCATATATTTTAGATTCATTACACACAACTGAAGTAGTTTC
>JAUMHI010000034.1:18113263-18129191 GCA_032359435.1 Enteromius unitaeniatus
CTATTTTACAAGATGTTAATCTGGATTAATCTTGATTTATAATCAAGGCGTTGTCTGATGAAGTCAAGTATAAGATAAAAAACAATGACTATGCTGTGATTTTGGCTATATTTGCATGTAAAAGCGAGTTAGAAGCAACAGAATATCTATTTTAACAAAAAGCTCTGCTCCTCTCATCTGCTCGCTGAACAGAGCAGATGCAGAGAGAGGTGTGCGCGCGCTTGGAAAACGAGCTCGTGCGGCACTTCCAGAGACTCGCTGAGGTTTGTCCAAGAAGACGCTAGATTTGAATCAAAGAACCGGCTTTACTGACGATATATCGCCCAGCCCTAGGACTCATAATCCGCTTTCTTCTGACTTTCGCTGCAGCCATCACGCTAACCTATGTGATGTGGCAGACTACGTGGTGCCATACGGGTCAAACACCTGGCTTAAAACTGGCAGCGTGAAATAAGTATTTTAATTAAACCCAAAAGGCTTATTACAAAGACGAAAATGAAGGACGTTTTTGCTATAATATTAGTTAGTTTAAGTTAATTTGGTATACACACAAAACAGTCTCAGTTAGTTTTCTTTTTTTTTAACTCTCGTTTTTATTTTTATTTCAGTTATGCGAGTTCAGTTATAACGAAAATGTTGTTTTCAATTCTAGTTTTAGTCTTTTCGTTCGTTTTCGTTAACTATAATAACCTTGGTGGTGCCCTGGTGGCCTGTATACAGTAGCCAGTACAAACATCACAGGGGATTTATAACTATCACACGTTTCTCTAGATAATGTTACATGCAGCACCATAACTTCAAACGAATTGTATTTAAAGCCTGTCTTCTGAGAAACACAGAGAATATTGCTATAAATTGTAGCAACTCCACCTCCTTTGCCTTTCGGACGTGGCTCATTTTTATAGCAGTAATCCTGGGGTGTAGACTCATTTAAAGTAATATATTCATCTGGTTTTAGCCACGTTTCTGTCAAACAGAGCAAATCTATGATCATTGATCAAATCATTTACAAAAAGTGATTTAGTTGAAAGAGGCCTGATATTCAGTAATCCGAGCTTAATCATTTGTTTCTCTGTATTATAAACAGCTTTTATTTTTTTGAACATCAATTAAATTGTTACTCTTAATTTGTTTGGGGTGTTTTTTGTATTTTCTAGTTCGGGGAACACAGTCTCTATAGTGTAGTATCTAGGTGAAGAACTATGTGCTGAGCATTAACTGACTGCTGTGACCAGAGCATTTCATTTGACACATTGATGTCATCCACTATCCAATGTCTTAAAGTCTCCTTGGTCGCTGAAAGCCCATTCCTGGGGGGGGGGGACTTTCTCCACAGTCTCTGTGGATGTATGGACACATACAATTTAGCTTCTGCTGACCAAGCTCCCTCAAGGGAGGTGGGTTGAAGGCCTGTAGTACGACTGGCTGAGGTGTGACCGTAGGTTGCTGGCATTCTTATTCTTATGGCATTCTTCATATATTTTAGGCCATACAGTACAACCTTGGTTGAGAGACCTGTGGCTAAGAGTTGTGCCCCCTCATAGGCCACACTCTGTTTCCACAGCTCCAGACGGGGGTGGACCATTGTGCCCCCCGCTTGTGAGAGGAGATCTCTCCTGACTGGAATCAACCATGATGGGCCGTCTAGGAGGTCTGTCACGTTCGAGAACCATACTCGGCCTGGCCAGAACGGTGCTACTAGCAGTAGACTAACCTCGTCCTGGCACACTCTCTCCAGAACTCTAGAGAGCAGAGTGATCGGGGAAAAAGTGTACAGATGCAGCCTCGGTTCTCTAAGTGGTTCTCTGAGCTGGAGAAAGAACACTTTTCTTGGCTGTTATGATTCAGCCATAGACGGCGGGCCGAGTGGCCACTCGTGACTGCTCTCCAACCAGTGAGGGATGCATCCGTCGCTAGCGTTATGCAGCGACCAGGATCTCCAAGCACTGGGCCCTGATTTAGGAACAAAGGTGAACCAGTCCTCGGACCTGATTCATGCCATGACCTACTTCACAGTGAGCAATCTGAACTTCAGTTTCAAAACTGAGCGGTTCAATAACCTGAGATCTAAGATGGGCCTCAGCCCTCCATCCTTCTTTGGAACTATGAAGTAGCAACTTAGACTCTGCACTCTTTTTTATGAGGAGGGACCATCTCGATGGCTTTCTTCCTCAGGAGAGTTTCAACTTCTTGTTCCATCACCAGAGTTTGCTCTGTACGAATTATCGTAATTCAAAGTAATAAAAACACAATAATACTTAACTATATCAACTTAATAAAAATGTCTTAGGGCTCTTGCATTGAAGCTGTGTTTTAGTGCCACTAAGTGGACATTTCTACATCTATGTAACCGGGTCAAAATGTGCATCTCAAGGGCCCCAAAATCATCTCAGACCCCAAAGGGTAAAGATACATGCCCGAGAGGCCGACAGAGCCAAAACAGTCTAAAACAAAATTAGTTTTATCAGCTCTTTGGATTCTCATTCTGATGGCACCCATTCACTGCAAAGTAATCCACTGATGGAGAGCGTAACATTTAACATATTACACAGTAGTTGATTGAATGGTAAAAATAAATGTTGTAGGTTTCTTTCAATTAATCAATTCATCATTCACAATAAGATCAGAATTGTTTGTTATGTTATGTTAAGTTAGAATAGCCAATTGCCTTTAAAAGAAGAAATTACAAAATGTTAAGCTAACTCATAGTTATAATTGTACACATTTGAATTTTAAATGCAAAAATGTGTAAGCTAAAAGTAGTAAACACTACAGCGCTATCAAAACATTTAATTAGTTTCAGCAACCCGACACAGAAACATTGGCTCATTCAACAGCGATGCTTAGTTGCATTGAAATCACACACTTCACCTTTAAGCAAGGAGCCTGCCAGAAAAGCATCATCCCACACATTATCTGTGGATTATGAATTATTGTTTACATAGCCGAGATGTGAAAACTCTTACACTGACTGCTAATAACACAATGTCTAAACACAGTGTCATTTGTTTAAAGCAACTGTAGGTAAGTTTCTTTTATTTTTTAAATCAAGGGAGTAAATCTAACAGTAGGGGGGTGGGAGCAATAAAAATTGTGGCCTCTATTTACACAGTGCACTGGAACGGCAGTCAAACCGGTTACTTCACACCCGTTAACTCGTACTAGATCAATGTACTCCCAGTTGCGAGTTTTGACGCCACATAGCCTGCAAAACAACAATGGCAGCCCCTAAGGATGTGGTGTTTATGCATGTACTAGGCTACACTAAAATAAAAGGTATAGCTGTTTTATTTTAATGTAAATGAGCATAAGCCCTTTAAGGTTCACCACATTGATTTGTTTATATTTAGCTACCATGATTCCTTGCTCTCAGGCAGTTTGGCGTGACTTACCTGGAGTGCTACAAAGTCACGAGTCATGGTTTGAAGTCAGGACTTATGGGCTCAGACACCTGCCTGGAAGTGAAGATCTCTCCCAGTCGCCAGACTTATAATAATGTGAATGACTTCTGTTTCTTTTCCCAAAGCAAACGCCTGTTATTGATCAGTATGTACGAAATTCTGCGAAAGAGCCTGATCGCTTTATGTATTATGTAATACATGTATTTATGTATTAGCAACTGTTTCTATGAACCATAATAAGTAAGCTGTTCACCATATTAAAGCAGTCTCGACTTGATGTCATTCACTATAGTAATGAACTTAATATTAGAAGGATGCCACAATCCTGCACCGAACGACTCAACGGCTCTGTGCGAAACCTAGAATATGGTGAACGGCATCACATAGACCATTCCAACATGGTGGCCGTGTCTACGTGCATCGAGTGGTCAAATGGGCATCTATGCATGCCGTTTACTGTAATTGTGACAGCACTATATTTATGACACTGAATTCCACTCACTTAACTGTAGGGGGCTCATGAAAAATGGGTAAATGTACATGCAGTTGCTTTAAAACAAACTATTTAAAGGTCAGGTTGAATCATTCACTGGAAACCAAGGCTTTTGAGCTGCAGACAGATCTGTCCAACATACCCAAATTAGAAATAAAATAGCAAAATATCTTCTCATGTTGCTATGGCAGCAACACAAAAGCAAAAAAGTAAGCGACTGCTTGTTGACTGCATCTCGTGACCAGACTGTTCATCTATGCGCATTCTGATTCATTATTTGAATACACACAATCAGCGTAGCACAATATGTGCACCTATGTATTTATGTACGTGCACACTTCGGGATATAAAGTGGGTCATAAGCACCCAACAAAAGCCGGACACAAAAGCTCTGGGGTCGAATCTAAATTGCCATCTAATAAAAACACAGCGCTGTGCTTTGACCGAAATATTAGTGAGCGGCCAGCAGCATTTGATCTTTTATAAATAGCAGTTGAATACGCAGTCCTGTGTCTTTAGAGCAGATAGCACACTACTCATGTTGATTAGGCTGTGATTGGTGTATGGCAACGTTTTTGCTGCTTTATTCAACATTGCCTCGCAATCATCAAAACTCACCAAGCAAGCTTTCATCTGCACACTCAAAGGAATCTGGGAGGAGAACACAGACCAATCAAACACAACTCCCAGCCTGCATTGGTTCCTTCTCCTCAGTAGGGCGAAGAAAAGGGCCCTGTGTTTTACAAAAAAATTGGACTGAATTAAATTGCTAAAAATTGGACTACATAATTGCCAGCTTTGGCTTGTAGCGTTCACTTGGTTTCCATTTGGTAAGACAGTACACTTCAGTTTCAGAAATGTTTACTGAGGAAAACTGTCATCATCTTGAGCAGACTTCAAGAAGCTGGTGGTCCAAACATAAAATTTATCTCATTTACTCAATATTGCACATTTCCTTATTTTTGGGGGTCTCATTAAAATAATAAATACAATGGAATATTTGATGAAAAAAAAAGTAAAAAAGAAGAAATGTTTCTCTGGCATCTAACTGAATAAATTGTTGAAAGCAGGATTATTTTAGTATCATTGTATTAGATTTTTATTTATATTTTAAATTAGTTATTCTTTTTATACTACTGTTTTTATTTACATTTTTAAGTTTTAGTAAACTTGTGCTTTTTTTGTAATTATTTGTAGTTTTTAATGTCTCGGGTGACGTCACTGACCAGGAAGCTTAAGAGTGGAGTGCGGAGAAGCAAACACCAGCCTTTATTCGTGCAGCGCGCTCTCTGTAAGTCTGTCCCAGCGATCCAGTTTCTGTTTAAAGTACTGTAAGTTGGAAGTGATTGTGTTTAAAATGAGTGTGGTCCTTGTGGTCGCTTTCTCACGCCACAGGACTCACATTCTCTTTGTGTGGCTTGTTTGAGAGAGGAGCATGCGGCAGCTGCTCTCAACGGAGGGGACTGCCCAGCTTGCATGCAGCTCTCTCTGGCTACTCTCCGCTCTCGGAGGGCTCTCTTTGAGGAGGGAGCCTTCATAAGTGTTCCCCGTGGTACAGGCTCTGCTGTCGCTGAGGCGAACCAGTGTCTGCGTTCAAGGGGTTCACAAATTGATTTAATGTATGGAATGGAGACGGGTGATCCCCTATCTCCTTCCCAGCCCATTAGATCTGTCGTGGTCCCGGGTGTAGAAGCACTGTGAGCGGTTACTTCTCCCCGGGCAGAACTTCCACCTCAGAGCATGGTACCTCTGCGGCCAGTTGAACTTCAGGCTTTCTGCCCGCCTCCCTTTCGGGAAGTGGAACAGGAAAAACAGTGTCTCATTCCTTCAAGGAACTAGCGTTATATTCATAACCCCGAGACGTTTTCATTCATTTTTATTTCAGTTTGAGTTATTTTAGCAAACTAAAGTTAAACTAAATAAAAAGGAAAATGTTGCCTTGGCAGCTACATTTTTTTTTTTTTTTTTTTTTTTGAAGTTTAAGTTTATTTTGTTTTTGTTTGGTTTTAGTTTAGTTCAGTTTAGTTAAATCTTGTTTAAATTACAACAAATCATTTACTAAAAATATTTTAAAAATTAAAAATGAATACAAAAATAACAAAAAAAGAAAATATATATAAATAAATATATATAAATAAAATGTATTAAAAATATGAATAAATATATAAATAATAATAATGAAATAACACTGTTGTTATTTTCTCTTTATGCATCCATTTTCCAAGACAGTTCAAATCAACTCAACTAATGTAATTTTATATATTAAAATTAATTCAGTATTATAATTTAAATTATAATGCAATCCAAATTTAGCTTTTGTTTTTTCAAATAAACCTAACAATGAAAACTAAAACCTGGGTTACGCTTTATTTTGACAGTCCACTTTAGACATAAGTAACTTAGTAATACATGTCTCTAATTTGATAAATTCACAACTAGATGTCTACTAGCTCTCAGAGTAGACTGTTAGGGTAGGTTTAGGGTTAGTAGAATAAGTTGGCATATGCTTGTAAAGTTTCTGATAGTCAGTATGTAGTGTGTTGTGGAGTCATCAAATAAAGTGTTAGATAGAAGATATTAAGCGACAGTCTAGTAATACTCTAATGACTGCTAGTTGGCATGTAGTTATAAAGTTACTTACTGTTAATAGAATATCTAAAGTGGACTTTCAACATAAAGTGTTACCAAAACCTGAAATTAAAAAAAAATATTTCATGAATAATATCTTGCCTTATTTGTATACCAGACAACAATGTTGAGATTTGCAATTTAACCTAATTGAATTAATGAACTCATTTAGCACATATTTTAGCTCAGAAACATAGTTTGATGGCTTCTTTTCTGAAACAAGTTCAAACATTATAGAAGGGACCCAGAGGGATATGCCTGGATATGTCATTATGTTATTTATATCATATGAAGAAGGTTTCTATAAATGCCCACATGCACACACAAACACTACACAGAGACACTCTTGTGCACAAACCCACTCACATACACTCATGCTGATCTTTTTACAGTAATGGAACCTGGAGAGCTGGGGAGAAAAAGTGGAATTCTTGTGAATGAAGTGTTACAGATGTCAAGACCGCTTGACACATGAAGACCCTTCTGGAAATTAAGCAGCATGCCATTTAATGGTGCTCCAGATAAACTGGTTCTCAACTGGTGGGTCTCAGGTCGGTGCTGGTGCTCTGACAGAAGGGGAAATCAGCGTGCATATAATAAAATGCAATTAATCATATAATTGCAGATTGCTAAAATGTGATGTCAAAGTTTAATCAAGCATGTTATTTCAGTACAAATTAAAAACTAAATTAGGCGAATACAAATAGGTGCATGATATGCCTTCAACTTCAAAAATTATAATAAAAACTGTAATGTAAGATAAACATAACCTAGATCACATTATATATGGCTCCCTTGAAGCTTGCATAAACACAAGCAGTTTTCCTAAACTTGGCAGCTAAATGAAAAAAATTGTGAGTTTAAGTACAGAAACTAAAAATAAATAAATAAATAAAAATAAAAAGAAATAGAACAGAAAATACAAACATTTATTAACTAATAAAAATGATACATAAAATTACTAAAATATTTTTAAACGAACATTTATAATCTAAAAAAATAATGACTAATAAGTATTTAATAATTAAGTATGTATTAATTAAAAATAGCTAATTAGATATTAGCAATCAACTAGGCAAATGTCTTTTTACATTTTAAATAGGTCTAACATAAAATTAAATTGAAGTAAAGTCAACCATGAAAATCTGAAAACTTAAACTGAAATCATAAACTGAAATAATGTTTTAGAGCTGAAGTTGTTTACTATTATATCTGCATAAAAATTTGATCATAGATGATCATGAATGTAATCATCATCTCTAGATAATCATCAAACTTTGATCCACTGGTCATAAATAACTTAAAATAAAATCAAGAGATTTCTCAGTTCTGAAGAGTCCCAAATTAACGTAATTTTCAGTTTGCTTGCATTTTGTGTCTTAAAACACATCTGGTTTGACACCAGACTGCAGTTTCGCTCCTCTCAGAATCATTTAATTAATGCCTTTTGCATTGATTCTGAAAGCGACTAAGTCCATATTGGCTCAACCAATCAAGAATAACCATGGAATTGTTTTCAGTGAGTGGCGTCGGGGAATACCGGTGAAAGATCACAGCATCTGCATTATTACCATAACAAGCCTTAGAGGAAACATTTCCTAAACTTATGTGAGTTACCCTCAACTTTAATGGCTTGTCTGATCTGATAAAATATGGCCACTCTCAGAACATTCACCCCTTGCATCGGGAGACAATATGTCTTTTGTTGCCATAGCAACATTTTCTACTTGGTGGAGGAGTATTTTTGTGTCTTACCAGTATAAAGTTCATACTGTGTTTCCATTGTGGCCTCATAACAGCCAGGAATGCATATGTGAAATGCAAAGTGCATAATAATATACCTATTTATGTTAGTTATTCTTGTAGATAAATTACTGTTATTTATTTAGACTATTTATTTATTTAAAAAAAAAAAAAAAAAAATCGTGCACTGACTTGCACTGAAGGAAGAAATATATAAGAGACTTAAAGATGGGTCAGTAAACATCCCAGAATTCCCTAGCAAATATTAATAAAGACCATAAAAAGAAAAATGTAAAAAAAGACAATAATTAAAGGTTCTTTAATGTTTTTTTCAATAATATGTTTACAGATGAAACATGCTACTGTAGGTTCACATACAGCCAGTTATTCTACATTTAAAAGTGGATTCCATTTCAGAATGTCTGTTTTTGTTTTGGCGTGACTCCACCCACTGATTTGGAACACCCCCCGGTTGCCAGTTGGCAGAAAACATGGAAATCACAAATCTCAGAACACACTACAATATTAATTACTTTTCCTTGGGTAAGCATCACAAATATCTATATTCATTATAAATATGAATAAATAAGAATAGATTAAACAGGTATTAAAAAAACCTTGGCTTTGTTTCATTACCTGTCAGACATAACAAAACCTTCAATTTTTCCACTGACCTTTTGTATTATTGTGCTTTGCTACCAGCTGAGGCAATTATAACAATGACTTCAACTTGAAATGCTTTGAGAAAAAAACATGCAGATCTGCCTGTGTAGTTCAAGTAAAAGTATATCTAATTCAAAAAGAGGGTAATAAATATATCTAAAAAGTCTAGTTCATGCTAAACTGTATTAAATTCTGCAGCCAGTTTTGTGGCTTGGGTGTCGCTCCAGAAGCTTCCCTAAAAACATGTTTTGAAGCAGATTTACGAAACATACTACTCACGCAGATCCGACCAACTGGATTTCAAACCGGACTGCAAATGTTCTGCACAGTTGCCATAGAAACCCTCGGCCAAACCCACAATCTATAACACAATATGGCTGACTTTCCTCATCAGTTGGCTGTCGTTCTGCAGAAAAGCCACTTGAAAGACTGACAAACGATTTCTTCCACAATGAGGCACAATCACTCAGTCAGGCATGAAAAGCTATAATTAGCATAAATATAAGTTATGTCTATGAGCATCCATAAGGCAAAAGATTGTGTTACATCTCGAGAGCGCATTTTGGAAAAAAGTGCTACTAATTTTCTGTTCATGTAATATTTCATGTAACTTTGATTAGAGGTATCTCTCTGACCTGATTTGATTAGTCTGAAGCATTTGAAATTAGAGAAACAAACAGATGAAATATATGCAAATAAACAAATGCATATATACTGTAATATATATATATATATATTGTCATCTATTTAATTATTAATATATCTGGTCTAATGCCATAAACGTACCTTGGTGCACTTTTTAGCAAGACACAAAATACGTACCAATAAGTTCATATCACTGCAGTTTCCAAAAGAAATGAACACTAGAGGCAGTAAAACTCTGACACCTTTTATTCCTTTTCACACAAATTTACAGAGTTGCAAATAAGAAAGCGTAACTTTCACACAATTAATTGAAGAATATCATGACTTCAAAACAATATTAATATACTGGGAGTTTAGAAAAGAGCGTAAAAGAAAGTTGAAATGGCATGGTCGCATCAATAAAGAAAAATGTTACATCAGTTTTGCATTTGGGTAAGTTTAAGGTTGGATTTGGTGTAGGACATATTTCTAATATGACAGAGTTAATATGACATTAACTTTTAGCAACAGTCCAAGAATATTTAAATTCTGAACCGCCCCAATAGTCAGTAATACCATCACAAATGTGCCAGGGATCACATACGGAACCTGTGTTTTAGTGCCACTTAGTCGACATTTGTTTTTGAAATTGGGGCGAAACGTGCAGTAAGGCACGTGAAAACGATGTTGCACAAAAAGTGCACAGAGGTACATATTTTTATGTGACCAGGTTGACATTAATTAATGGACTTGATTGATGTAGATTTCTTTTGAATATTGTATTTTATCAGCTGTTTGGACTCTCATTCTCACGGCATCCATTCACTGCAGAGTAAACATGTGATAAAAATTTCTCTAAATCTCTTACAATGGCTGTATAGTGTGAAAAGCCAGAGAGTACAGAATTAAGACGCAGTAAAGTGGGAAAGTTTCCTTTACAGACAACAAAGACCACCTGCAACTTCGCAAAAATAACTTGACCTTGCTAACCACTTTAGAAGATAACACAGTGTAACTCGTTGTTCAGCTTCCTGGAGACTCACACCACTTTTCATTCAGCAAAGAAAAAAAAACCCTTTCTCTGCATGAATCAGACCTCAGTATTTATTAATTAAACTACACTTTATATTCTCAGCCATCCTCAGTATTTGGACACTTTCAAACAATTACATCAATGTGTTACTTGTCATCTCTTTAATTATAAAAATCTATAACTTTGTGAAAACATTTTATATTTCTCCCATTGACTCATTTGAGGCAGAACTTACAGGGAAAATATTAAAAAGATCAACATAAGAACTTTATTAATTGCATTACTTAAATCAGTAATGCAAAGAGTTGTCTTGAGTACAATTACAGATGTACCAAATGTACAACATGTTAAAAAACATACCATGCATGGGAGGCTACTGAGAAACCAATGACAAATCTGTAGAAGCTGCGAGTGCCTCAGGTGTTTCTCCAGCCACGGCAGCAAAGAAAAGCCGCTGTCAAAGATACCATCTGACATCTCGGATATGGCTTTCCAGAAGGTCTGTTGGAGACTGAAGCAGCTGAAACCGCAACATTTAGGCTTTTTGCCATCAGCAACCTGCTTTATTTTGAACGTGAAGAACACATTTTTGATATTTCACCTTAACAGCGTTTTTCAGATGTTTCGGCAGCACACCTGGAGAAGCACAAACAACAAATCTGCCATTTGGATTCAAGCCCAGAACACATAATATGTCCAATTATGATTTCTCAGGCACAGACAGAACGCACTGATGTTCTGAAGAAGGTTTTTCTTATTTGATTAGACTAGATCAGTATGGGTTTGTCTATTGTGTTACCACAATGGCCTCACTAGCTTTCCGGTTTTTGCATTCAAAACATACAATTTTAACATATTAGCAGCATTTAAACAAAGAAGCCACCGCTATTTCGAATTCCTTTTACATTAAAATTTATGAACATTTGCTTTGACTCTATATATATATTCGTCATTCAAAAAATAAGAGAAACACAAATTTGAAAACTCATTACAGAAAATTTTAATGCAGTACTATATAGGCCTTATTTTTAACGGACATTTCTTAAAAAGTAGATACATTACTAATCTATCAAAATTTGTTCATAATTGAAACTGCAGGAATTTTTGGTGTTAATTGAGTTTCATGCACAATGCCATAGTGCAACTCTCATTTAGCAAAAAAAATGTCTCTGATAAAAACCTTCTTAATGGATAATTTATATTGTGGATATTATTATAATTGTGGAGGAGGGGTGCGCAAAACACGAGATGCATTGCAATAAACATTGGTGGACAGACATTTTTAAGTCTCTCCAGAGATTCTCAACTGGGTTTAAGTCAGGGTTCTGGCTGGGCCGTTCAAGAACAGTCACAGAGTTGTTGTGAAGCTGTGTGCTTAGGGTCATTGTCTTGTTGGAAGGTAAACCTTCGGCCCAGTCTGAGATCCTGAGCACTCTGGAGAAGGTTTTCTTCGGACTTTACTTAGGACCATGTGATATTTCCGTTTCTTTTTGAATAAATCTGTGCAAATGTCAACAATTCTATGTTTTTCTGTAAATATGGGGTGCTTTGGAGACATTCATGTGAGAAAAAATTAACTTGATTAATTGAACTTAATTGATTTTAGCAAATTTCTGCAATATAACGAAGAGTGAAAAATTTAAGGGGAATACTGAATATTCTGAATATTTTCCGTACCCACTGTATATAATGGGTCTAATAAAACGAATACCATTTGCACTCTTTGTTAGACAATTAAATTCAGCAGCAAGTGGCAAATGAAAAGAAACTAAAATCACCCTATGAATTTAAGATTTTATAAATCTCAAAGGATTTGTATGTCGCTACAGTTTTAGATGGTGTTGATATTGTACATTTTAGTGTCTATGCAAACATATACAAATAAATGTGCTTCTACTGTATGTGCACATAAAACCCTGTTCATATTCCCTGAAAGACTCTGGACTCAAAACTCCGGATTCAAAAGTGGGGGTTAAAAGACAGAGATCGATCATTGTACACCATCTTCACAACTTTTATTGAACAAGGTAAGAAAATAGACAAAGCAATAGCATGATCCAGTAAAGTTATGAATAGAAAATCAGTCTGGAAAAGAGGAAGAGATACAGATATAAATATTAAGCCACTGGAAAGGAGCTAAGACAAACAAAAACAAACGGCATGACGACAGTGCATCAAATCAAATCAAATCCACATCCGTCTTCAGAATAACAACAAGCTGAAACACTACACTTTTTAAAGAATGTGGATTTCTGGGTTTGAAAGGTGAGGGGTGTTTATGTACACATGCATAGGAATGCTGCGGCTGGTGACGGGCTCAGGGAAGGAACGGGAATCAAGTACAGTGGATAGGCACTTCATTTCTCCATGACTTATCCCAAACACAAGTGCGAGACACTTTAATCTCAGGTACAGGAAGATGGTTACGGAAACGGATGTGATTTAACACCCCCTATATTGAATCCCTTCTGGAATCTAATTCTCATCTTCTAATTTGAATTCTCTGCCAATCAAAAGAGCTCGATTTTCCACAGGAATAAGGCTTTCTGTTTTCTACGTGGCGCTGAGGGGAAATCTAATACACCAATTTGGCCCTTTTGAAAGAGCGCTGAAAATAGAAATGAAATTAAATTAACAAATGAACAATTGTACCCTGGAAGCACACAGTGAAGAAAAAAAATTACATGAAACACATATGGAGTGATTCATATCCGGAGAGTAATTGCGTACCGTTTGCTCAAAGTGCTTTTTTTTAGCTTTAATATATAATAAATGTTTTCAGCTTCGGTGAAAGTGACATAGACGTGCTTTCAATGAAGGATGAAAGTGGTAACTCAACAGCAAAAAAAAAAAAAAAGTTCAGGCACAAATGAATGAATGAGGAAAAAATGGAAAACTGAAACGTGTTTAAAATGGATGAAATCCTTTATTTAAAGGGAAAGACTGTTAAACACTAAAGCTGATCATTTAAACTTACATGACACTAAATCATGAAGCTAAATCTAAAAGAACGATTGAATTCTAGATTAAATGAAAACTACCTGTTCTTAATGCACTTTCTAAATCTTAAGAATTAGTCTTTAAAATGGGAATTTTGAAAGGCATGATTTGTCTGCATGTTGAAAAAAAGAAGAAAAAAAGACAAAACTCTCTTTATAGTCTTCGATCAAAAGCCTGTGAAGGCAACAACTCCTTCACAGCTATTGCACAGGTAAATCACTCTATTCCATTAAAAAAAACAAAAAACATGAAAAACTATTTGCAATTCCATTTGGTGTTGCATATGGTACATAAATTACACACTTCACCCTTAAGGATATGCAAATGATTCATCAAAAATACAGATGTGTTATCTTGTACTGAAGCCAAAACTGTGGGACAATCTGTCTCGCTTCTAATAGTGGTGCAGTTATGTGAATCCACTCAGTAACCCAAGAGTGTGGCGACCTGATTGAAGAGCTTTCAGGAATATTACCGGACAATCTTTAGGTCAAACAAAGAACTTGCCATGAATGACGCATAACAGTGACTTATACAAGGATCATTTTAAAGTCCAAAATAATCTGAGTAGGCTTTAACCAGCAGTATTTAAGTGGAACCATAGTGTGTGAAAATTTAATTTTCAGGTTTTTAAAATATAAGCTATAATGTAAACCTTTCAAGGCAGACCTTTCATATCAGCATATTATTATTTCACACCTTTTTCTCAAAATACCAGTGGAGAGAAACACCTGACCAAAATCGGGAGAAAATGGGCCATCGCTGTTATGCTCTATGGTAAAAATTAATATTTAAAATAGTGACAGTGCTGTGGATCCAATACAGGGGGATGATGTGAAGAAAAGATGTGAGCTCATATCTAACATGTTCACCATCTGACTATAACAATCGAAACAAGAACAATAGAAATGAAAACATGAGGTCTTGAACATTTTGCCATGCAACTGCTCCCATTGGAAAACATCTACACACACATCTACTATAAACATGCCAAAACTCTGTGCACATATTGAATAGAAGAATAATCATCTGAACACATTCTGAACATAAATGCTGTATGAAAAAACTCCATATTTCCTGGGGGATGTCCCACATCTTATTGAACAATTTAATACTTTACTAAACGATACCCACAATGCACCATAAACGGTTGCAAATCAACAACGAACTCTATTAAAGTGCACATATATATACGAAAATGCGATATGTTCCCTAACCTGAGATTGAAGCTAAAATGGCACTAGTGGGCACCGTTAATGTCCTTTCTAAACGTAAACACATACATTGTTGTTTTGAAAAAAACTTCTTTGCAAGCTTTGTGTATGCTAGCATAGCCTCGCTATAACAGTTTAACCTGTGAAACTTTTGGTTACTAGTATATACCTTACATAACAGTATCATGGTAAAGCAATACTTTGTATCATGGAATTCAAAGAATACTATCATATATTCAGGTTGCAACTTAGGCCATGTGAAAATATAATGGTATAGACTGCCATGTAAATATGGTACTTCATGGTATAAGCATGGTACTTGTCCAAAATCAATGTATTTTCACAGTAGATGTCCAAAAACTATGACATTGCCATGGTAATTAGGTATCGTAATACTAAAATACTTTGACATCTATAATGGTACTGCATGTATGCCATATTCATATAAATCACCATGATAAATGTCAAAACTATGGTACATGCACAAGAACCCATGCCTATCGAAGTTACTGCAAAAAATGCCGTAGCATTTTCACAAGCATGTCCCAAAAACATGGTAATACCATGGTCATTTCTGGCACTTTTGTTTCCTGTGATATTTTGAACTTTCTCTCAAATCTGTAAAATTTAGTCGACATTATAGGGAACAGGGAGGGATTTCAGATGCAGCTACACACAAGCAGATTAAAAAGAGCCTTCTATTTACAGAAATCACATTGTCTTGACTTTCATGTCTTGATGTCATATGCTCTGTCCAATCACGAATCACGCCCTCTCTAAAGTTCTGTGTCACTCAAAGTGAGCAACTTGTCACTTAGTAAGGCTGAAGGTTGCTTTTAACTGGACAGAATCAGTGTTAGAAAAAAAAAAGAAAAAGTCCAGTTTTACAGTGAGATTGAGAGAAATGTCACAGTCTCGAACCCTAAAGAGCGGAACTGAAGAGGCATAAGGCGAAACACTGTTATTACAGCAATACAGGGGACAAATATATTTGTCAGTCTTGTCGTTTTAAGGCTCAAACGGCTGAAGAAGCATGCATTTGCATCTGGCCTTAAGTAGGGTTGGGTATTGAAACCCGGTACCATTATAGCACCGGTACCTAAGTAACCGGTATGTACCGAACCGAATC
>JAUMHI010000034.1:18129291-18143724 GCA_032359435.1 Enteromius unitaeniatus
ATAGTGTGCAGTTATTATAAAGTGTTACCATTTTTATTTTTTAAGTATCGATTCAGGCACCGTTTAGGCACCGGAACGGTTTTAAAAGTATCGATTTGGCACCGGTATCGAAAAAAACCTAAACGATACCCAACCCTAGCCTTAAGTGACTTAGCATCAGTCTACAATAATGTGCTGTTGATGTGGAGATACGCCATGTGTATGAGAGCTGTTTTGATCTATTGACATCTCCAACAGTGAAACTCAGCAGGGTCTGGAATCAAGAATGCATTGGTCTCAACACAAACACGAATCCTGGAAATACAATCGAAGCATGCACTCATAGGACGTATTTACAGTATATCTCACACACACACAGTACTGTACATCCGTACACTCTGACTGCTGGTAAACAAGTTGGGATACCGCAAACAGTTTGGTCCAGTCAGTCTGCAACTGAATGGATCAAATCACTTGGGATATTTCCTTGCCTAGTTCTGTTAGGTGAAGCAACATTGATGCGTCTGGAGGACAGCTAGATCCCAGAAAGCAACTCCTTCAAGGGTACCTCTCTCTCTCCCAATAAGGTATCTCTCTTCAGACTGGTGCCCTTGTTGACTACCTTCATCTTGATGGCGAGGTTTTTCACCTGTGCAACCGGAAGGGAGTCAAAGTAGAAGTCCTCGTTGAAGACAGGGTTGCGGCTGTTCTTGATAATGGTGCTCCGCTGTTTCTGGAGCTTTCCCGGGTTCAGGTACAGAGCCACGCAACAGTTGATGCTCTTCACATCGCACTGTTTATCATAGAGGTCCTCAGCCGCCAGCACGCGGACGTGAAGCCTGGCGGCATCGATGTCGTAGTCTGTGCATATGCGTAGAGTTCCTCCCTTGTGGAGATTGACAGTGTGCTGCGTGAATCGATCCATGTTGCCTCCGTATTTCCGCCCTCTGAACGCCGGAGAAGGAGGGCAACGCAAGCGCCTCTGAATGTTCGGACTGGTCTCCACAGAGCTGCACTCGTCTGTAGAGAGAGAGCTGTGTCGGGCAAAGGAACGCTTGGCCCGGGACACTTTGGCTTGGGTTTCATGGGTGAACATCTTGAGGAGGGATGCGGAACGGGACAACAGAGGGGAGTTAAATGGGGATGACTCGGCCGAGGAGCAGGTGTCGCTCTCCCCTCCGCTGAAGTACCGGTAGGGGTTGGAATGGGACATGTTACAGTCACTGGGGTTTAAGTGGTTACCCTGTGACTTGCGTTGGGTGTTAGGTGAGGTGAGTGGACTTGTGGGGTCGCTATGGAAGAGGGACTCTTTACGTCTTGTGTGAGGACTTTCCATGAGTGTAGCAAAACCATAAGAGGTTTGCGCTTTGGGTACGTAGGGCAAGGACATGGCTGTCTGTGACTGGGGGTCTGCATTAGTGTTGAGGTCTCCCACTTCCCCAACCACTAAATCATCTGCGCTCTCAATCTGGATGATGTGACGGTTTGCAGCTTTGAGCAAATTCTTGGTGTCTCCAGCCAGCTTGTTAATGAGGCGCGGGCTGCGTGGACTGCCCTGTGGCGTCTTGCAGCATATGGTCTGCTCTGATGTGGAAGAATGGAGCCCGTTTTTTGGCTTCATCTCTGGCGTCTCCTCCTCTGGGGGGCAGCACACCAATTTGGGCGGAATGAAGAAGTCGGGAATCTTGTCAGGGGTGAGGACATTGCAGTAGGTGGGGGCTTTGCTCTGTTTGTCAGCCGAGTCTCCCTGGCGCAGAACGTTTCCCTCCACTGAACCACGGATCTTTTCCAGCAGCCACATCTCTTGGCGAGGTCTGGGAGAGATGTGCAATCGCACCCTTTGGGCACAGAGAGCGAGACAAAATATCATCAACCCACACCGACACCTGCGATTCATGAATGCAAATATGAACTGAAATCTGTCCACCTCCTCGCTGCTTTGGGTACACTGTCACCCAGTGGATTCTTGGGAGATTCTGACACTAAGTTAACACATTGCTAACACTAAAAAGCAATTGTTAAAGACAGCTGGCACCTGTCTGCTTTTCCGTTATCAATTGTGCACTGTCACCACATGGAGATGCTGCTCATCATGCACTCAGCATCATGCGTTTATTACACATGCAATCCGCAAAGCTTATTTACATAAGAAATATATGCAGAATGTACACAGCTGCTTTCAGAAAGCCCATGAACACAACACGTGCATTTTATTAACTGTAAGTGCTGGTACTCTTTATCTTAATGAGACATTAGGGTAGTTGGAAAATAAAATTGGAGTGTCCTATGGTGTAAAAACGCATACAAACAACATGAGAAAAAGGTATCTTGATTTTAAATTACAAAAAGTGTAAAGAAGGGTTTATCTTCGGTGTTGAATTTTTATTTTTTTTTTGTCACACCATAGGACACATTGATACATCAACTCTAAAATTCAGGCATAATAAATTATATTTTTAACTTTAATAAAATCTAGTAGGCTTACATGTTACTGCATTAAGTACTACCTACCTATTTTTATATTGATTTATGTTGTATTTCCAGTATCACAGTATCCCACCACCCATTTGAGTATTTTTCTACAGTTTTTTTCAAGCAGAGGTCTGTGGACACCTGGGGGTCCGTGAAGGTACTGTATTGGATTTGCAAGGAGGATATATCATCACATATAATTTAACAATTTAATGATTTCTACACTATGAAAAACTGAATCTCTGCGTCTTAGTGAGTATAAATAAAGTCAGTTGAATAAGCCATATTAAATATATTAAAGCAATTATTATTTTTAATGATTCCATTTGTTGCAATTTACCTGAAAGACTGAACATTTACCATTGACATTAAAAGCAATTTTCAAAGTAATTGATGTCCCTCATTTTAAGTTATAAAGTGGTATATATATATATATATATATTATAAAATATGTGTTATAAACCCATATGCACTTAATGCATGCACCTTTTGTCTCCACTCTGCACAACAGCTGCTCTTCAGGTCAGTATATAATGGGAAATACGGACTGCGCAGCATTTGCAGTGACTGGAGAAGTGCAACAGTGACACAGAGTTGCAAAGGGGGACTTTATTTGTACAAAAACTAAATTATGTTTATAATATCAGGCTTATTCTAAGAAACCTTTGTAACTTTAGACGTTGCATAAAAATAAAATACCACAGTTGCTACATTAAAACATTTCATACAAGCAGTGTGGGAACCAAGTAACACTACAGTATTTCTTTTTCACGAAATAGCATATTATGTTATAAACGCAACGAACATAAATGAATCATTTTCATTTCATTTCATCATTTCAGAACACCTGTAACACTGCGAAACTGACGCGACTGACAGTTCCTCATTCCACAGCACATTTCTAACGAGCAATAGATATTTAGCTCCGAAATGTAGTTTTATATGCATATGTAAGTAAATATACTAATATATAACGAATATAAGCATGCATTTAAACTTTTACAACGTTCTTGCATTAAAAACCTGTTGAATCTCAGTTGAACTTACTTGAAGTGGTTTCTGGTGGGGTTCTAAAGTAAGCGTCCTCGCTTCAATCCATGTGTTGTTGCTCGTCTCACCTCTCACTCCAGGACAGAAGTGTCTGTTGGCACCGCGCGTCTATTCGAGGCTTTAATAGCGCACCAGAGTGGAGCGCGTCACCGTGCGCGCGCTCCCGCCGGGTGATCGGCGCGGGGGGGGCACCCCCCACGACTCTGGAATTACTGTAAAATGTACAGTAAATAAGTTTGATTCTTTATGTGAACAGATTTGGAGAAATTTGCCATTATGCAACTAGCTCGCCAACGGCAGTGAATGGGTGCCGTCAGAATTACACAAACCTGACATCACAATAATCCACATCTTTGCATGGTTGCAACAGCAGCTACGCTAATTTTGTCTCTATTTGCTTCTCTGTTTCTGCCACCAAAGACAACATGTAAAACTGGCAAATTTTGCTTAATCGCAACATTTAATCACAGTTTAATTGCAACATACAACCATTGCATCTTTAACACCTGTTTCATTATATATAATTTGTAACATGCATTCTTTTTACTGTACATTTCTGCCATAGTCACCACTAATAACCTACTCCTAAATGTTTCTGTAAAGCTGCCTAGCAATGATTCGCGTTGTGAAAAGCGCTGTACAAATACACTTGAATTGAACATCGTGAGAATCCAAAAGCTGCATGTCTGTAATAAGCATCCATCAATAAGGTAGTTTTAACCTCAAACCATTGCTGCCAGCTAAAAGGTCCTCTTTGCTTAGTATTGCTTTCTCCATTGAAACGTCGCAGTTTGAATTAGGCCAGAAATATGCACAGATCAGTCTCCATTTACAAGCCAAAACGGTTCAAAATAGCAAGCATAGATATTACATTGTTCACATAGTATGCATAAAATAGCATGATTGAATCAATCAAAAGTGGGCAGTGTGCCAGTGCTCATGCAGGAAAACCATTTCTCTCTTTCAGGAAAATCATGGTTAACTATGAGCGGGCTGCAAAATGCACTGATCAAAATGTCTTATCGATTGAACTTTTTTGTCTGTTTTCACAGTTGGTGGAATCTTATAGCCGGCCACTGAGAGAGAAGCGTTTTGAATGAAATAGTGCTTTAAGATGATGTCTAATTGTGTTTGACTTGCTGTTCTCTGATCTGCCTGTCTGTTTCCCTGGAAACTTGGAGAGAGGACTATGGAAACGCACACCCATATTGTTTGTGCTAAAGCAGAAAACTTTTCCAAAAGTCACTTAATTGGAGAAAACACATTTAAAAGTCATAGCAGATTTTTAGATCACATATTTGTATAAACGTTCATGTAAACTTCTTTTTACAAACATTGAGATATATACACTCTTAAAAATAAAGGTGCTTCAAATGGTTCTTCAGAGCGATGCCATAGAAGAACCATTTTTCATTCTACAAAGGTTCTTTAAAGAACCATATCTATTGTACCTTTTTATAATCTGAAGAACCTACTTTTGCCACAAAGGACCTTTTGTTAAACAGAAAGGTTCTTCAGATGTTAAAGGTTCTTTATGGAACCATTTAGACAAAAAGGTTTTCTATGGCATCATGAAGCACCTTTTTTTAAGAGTGTAGCTTCCACAGAAACACAAAATGTTCAAAAATGTGGGTACGATTTTCCTCTTGGGTACCTCCACAAATGAAACAATTGGCCTATACAGGAATAACTGATCCAAAATGAATATTTGTTGAATTCAAGATCCTCTGCAGTGAATAGGTGCCGTCAGAATGAGAGTCCAAACAGCTGATAAAAAATCAACACAATAATCCACAAGAAATGAAAACCACTCCAGACCATCAAGTAACCCAGCATGCTGGTAAGCTGCATGTCTGTAATAAACAAATTCATCAAGACATTTATAAACTTCGAAGCTAAAATACAAGTCCTCCATATTATTGCTTTCTCCAGTCATATTGTCTGAATCAAGAGAGAAATACAATACATGGTCAGAAATTACTGTTTAAAATTATAACACTTTAACGATGGATTTGTTTCTAACAAACACAAAGGTTTTCGGATTGAATTACATGTGGACTATTGTGATGTATCTACCAGCTGTTTGAACTCTCTGTCTCACGGCACCCATTCACTGAAGAGGATCTATTGGTGAGCAAGTGATGGAATGCTACATTTCTTTAAATCTTTTACCTTGAAGAAACAGAGATTACGTTCATTTTTATTTTGGGGGTGAACTATTCCTTTACCTGTTTATCAAAATCACTACAACACAACCAAAACGACAGAAAATCAAACCCAGTACCATGTGAATAATTAATGCATGCAAGAATTTAAATGATCTGGAGTACAGAAATGTGTTTCTCCTTTTCAACGCAAAACACAAATTGTGTTCAACACCGCATCCCTAGGCATGCGCTGTTTTATTAGCCTCTCTCTATCGCTCTTTCTGTCTAGCTCTCATCTGCTGTCTGGGCTTAACATTAAAATGCAATTAACTAATTGCCTGGAGAGGTAAGGAGCATTATGGCCATGAAAGTACAGCGATGATCACATTCACTCTAATTTCCCAGGATGCATGATGGGCTGAGCTCCTGTCACGCAAGCACGCTTTCATTTCTATTCCATCATCTAAAAAGTCTTCATCATGTGCATACAAATGCACAGATGAGCTTGCAAAAGCCGGTTGGTGGTTTTGCCCTCAGTGTCTCTCTATGAAACAATGAGGGGGTTTAGATATTAATTATAGACACTACTTTTTTCTGCAGAAAGTATTATGCGCATCTGAGATAATGTCATCCACTTTAACTGTCGCATAACAAAAGCTGGTGTCCAACTGCGGCCTATTCAGCGCTGATGATAGTGTTTACAGATCTAAAGTCAATCATCACAGAGAGGGTAATGGCTTCAGTCCAATTCAGACACATCTAAATATGGACACATCGTTAAGTTTTTACACTTTATTTGTGCATTTGGTGGTTTTTTTTGCAGCCACTTTGTAATTATATCTCCGCAGCACTTTAGGTTTATTAAAGAGCCTTCTCATTAGGAATCATTTTTAAAAATATTAAATAGATATATATAATAATCATATTTTTATTGTGTTTTGATTGTGTTCTGGGTTTTTTTTAAGTTTTTCTTTAACCTAATCAAAATAATCTTCGTTTGAGATTAATTAGAATGCACAATGACAAGATTTTGGCCGCAAATAAAGTCTTCATATATCGGCCATATATACAGTACACACACATATGAAAACTTTTTTACTGCATATCTTCTTTGTATACAATAGTTTAACTATTAAGGGGGTGGCGGGATGATTTCAAAAGATTTTTGTCATATTAAAATAATTTTAATATGCTCACTTCTATTATTTGTATTTACAATAATGAATTAAAAATATACTGTTTTTGAAAAACGTTGAATCACAAAATAGATGTGGTTTGTTTATTTAAAACATTATGACACCAGTTTCTGTGTATGAAAAAGTGTGAAAACAAAAAGTTTTATCGAACTTACAGCGGAACATAACAGAAAAGGTAAGTGCATATAAAAAAAAAAAAAACGCTTACCACTGATTTAAACGAGGCTTCAACTTGCTCCCCATTTGGGAAACCTTTATTTTAACAAGAGCAGGAGCCACCGAGCATGTTTGAGAAAATGTCATGGTATGATATTTTAACAAGCAGTGTAAACAACAGGTCTAATGATCTCTGTTGGGTCATTCTCACACTTATTGAACCCAGTTGAACTGGGTTGAGCAGGGGACGAAAAGATTTGCTTCCACATACATACATCTGTAGCACATGCCTGCCATAAGAGAAATGAAATGCTTACTGCCATGTGGCACACAGTGCTATTTTAACATCCATTCACGCCAGCATGCAAAGACTCACAATTACACCCATTGAGTGAGATTCTACTAAAAGCAGGTCTCTGACTAAAATAGAGCCATTTTCCAGGTGCTTTGTGAGGTAGGAAAAGAGACAAAGCGCACATGACAATAACATCTGAACCTCTGTGAAAGAATAAAAAGATCATCTCAGGAAAGCACAGACACGGCGCAGTGAAAAACCTGCTTCCCGGTCCGCCGCCGACACCGCTGTTGTTGTCTCTTCCCAGCTCGTTCCCATGGTGATGTGGGCTACACCATTTACTGACATTTGGCCACAAGTTATTTTGTTCCGCTCTCTTCTCTTGAATCGCCCACTTGTCTCATCAGCGAGAAAGTCCAGGCAAGCAGTGGGCGTCCGCACGTGGATCTTTTAAACACAAGGAGAAGCGTGGAGGAGAGCGTAATAAACTCCAACCTCAACCTGTCACAAACACCCACCGGCCAAGAACACCTGCGTCACCTCTGGCCATCACGAAGGTCACTCAGGCATTACAGCTGTTTTACCTGAGATGAAAGAGGGTCTGCGGGGTCAGCCAGAGAGGGAACTGAGTTTAAGGAGTAATCTGCACACAACAAAAAGCCTTTATTTTCTTGGCAGAAGAAATAGGAAGCAAACCATCGTTCCATTTCCTCGCTTTTCAAGGGCTTTCCAAAGGTTCCCAATCAAAACAATACTTGAACATCTGATCAAGTTGTGCTTGACACAGCTCTGACCCAGTAGATGTCCCAAACACAATATTACTGCACAGAAAAGTAGAATAAAAATAAATGAAACTCTTAAGAATAAAGGTTCCCAAATATGTTTTTTGCCATCATCACAGAATTAAGTTACTTAAAGATCCCTTCAGTGAACAGTTCTTAAAACAATCATTTTTTAGAGAATCTTTCCACTATAAAGGACAAATGTGAAGATTTCACGCTTATTAAAGCTTCTTCAAACCATAAGCATGTATAAGGTTTAACAAAGTATAGACTGACTTCTGTCAGTTAGAAGCCATTAGACACACCAGCAACCAAATAGCAAGGTGCTGAAAATGAAAGGTTTTTGTTGCAAGTGCTGCAGTAATATGTAGCCTATATACTCAGATGCCTGAGATCCAGTGATATGTGTGGGATTTGTAAAGAGAAGAGGACCAAGCACCGAACCCCGCTGGTGTAATATAGATACCACACCTTTCAATTTTTTAGCATAACCATAATAGTCTAAAGCCCTCTTTTCACTGTAAAGATAGAATGAACGATTACTAGGTTGTTCAAGATTTTTTACTGAACCACAAACATTTTTAAGGAAAGAGTCAGTTAGCAGCCATTAATAATAATAATAATAAGCCATTAATAGCCTATAAATTCACATACCTGAGACCCATTGTAAAGAGAAGAGGATCAAGTACCGAACCCTGAGGTACCCCACTGCTGTGATTTAGATACAACACCTTTCAGTGAACAAGCCCTAAAAGAACCATTTTTGTGCATAACCATAACAGTCTAACTTTTTTCACTATAAAGATAGAATGAAAAGATTGTTAAAACTTCTTCATGAAACCACAGATGCCAATAAAGAAGCTTTTTTTGTGCATGAAAGAAAACACTTCTACTGTGATGTAACAAGCAAGATGATAAAAGTCTTAATTAGTGGCACTTACTAAGCCTAAAATCTTTCCCATTGTTTGTTTGCTAAAAACACAAACCCCAAATTGTACAGCGTGTGCAGTTACTTTTCTCAGGTTTGGATATTCCTTTTCCAACTGGCGGATGATAAAACTGGAAGAATCCCATAAGCTTCGAAGAAGGGAGCTGAGCCATATCTAGACACCAGAATATTTCATATAGACTTTGACTTGGGTCAGTAAGCATCCACCTAGCAACCACTCAAAACACTCCAGCAACCATATAGTAAGGTGCATTTTTTTTACATTGTCCGCACAGCAGTAAAAATGAATGTGCCAGAAGCCAGAGATGTGTGTGTAAAATTGTAAGGATGAAGAGATGAAGACCAAGCACTGGACCCTGAGGTACCCCAAATGATGAGATTTAAATACCACACATCTCAAGGAATTCCTGAATGATGTACCTGTAGAAATCTGCAGAAAAGTTCATGGTATATTTATGTATGCTGTACACTTGTCTGATCCTCTTCTTCCATTACTTTACCCAATTCAAAAATTCAAAAATAAAATAAATAAACATAACAACTACCTGAATATATACACATATATTTATACATACACTACTGTTCAAAGGACTGGAAGGGTCAGGAAGATTTATATTATTTGTAAAGAAATTAATATTTTAATTCCAAAAGGAGGTGTTAAATTGATCAAAAATCAAAAGTGACATTAAATTTTTTTTTATATAAATGATGTGTAAAACAAATTTCGGGAGAAGTGTGTACAAATTATTAATCACAGCTGACACCTCGTTCCCCAATCAGCCTATTATCCAATTATCCAGGCTCTTGGGGTTCAGGCCGGATGTCCAACCCTCGCTGCACAAGGGGTTAAAATCCCTAGGGCTCGGAATCCACCCTATTGGACAGCATGCCAAACAAACCTATTCTATTCGATTATTAATGAGGAAGTGTGAATGCTGTGAATTAGCAGTTTGCATGAAAATTTTAATTAGGAGTATTCCTGAGCAGCAAATCAGCACATTAAAATGATCTCTAAAGTATAATGTGACTGGAGTCTAATGGTGCTAAAAATTCAGCTCTGTAACAGGAATAAATAACATTTTAAAACACATTACAATACAAAATTGTTATTTCAAATTATTATTATAATTATCTTTTTTTACAATATTACCCGTTTTATGGTACTACTGATGAAATCCTTGAGGAGTTTCTTTTAAAAACATTCAAATAAATCTTATAAAACCCACATTTTGAATAGTAGTATTGTCACGTTCCATGTCTGTTTAGTTCTGTTTAGTTTCGTTGTCAGGTCGTGCTTTGTGTATACTCCCCATGTGCTCTGTGTCCCCACATGTCTTGTGACCCAGTTTTCCTGTTTGACCTAGTTTCCCCTAATTAGTTAATTTAACTCCACCTGTGTCTCCCTCGTTATCTGTGATTGTCTTCCCTTCTTAAGTTGCCCTCTGTGATCCAGTCTTTGTCCGTGATCGTCGTTATTAGGTGTGTGTAACCCTTCACAATATGTAACCTGTTTGTTTGAAAAGAAGTAAAAGTTTGAAAAGAACTATTACGAGTCTCTCCGTGCCTTACCACTACACACCCGTGACAAGTATACACACACACACATAAATACATTGTCTACGTCTGCAAAACTAACTTTCAGGATGCTGCAAAATATCAGTCCAGTCAAGTGTGTCCAAACTTTTGACTGACAGGTTAAACTGAACGTGTTGCAAATGCTGGTTTGTGTTGTTTTTAAAAAGCGTCCACAGTCAACACTAGTAAAATGTTCAAATGGTAGCAAACAGAGAGAAAAAAACCAAATAAAAAAGATATTTTTCTCTGGAAAGGCTACTGCTGAGACACAGTAACAGTGCCGAACAGTTTAGACCCATAGTTCACTTGAAGAAGAAAAAATTGGACAGCTGTAGCTGCCTGTGTGCTAAATTGCTCCTTTGGGATTTATAAAACCCGTCGTACTGTAACCTTTAGATATGATCACTAAATACTGTGATTTTTATCTTCCAAAACAATCTTCAGCACTATCCAAATCTGTAGGGATACTCATAAATTAAAACAACTGAATACGAAGAAATGATGCAATAATATTTTAGGCAAACATTTTCATATTTATTGATGACTTCTGGTACAAACCATCGTCACATCACATAAAGAAAACATTAAGTTAACAGAAAAGGTAGGTTTAAAAAAACAAATATAAAGTTACAAAACGTGTAATTGAAAATGACTATTATAACATTATGATTCAGACTGAGTTTGCTAGGTTAATTCACACTAACATTCTTTCTCATTTAGAAAAGACATAGAATTATACAGATGTATTAAATGTTAAATTGCATGTGATGCTTTAGGAACAAAAAAACAAAACTGTTAGAAGAGAACTAGTGTGATTTTGCCAGCTGTGATGGACAGAAAAGTTATTCCAAAAATGACAAAACTGAAAAAACTACTGTACAGGACAGGCAATTAATCCTCGGTAGGCTGGTTATGTAAGAGCGCACAATTACCCTGCTTTTATGCTTTTAGCCTTAAAGGTGAAGTGCGTCATTTCTGAAGCACTAGTGTCACCAAATGGAATTGCAAAAAATAATGACCCCAATGTGCGACAGTTCAGCCGAACAGACACCTGTAACTCACACCACTGCCTGAGACAAAGTACCACAGAATCACATCTATTTTGGGGGAAATTAACCTAGTAATAGTTTGTTTTATACTTATATTTATTTTATACTGTTGCATACTTAGCAATCAGATAACAAGTGCATATGTTTTACAGATGAGCAGAATTTCTCAGTTACAAATTGTAGAAAGAAAAAAGAAAATCACCAACCTTAGACATTTTAATGGAAAAAAACAGTTACAGTTGAGACTTTTCCACACTTACAGCAACAGGTCAGCATAGCAGAAGAACTAACGGAACTTGTGTTCACTTTAAAGGCAATAGTGCCCCCTGGTGGCTGATTTCCTCATATTTTCATTTAATAAAGGAAAAAAAGTAAATGTTTTACATTTTGGTAACATTTTACAGTAAGGTTCATTAGTGAACATGAACTAAGAATAAATTCTTCTATAGCATTTATTAATCAGTTCATATTAATTGCAGCATTATTAAAATCACAAGTTGTTTTTGTTAAAAGTAGTTAATACACTGTGAACTAACATGAATAAACAATGACCAACATTAGCTAACATGAACAAATATTGTATTAAATACATTATTCATTGTTCGTTTATGTTCGTTAATACATTACCTAATGTTAACAAATGACACCTTATTGTAAAGTAAGTGTTACCTATATTTCAACCAATAACCAATCCATTATTTATTTTTAGGATGAATAAATTGGCAACACTTTATTCTACATTGTCTGTATAGTGAATTATTAAAATAAAAACAAATACTATGTGCAATTATACACAGCATTACAAAAATGACATAAAACACACGGTTTATTGGAATGAAGCACTTGTGGTATGGAAATGCATAACACAATGAACACTGTAATACAAAGTGTGACCAACAAATTTGCGAATTCATCTAGATCCGCGTGTCCCAAACTTTTCCAGGAGGACCCCCTGCCCTGCACATTTTGTATGGCTGCGTCTGAAACCGCTTACTTCCCTACTATATAGTACGTGAAAAACAGTATGAATGTCCGAATTCATAGTATTCGAGAACTAGTAGGCTAGAAGTACCCGGATGACCTACTGCTTCCGCCCGAATTCTGTAATCCGCATACCATGAACACTTTCCTATCCCATGAGGCTCCGGAAGAGGAGTCATATTCAAAAGATGGCGAAAAGTTGAGACGCAGCTCATTTCAAGTGGAAAGGAAAAAAACGTAGTACATTTAATAACGCATTCGTTTAATAAACGGAAGTCTTATTGGAAGTTTTAATTGTCGCGCTCTTGTGACGATGCACGTGACAACAAAATGTGCAGGGCAGGAGGTTCTCCAGGACAGGTTTGAGAAGCGCTGATGTAGACTTCATCATATCCTGTATCATTGTAAGTGGTCAAATGAAGCCAGATTAGAAATAACCTGTTAAAAAACGATTATAAAACGGCAAACATAAAAAATGGCATTTTCAAAGGCACTTATTCTTGTGTAAACATTGTGCTATGTGCTATCTCAATGCTGCACTAAAAAATACTTCAGAAGAAAATTAGGTTGTGATAACTCAAGTCTCAGAAGTTGCTCAGCATCAACAGAATAATATTCCGAAAACATTCTGACTTGGTACAAAATGGTTCAGAGGCAGAATCGCTTTGTTTCCTATATGTCTGTCAGTCAAGTGACCCTATGCACATCAGGTTAATAGACCACTACATTGATTTGTGTGTCTTGTGATCCTCATCTAGGTATCTCATGGGTCAAATATCATCATGTTTGTAGTGACTTGCAGGTGGATGTCTAACAGCAGCGTTTGCTGGATGGAGGAGGCTGTCGTGTCAGTTTGAAGGACTCGTGGCTGTCAGCGTCTGTGTTCTCCAGCGGAGGGATCTGTCGACCTACACGGATGTGAGAACATCAACAATCAAACGATGTAATGAAATGCAATATTTTTCAACACACTCACATCAGATATGACAGAGTTCACATTAAGTCTGTGTTATCATGGACTACTGGAACGTAATATTGTGCAAAGCCCTGGATCCACTAGCCATGCCAACACAGCTGAAATAAACAGATATCATGTTAATGTAACATGTCTAGATATATTATCTACAATATCCCTTACAGTTTGACTAATATACTATTAAACATCGGGGTCAGTAAGAGTTCGTATTACAATTTTCAAATGAACAGAACATCTAAAAGTCTTTTGTAACATTATAATGTCTTTACTGTCATGGTTGAGCAAATTATTGCGTCTTTGCTGAATAAAAATAAAAATGTACAAATTAAATGTATTCTTTCTTTGGTAGTACAGTTCAATTTGCGTTATATTTAAAATTGATTTGTAACAAACGACCATACGCTGTGGTGTTCGGGTTTGATATTGAGGGCCAGGTGTAGCGTAGGGGCTAGTCTCGGTGACACTTACTGATTTTCTGAAACAGCTCCTCTATGTTTACTGCATTTCTGGCACTGGTCTCCATAAATATGGCTGCAATGGACTCTGCAAAATCTTTTGCCTCTTTAGTTGGAACTTCCCTAGAATTAAACAAAAAAAACATACAAAATATTAGTAAGCAATCAGCTCAAATGAGAACAGGACCGAAATAAACATCACTGGACTTCTTGCAAAAGCAATTAAGCATGATTTCTAAATGGAAATTGTATGCCAAAATCATCAATATTAAAACAATAAAAGTCTTGAAACTGCTTCAGTTGTGTGTAATGAATCTAAAATATATGAAAGTCTAATGTTTATCAGTACATTACAGAAAATAATGAACTCT
>JAUMHI010000034.1:18152000-18168029 GCA_032359435.1 Enteromius unitaeniatus
CAATTCCAATTCCATTCCAGGAAGTGAATTGGAATTTGCCATTCATTCTCAATTCAATTCATGAATGGCCCCAACCCGGATATATATATATATATATAAGTATTCTATTGATTGTTTACTGCTCAAAATTATTTTTACACCTCCTGACCTTTGAACCTTCTTCTTTGATGAAGCCACATGACAATAAAACATGTTAAGGGCATCTGGCAGTAACAATGTTTTTTTTTCTTCAGTGCACTCAGTTTTCAAAAAATGAATGACAGCTGTGGTAGAAGATGAGGATCATTTTAAAACATGTGTTTCTTTCTTCCTTGGATTTATTAGATGCCACAGCCAGAACATTTTTTCAGCGGACTATGAATGGTATTTAAATTGGCTTCTGGTCTAAAAAAAACCCACACAAATTTTCTTGATTTCGGTGTTTTCATACTGAATATCATGTACCATCTTTGAGGAGAAACCAGCAGTAGTCCTGAACATTTCCAATGGCAATAACACTTTTCAAAAATGCAAAATTACAACTGCAGCTAAAGTACAACACAACCAGGGATTAGCATGCACTTCTATTGAATGGATTAGAGCAGCTTTGACATTTTCATAACCTATTTTGTGTTCCACAGGTAAAGGTCACCTGGGTTTGAAGCGACATGAGGGTAGATTGATGATAACAGAATTGACTTGAACAATGGATTTGATGTAAAATAACCTTAAATGAATAGTTTAAATTACCTGAATAAAAATGAGAGAAATATAGCATTTCATCACTTGGATGCCAGTGGATGCTCTGCAGTGAATGGGTGCCGTCAGAAGAGTCCAAACGGCTGATGAAAACATCAAGTAATCCACACCATTCCAGTCTATCGATCTCATGAAGTGAGATTAAGGGAAATTACTGTATATCCTTAATATGCTTTCTCCAGTCACAATGTTGCCGTGGCTGAACTAAGAGAGAAAGATCAAGCACTGTTCACAAGAGAAAACAGTCCAAAGCAGTTCTCAGCAGATATGGAGCACAACAGGAGATGGACTTTTTTACTGTAAGAGTAAGTGTCATTATGGATTATAGACTCAGAAGCAACAGTTTAAAGTTAAATCATCTTGATGCATTTATTTCTTACAAACATGTAGCCTTTCACTTTAAAATACATTAACTGATGGACTGGAATTATTATGGTTAGTTGGATCATCTGACATCACCAAATTTTTGCATTTTAAGAGTTTCATTATAACAATAAGTAGTATGTTTAGTATTCCATTATATGTTTGGTCATTCCAGTGAACCTGACAACACACACACACACACACACACACTCCCACAAATACAGTACATGCTAAGATAACATCTGAATCCCCTTTTTCTTCTTTTTGAATCCTTCTCTGAATTTCTCTTTTGTGCATCCAGGATTTGGAACAGAGAGTTAATTGGTTTTCTTGACCTTTTTGTGGTAGATTCTATCTATACCTTTTTCTTAGAAGAATTGTGCTTGGTGTGAGACTTCAACTGCTTAACCTGCAGTCATTACACACACACACACACACACACAGTCAATAATTTCAAAGATCCTAATACCCCTTTGCTTAAAGTTTACAAAAAGCAAAAAGCTTCACTGTCTGCTTGACAGAGTCAATATGACCTTTGCTTTTGAACGTGAGCTTTGTTGAAAGAGTGTCCTGATTCTATGGTCATGTTAGGCCTTTAGCAGGCATGCCTGAAAGGCACCATGAAATTTGTTCTGACTTTGAGAGCAGATAAATATATATACTTATAGAAAAAATAGTTCTGTGATCATTTACAGCATGTCACAGGCCCTGTACATAGAGGTCCAGCTGTATTAAATATGCATTTCTAAAAAAAAAAATGTGTAGTTGAAACAATATCTATTGAAAAAATGTTTTTGGAATTTTACAATTATTTAAAAGAGTAACATCTAGAAAGACTTTATATTAAGCGTGGTGTTTTGACATAGTAGTAGTATCAACCTAATAATCGCTTTATTTAATTTCATTTATGAATATAAATATTTAACAGTTTAACTGGTAAATGTTCTTTGTGTTTCTAATCTACTAAATGTGATTAAAACTGGTTCTGAGGCTGTTGATGTTGAAGTTTGCACAATAAAAGTATGCTCTTTTTTGTCATGAATAATCACTGTCTGGAGTTTGTGCATGAGTGGAGTTATGTAACACTATCCTTGTTTTTTACAAATGAGCAGAACAATGTGCAGCTCCCAATATTAGCCATCTTATCCTCTGTGATAACAGCGGGGACAAATGCAGGATAAGCATGCACTGATTGCACCAAAGACATGTTTAGTTTGAGGTCCGGGTTTATCTGTGTGACAGAATACACAGGTTGATGAAGCTTGTCATTACTGCAAGAGAATTTCAGTATAATTACACCTCAACATATTACCTCATTGAGATGTAAAAATCACAAGTGAGTTCTCCAGAAAGTATCTACCAGAATGAAATGCAATACAAATGAACATTAAATAGGTTTAAATAAATAATTAAATAAGACTCTTTGATATTTTATGTAATTGAAATGAAAAAAAAAATCTGATTTGTCAAGAAGCCTTATTCAAAAGTCTAACATCTCAAATAATCCACATTTATTTTATGTTAACTATTGACTTACATTAATTCTTATCAATCTCTTTTGAAGAAATTTTGAGGATTATTTTTTGATTGGTGTATACTTATAATACTAAAAGATACTCTTAAAGAGGTAGATTTGAAGAAATGTAGCATTGCGTGACTTGCTAACTATGGATGGCTCTGCAGTGAATGGGTGCCAAACAGCTAATAGAACAGGTTCGGATGAAAAAAAATCTTTAAAAGTCTCTTAAGCTGTGAAATAAAAAGGTCTAGAAATAAAATGTTTTTGCATAGCTCCACTTAATTTACATTTCAGTCGAACAGTGATGTCATCCTCTTCTGTTGTCATGTTAATTTATTTTGATGAAATCATCATCCCACTGATAAACAGAATGTAGATCCTCACATGTGTGATTTAACCTGTCGGCCAAAGCCCTCTCACCATTAACTACCCAACTGAATCATCGGCTCATTATCTAGAGTTTATCTGGAGGTTCAACTTTGTCCTAGAACAGAGAACACATTCAGGAACACAGCTGTGTGGAGAACGGCATCACACGGACATACTTAGCTTTTCTTTCTGGATTTTAATAATTTTCTTCTATTTGCTTGTATTTCTGTTGGTGATACTAGTGCCTGGAACATGGCACTACTCTCAGACAAGGTGAAGTATTGCATTCCCTTTGCTTTTACTGCGTTGTTTGTGTCATATTGCAATGGGATCATTGTTAGGTAACAAGGTTTTTTTTGGAAATATAATTTCTTATGAAAAATGTTACTGGCGAACCAGCTCAGCTCTGGCCCAAAAGAATTGGGCTCAGGCTCAAAGTGAAGGGACTACCTGGGTGAATCCTA
The DNA here is from genome assembly GCA_032359435.1 of Enteromius unitaeniatus. Classification (NCBI taxonomy): domain Eukaryota; kingdom Metazoa; phylum Chordata; class Actinopteri; order Cypriniformes; family Cyprinidae; genus Enteromius; species Enteromius unitaeniatus. The sequence continues at coordinate 18,155,454 of JAUMHI010000034.1, forward strand.
CAAAAATGTTGATTAACTTTTAAATATTTTGAGCATATATTGGTGGTATCAGCCATATGAAGTTTAGATTAATTAAGATTTTTTTAATTTAAGTGTTTAAAAGAATTCTCTTATTTTCACCCAGGCTGCATTTATTTGCTCAAAAATACAGTAAAAACAGTAATTTTGTAAAATATTATTTCTGTGCAAAATATCTGTTCTGTTTTGGAAATACATTTTAAAATGCACAGCAATTTATTCCTGTGATGCAATGCTATCATCAGCAAATACTCCAGTCTTCGGAGATATATGACTTTTTCAAAATCATTCTAATATGTTTTTATTATTATTATTGTTATTATTATTATTTGACATTCAAAAATTGTGAGTTTTCAGAATATGTATATATGTATATGTATATGTGTGTGTTTATGGGGCAGTTTCCCAAACAGGGTTTAAGACTAGTCCTAGATTAAAATAAATGTTGAGAGCTGTCTAAACTGGAAAAGGCTTGCACTGAGATATCTTAAAATACATCATTGCCGTTGTTTGGTCTTAAAATGCTCACAGATAATGCATTTTTGTAAGACATGTTTCTAAATATTCTTAAATGTCCTAAATTAGCAAAGGTCTAGTCCTGGCTTAATCTAATTCCTATCCGGGAAACCGGCCCTACAACTTTTTTTTTAAATGTTTAATAACAAATTCACCAGAAACTGATATTTAAATGTGCGTGTGTGTTTTTTTTCTTAAATACAATTTAAATAAAATACCAGTAGTGTAAACATAATAAAATACTAAAAATGAAAAGGATATTAATAAAGATTAGGACTATAAGGATTTAAGCTATATATTATTTTGATATACATTCAACTCTAAGGAACCTAATGTTAAAAAAATGGGGACTGTAAAATATTTGATAATTGAATTGTAAAAATACATAATATTTTTTTCAGGTTTTATTAAAAAAAAGTGTAAAATGTTTTAAAATTATTATTATTTATTTTACTTTTTCTGGCACATGATCTGAAGTGGTTCCACAAAACAACCCAAAGAAAATGCTTATCTTGGATTTGATTTTAAAAAATGTTGACGGATTATCTTGGCAATTCATGAGTGCAGTTTAACAATTTCAGACATTCTTAAGATCTCTTACGAAAAAGAAGAGCTATGTGTGAGATTACAGTTACATTTAAACTAATTTCAGTCTCACTAATTGAGAAAGAAGAGCACTAGTTTGGGGTGTGGAAATAACAATAACGCAAACCCCGGTGATGATTATATTTTCCTAATTATTCTACTATCTCAGCACGCACATAAACAAGAATAAAACCCAGGGCTCCTCTCAGAGCTTTTTCATTAACAGCAGACGAGGCAGAGAAAGTTCAACAGATTTGCGCAATTAGACCAAAATGTCTTAATTACCCGCGAGCACTCATCCGTGAAAACTGTTTGTTGTGCCAGTGGATTACTTTTGCCATCTATAATCTTGATTTAGTACAGCAATCAGTTTATGCAAAACCTCTATAATGGAATTGGAATTTGGGCATTGCTCTTTTGTTGTGTAAATGCTTTAGGTTTCTTAGATTTGTTTGATGACGAAGCGCAAATAAACACGCTTGGCTTTGCTCTAGTTTGAGTCTCACTCCGCCAATATCCTTCCGTGTCCTCGAAACCGCCAGCTATTAAATTGTCTCATACTCTTTAGAGGTTGACTAGTCAAGCGTAGCTTTGTGTGTAACTCTTCTGACTTTGCCATTAGCATGAGCCATATAAAACTTTGCTTCGATGAGATATCTTATCTTGACTCCAAAAGCGCATGACTGCGGTGCAAAGTAGGTCACAGGGTGCTGAGAAATCATATAAATGAAACACAAATATTGTCTGGAATGGAAACTAAGCTGAGGTTTAGACATTCCCAATGGTGATGAGATATTCACTGGAGAAATCGATCTGTTTTTTAGTCACCTGCTGCCACCTTCACATTCTTTGCACTTGGCATCACAGTTTTTGGTTTTCAGTATGACTTTGTCATTCCAAATATCCGGATGTCATGAATGTGCGTATAAATACTAAACCAAATAATAACAAAACCTTGTTATATAGATTATTTGGGGTACTAATTATAAGCATTTTCATAAGATCGGGCGGCAAATATCACACTTTAGGAATCTTTTTAATAAATCAGTGTTTCTTAATTGAAATCTCTTCTAAAACTGTAGACGAGATACAGATTTCTATTTTTGCTGCATTGTAGACAGTTGAGATATTAAAGTAGGGTTATTATATTTGATGGAAATCATAAAAAAGTGTCACACGTTATATTAGGTGGCTATATAGCCCAGATAAATAAATAAATACAAAGTACTTATTGTGTTCATATTGTATTGGAAAACATACGGTATAGTTAAGGGACAGGTTTGGTGATTTGGGTAGGTTTATGGGTGTGTTAAGGTGCAAGGGATGGGTCATAAGTGTAAATATAAACAAATTACAGATGTAAAAACTATTTTTATATTTTTATTTTATATGCACAATTTAAAAACATGTATGCACACAGTAAATGCATTATAACAAAAGCTTACTTTAATTGTAAGTACATATTAATTAAGGCCACCCAAAATAAAGTGTGACCTAAACATTTTATTTTTATGAATTTAATGAAATTCTGAGGCGTGCGGATCCATTTGCAGCTTTTTATTAGAGAAGTCGTGCAGGCTTGGTCAGATACTGGTAAATAGTGCAATGAAGAAAACAGAATCAAAGTCGAGGTACACAGGCAGATTTTAGGGCAGGCAGCAAACAATCACAGTTCAGGGAGAGAGAGCAAGGTGGGGGCAGGCAGCAAACAATCAGGAATTAAAAATACAGACCACGGTAATAACAGGCAAAACAAATACGGTAAAGAAATGCTCGGAAATGACAGCTGGGGCAAATCAAGACTTTGCGGTGAATGGAAGTTTGAGTCTGGTAATGAAGTGCAGGTGAGATGTGTAATCAGACCCAGAAATGAGGCATGATGGGCAATGGAGTTCGGAGCCTGGAACTGCTGGAGACACAGAGGGAACTCCAGCTGGAGATTGTAACACAGACAAAATGGGGTAAAAAATAAACATGAAGAAACTTTCACAGCTAGAGTTCATGGGTGGTCCCTAAGGCCGGAGCTGGGCCAGATTGGAGGTTTAAAGAGGTTCCGTTGCCGTAACAGGGTGAACAGGGCAGTTTGAGAGTTCATGAGTTGTTTCGGTGACCATAACTAGGGAGGCTGAGGATCCCTGGTCAGCGTTCTTGGGGGGCACAGTCAGTCTGAGGAAGTGTGCGGAACTTCCAGAGAATCTACGATGGGTACCGACATCTCTGGAGGTCGTGCAGCCACCAGCGGAATTCTTAACGATCCTGTGGATGAAGCCGACATCCCTGGAGGTTGTGCAGCCATCGGCGGAACCCTAGGAGGTACTACGGCATGAGCTGGCTCGGATTGGAGCTCTGGGGCAGAAATGCAGACAGACGAGGCCTCTGGCTAGCAGTATGCGACCCACACACTCAAAATGGCTACTGCCATAACCGGTAGTACTGTGGAAAGAGGTGCAGCCTCAGGGACAACTGGTGTATGAGTCTTAGAGATGCCCGCTGCCCTCACTGACCTCATTAGGTAATCATCCAAGCAGGAAACCAGTCTCGTATGCCAGGAGAAGGCCCTGGTGCCCTCAAATGCCATGTCCAAGATGCTCAGGAACACATCTGTGAAGGCTGAGTCTCTGGCGTGGAGGCTGTTTTATATTGTGTCTCGGAGCCATCTTGTGCAGTGGCTCAGGGGCGGCGGTCATCTTGTGCAGTGGCTGTGGCTCAGCATTGGCGGCCATCTTGGGCAGTGACTTGAGGGTGCTCTGATGAGTGAAAATATTGTTCTGGCCGATCGGATGAATTATGATGTGTAAGGTGGTCTTGACCTTCTGGATGGAAATGAAACGGGACTTGACTCAACTGGTGTGATTCTGTATTGATTTGAATTGTGTGGTCAGGAAGTAGGAAAGATGTACTTAACTTTACAGGCTCTATGGTGACCTGGGATGACCCTGGATGAAGATCAGTGGTGAAGAGAGGAGATGATGGACCTGGCTCTGGGTGATCAACAGTTGTTGGATTTGACCCGGGATAGTTCCAACCTCTCCATGAGAGCTGCGATAGTTGGGAGCTCTATAGCGTCTGCCATTTTGTGGTTGTGTCCCAGTGTATCAGGCACCGACCAAACGTCAGGGCCATGCTCCTTCTCAGAGGAATGCACAGTAAATGAAGAACCGGACAGAATGAGGGCATATTCAATAAAGTCCTGAAGACTGCAGGAAAACTCTCCTTTAGGCAACCAGGATTTTATGGGTTCATTAAGTCCGAATCGGAACACAGTTTTTATGAAAGCTTCCTCAAATGGTACCTGATTTGCATGGACGCAGAATTGTGAAACATACTCCTCAATTGATAGCTGATTCTGTCTCAAGCTGATGAGCAATTCGGCTGGGTCCACACCTGGCAACACTCTCTTGAGGAAGCTGCTGGATCCTGTATTGGCAAAGTCGTCTGTAACTTTTATTAGAAAAGCTGTACAGGCTTGGTCAGATACCGGTAAACAGTGCAATGGAGACAAAAGAGAATCAAAGTCTGCTCTAGCTGGAGTGCCCTCTGGTGGAGATACAGAGGGAACTCCAGCTGGAGATTGTAACAGACAAAATGGGGGAAAAAATAAACATGACAAAAATAAATTAAAATTATTATAACAGAAAAAATACTAATGAAAAATATAACAATAAGTTAATTATACTAAAATAAGTCTGTATTAAAGAGATCACTACAAAAGTAATATGCAATCATTTGATATTTGCAGAATATCTCCTGATGAGTTCATATTTTGACTTGATTGCAGACTTTGATATCATCTAAACACAATTTGAAACACTGCCACTAGTTAAGAAATATTTTACCATGGCATGTTTATCAAAGAAAAATTTAATGGCAGGGGATTTACAGTAAGCAAACTTCTCCATTTTATCTCTGACTAAATATCTCTTTATTCAATCTAATTGCAGTCTGCAAAAAGCAATTGAGATCAAAGATTGAAATGATCTCATTTATGATTTTTATTCCTAAAGGCATTAATGAAATGCAGCAAGGGCTTATCTACAAAGATAAAAAGAGAAGTTTGGAAGTTTAGCACGAGATAAAATGTTGCTAGAAACATTAGAAGCATCATCGTGTCTATCGGCTAAGCACAACCAACAACTTGCATTTCTTCACAAACAGCTTATCAACCAAAACAAACTTAAACAGAAAACCAATAAAACAGTGACTCAAAGCCTATCATTTCTGTTTCAATCCACTGTGTGTGTGTGTGTGTGTGTGTGTACGCGCAACTCTGAAACAACGGTCTAACAGCTCTGGGTTCGTGTTTACTTTCTCTGGCAGAAGGATTTTCACTCGCTGCTTTCAAATCACATCAAGACGTTGCTCAGAGCATGATATTCTTTTTCATTTGAATTTCTCTTCTTGTCTGACTTTTTTTGTCTTTAAAGTCAGCAGAGCTGATGAGACGGCTCAGAAGTCTTAATCCTTCATCCTTAAGACTAATATTCAACCTGTCAGATGTAAAGCATGTCAGCTGCATCTGGGTCGCAAGTTTTTGTGTCATTGTGCTCATTATGTCAGGTGCATGGCCCGGTCACATGAATTCATGTTTATTTTGTCTATTCCTGATACATCTGGTGCCGTCCCACTGCTTTATGCTGTGACCAGACCAGGCCTCTGTTAGCTCTGTGTTTCAAATGTCATATTCTATGGGTGTTCTCTGTGCAACAGCACTAATAATAACATTGCAGGCTTTTAAATGAATACTTTATGCCTCTACAATGGACCTGGTTAAACTTTAACAATCAGAACAGCTTCCTGACTCATTCTTTATAAATTGTGAAGGGAAGTTTTACATTCAGGACCCTGCTCTGGGTACTTTTTATGTATCACACACACAAACATAAATATTACACTCTTAAAAATAAAGTTTCTTTATTGGAATCAGTGGTTCCATGGAACCTTTAATTGTACAGGTTTTATAGTGGGAAAAAAAGGTTCTTTCAAGCACTAAAATGTTCTTTACACAGAGACACTTGGTTATTTTAAGAAATGTTCACTGAAAGATTTTTTGAGGTACCATGGTTCTTATCTTACATGTGTTTTCTCTAGAGTTTCTCACGAAAGTCTAAAACTGTGTTCAGACATTGTAAGATACTCCAGGAAAGGCTATCCAACTTATTTTTTAGTGTGCAAGGCTTCTGGACACTGAAAGGTTCTTTGGGGGAAACAAAAATTGTTCTTCTAGTTTTTACTGTAGGGCCCAAACTTATACTTATATATAACTTATACTTTGGGCAGACACTGTGCACTGTATAAAATGTAGTTTCAGCTTTTAAGGGGAAATATTTAGAACTTATTTTTAATGCTAAGAAAAATTAGAAGATGCTTTGAAAGTGCTGCATAGCATCTTAGTGTTAGAAAGGAATTTTAATTGTTTATTAATATTATAGTTTTCACATAATTTATTAATATTGTTTTTACCATTTATACCCTTAGATCTTATGTTAAGGTTTATGAGAAAATATGGCAAGATGTGCCAAATAAGTACTTACAATAAGGAAATGGCATAAATGACAATGCCCTGAATACATTAATACATGGCACCAGACTTAAATAAATGCATAAATAAAACAGAAATGCAATATAGATGCAATGAAGATGATGCAATCAAGTCACAGTGAAATATCTTCACAATTCTCTTTAAAGTCTGTGACTGTGAGTATTTTGAGGGACACTTTCTCTCTGCAGAAGATGAGCTTGTGGTTTGTGACAGGATCTGAAATTGAGTTTAGAGTTACAGTGCATCTTTTTTTATTATCCATTTATGTTTATTAAAGTCAACAGTAGCTTGAGCCCTTCCCAGTAGTAAAAGGTTACTGAAGTAATAATTTGAAACAACAGAATGGATCAATTCAATATCCCTGTTACTTACATAAGGCAGGGAAGGGGAGAGAAGTGTCCTCAGCTGAACAGAATTGTTAAAAAATCCAAACACTCAATAAAGAAAAAACAATGACTCATCAGAACTTACAATTTGTAAGTAAAAATGTACAGACACTTCAAAAGAGGAAATTATCTTGAGAGTGTATTGAGAGAGTCAGTAGCTCCAGAAAATCAATTATTATGTGAAAAACTAAAATGCAGGACTCTAAACTTTAGAGTTATTCAGTATGAGTTGGTTCTAAATAGAACTCTTACTGCACTCTTAAAAAGAACCTTTTTTAGGAAGCTGTTTTTAAAATTGTAGTAAGGCACTGATGGATCTTTAAAGAACCATCTTTTTTGTAGAATTCAGGATTAATTGACAACCCCATGTAAAATATAAATGTTGTGAAATGTGAAGCAATATAACCCAGGATTCCGTTTGCCCGAGGTTTAGAATGACCCAGAGTTAAGTATTTGAAGTGTGAAAAGCCCATGTCTTCAGACGGATGGGAAACGGCACAGAATTTAAAGTTCATTTTGGTTCTGATGTGTGGATGGCAACTTAATAAAACGCAGTGCCATGGCTTGTGTGAACTTCATAACTATGTATTTAATAGAAAAGTAAATCGGGTAATGTTATAGTAAAATTACGACATTTAATATGTGAAAGCAACTTATGACGTAGCTTGCTTTTGTTTTTGACCCCCATTTCCAACTTCTCATCTTTCCTCTGTATCTCAGGCTTATTCTGGGATTGAGCTCCTTGACCTGCTCCTCGAACCCCATAAGGTCCCTCATGTGGTGAGCAATGGTGATCATGGCAACCCTGCGTGGTCAATCACAGATCAAAGCGTGAGTGAACTGCCATTTGATATCTGTGACCTGAGTTTATGTGAGGAACCACGAGACAACCTTCCTGCTGAGAGCATGCTGAGAACATTTTATTTTTAGTTATTTTAACTCGGTTAATTAAACACCCTGAAAGGCTTCCTGTAAACACAGTGACAGCATATTACATGCCTGACCCAAATTTATCTGTCAACTTGTGTGTGTGTGTGTGTGTGTTTGTGTCTGATATGACATCATGTGCAAGTGTGTATGTGCACAAATCAAAAGACTAGTGAGCTGCATACATGGATAGCATTTTAAGACATCATAAACATCATCCAGATGCAAAAGCTTGATATTTATAAATTATTGCTTAAAGATGTTTAAAATGTTTTACAAGTCTCCTGTGTTCACAGAGGGTGCATTTATTTGATAAAAAAATACAGCCAAACCCCCCCCCCCCCCCCAAAAAAAAGAACAACAGTAATTTTGTAAAATATTGTTTCTATTTGAATATTTCTTAAAATGTAATTTATTTTTGTGATTCAAAGCTGAATATGCAGTGTCACACGAAATCATTCAACAAATATCACAATTATAAAAATGAAAATGTACTTACCACAGACTTTTGAATTTTTGAATGGTAGTTTGTAACTGTCTAAAATTTATATTTCATTGCATCAGGGTGTTTCTATATTTTATTTTCCCTTGAAATGTGCTGCTACATCAGGGAAATTGATGAATGTAATAGTTGGTTGGGTTAATTTGTTAAAGCTGTCATTAGTACATACTAACAAGTGTGTAAAGCAATATTGGGGACATGCATACAATATATAGGCCTAAATTTCGGTATTTTTAAATATTTCTTTAAATATTTTTTTGAATATAATTTTAAATATATAAATCAGATGGGATTATTTTTAATGTTTATTGTACATCTACAACTATTTTCCTAAAGCAGTTTTAGTTCATGTTAAAGTACATGTAACAAAATAATTTACTTCAGAGACACAAAAGGCAATGCATACAATTGTATTTTAAGAGTGTATGCTTGTTTCGGCTAGGTGTGTGCATCTATCATCTATATGTGAGTCACATCAGTTTGTGTTCCTGTAGATTCAGTGTGATGGTGAGGGTGTTGTTGATAACTTCCTGGACTCCCTGTTGCAAGCGTCAGATGGCGCGTCACAGCCCTGCTCTCCTCTCTGGGTCCCTTCGCCCTCTGACAGCGGAATCAGTGACGACACCCCCTCTGACCACCTGGACAGCCCACCGCCGGCCTCTAGCCCGCTGTTTGACACAGTCTTCCTCCCGCAGCACCCTCATCTTCTTCCTCAGCACCTTCAGCAGGAGGACACATCTGTCACAAATACAGAACCGGATATATCCATTGATCTGGGTGAGATTTCACTTTTCAATCTGTTACTAACCATAAAAAAAGGGGATCCAAAATTGTTCCAAATGTTGTTCCAAACCCATAAAAGCTTTGTTTATCTTGGAAGCACAATTTAAGATATTTTGGATGAAAACCGGGAGGCTTGTGACTGTACAATTGACTGCAAATGAATGAGCACTGTCAAAGTCCAAAAAAGTATAACACAGAATCTATCATAGGTGGTTCAACTGTAACATCATGAAGCTAGGTGAATACTTTTGGTAAAGAAAACAAAAATAACAACATTATTCAACAATTCGGCACTGTATCATTAACATAGCGCCATTGTTACAAATATCCCCTGGATGCATATAGCGGATGATTTTCTATTTCAGCCACGACACACAGATGCGCTGTTTTCATTCAAATCATTCAGTATTTCACATTTTTCTGGATCTTGGATTTTTCTCCCGGTTATTATCTAAAATATAATAAATTGTGTTCCTATGAAGCTTTTACGGCTTTGCAACAACATGGGGTGGAGTAACCCTTTAAATTTACAATATTCCAGCTGGTTCAATGTGTCTTAATTTAACTAAATAATAATAACTAAGTAATTCAAATAAAAATTAATACAAACTATATGAACAGTTAAAAGAAAAGAAAAAATTAAATATAACGCGACAAAATGACTAAAACAATTTACAATAAAATCTGAACTTATGATACAAATGATACTAAAATAAGACTTCCACACAGAATACTAGAGTTATTGCTTTTTATCTTTATATATAAATATATGCAATCAAATAGGTTAATTTGGGTAACTATATATGCTAAGAAACCAGCTTGGTAAGAAAACAGAAAAAAAAAAAGTTTGTATTGCTTCAAGTGTACTAACCTCTACAGCTCATACTGATGATCACTTCACAAAGTAATTTTCTGCAATACACCTGCAAGAAAACCTACATACATTTTATCTCGGTTAGCCTGGGATTCATGAATCTTGATTAACTGATATTGAAAATATGCAAGCTATCTCAAATAATGTGGATATTGTTTGAATTTTCTTTTATTCTTTCAATCACAAAAATCCGTATGGGTCTGCTAAAGCATCAGAACACACAATAGACTTTCAAAGCTTGCAGAGTTCAAAGCTTGAGGAAATGCGGTGAAGAATCGCTGACCTGAACAGAGTCCAAGTGAATACTCTTAGAATTCTGAGGCAGGCAGGAGAAGCCTGTGATCTTTCAGAGGAAGCAGACTGCAACCAAGCTTTTACTTACTGCTTCATCGCAGCGGAGGCTTTTTGCCATTAATGCAGGACTGAGGTTATCAAAACTCCCAGTAATTCAGTAATTTCAAAAGCCACAAATGTGGATTTAAAAACCTATGACATAGATCAGATTCAGTCAGAAAAGATGCCAATGTCACAGTTTTTCTGAGTGCAAATGAGGCTTTCAGATATCTTTTTGTTGTGCAGTCACATTACAAAAAACTGCCTCAAAACAACCAAGTATCAACTAGGAATGCACAGATACAGTTTTTATCAGCCAATACTGATTATACAGAATGCTGATACCAAAAGAATCTCTTTCAACTAATGCTGTAAACTATACAGGGAGCCCACTCATTTAGCACATAATAGAGTTTAACTTTAACAATTTTTAGTGCTAAAATGGCATTTATTACATCCCATATGCCCTATTCTCTTGAGAGGCAGAGCTTTTTCCAAACTTTTTGGAAGTAAACTTGCATAAACTTGTTTACCTACAACCTACAGCCATAGTTAGCTAACAATGCTTTAGGGAAATGCACCCCACCCAAATATGTGCACATTAATAGTAATGTGCATGCTAACAACCATGAAGAATATCTTAGCAACCACCTAGCAACTCCCAAGAACACTAGCAACCATGTATAAATGTGCAAAGAACACCGTAGAAATCTTAGAAAGCACCAGAACACCATTTAACACTCAGCAGTGCAAGCACTCAGAAAATTATAGATCTTTGTTGTCTGTTGGTCTTCAGACAAAGTGTGATGTAAATGTATTCTGTGTATGTGTGTGTTGTGCATGCAGCAGATTGGGAGGCCTGTCTATTCTCTGAAGGTCTGACTCACTCTCAGTGCACATCAGCAGAGGCGAGAAATCAACCAGCCACCCTTTACCAGCTCACCGTAAAAGACCTGCTGCTCTCCAACATCGGAGAAGCGGTGAGTACTGAAAGAACACAAACAGACATCATGTAGTGTATGTGACTCAACTGTTCTGTGTCATTCGGTGTGAAACGTACAGCTAGTGTGACATCCACACGGATGCTAATGACAACCGGTTCTATAGAGGAGAGACAGAGAGAGCAGCGGAGATGTCAGATTTCATACTGGAAAACAGCAGATGTGGAAGAATTCAGGAAGAAATACATGACAGGGGAGAAAATGGATCTGTTCCAAATACCAGTGAGATACCTAGGCAATGTTTAACAAAAAACAATCTGGTGTAGGATTAAGCATTTTTACTCTGCATTTGCTAGTAAATTGCAAAGAAAAAGCAAACATTCAATTAAATGTGATTTTAAAGACTAAAGCAGCAATAAATTACATTTTATAATAAATATTAATGTCACGAGCAGGAAGCGAGGAGACGTTTGGGTTCATTTGCAAACAGTTTATTAACAACACAGAGCAGAATCAGACAGGCGTACAGGGTCGTTACCTGCAATCATGAGCATCAGAGGTGAGGCGAGAGAGTAGTCAGTGTCCGTGCAATAGTTGGCAACAATAAATACAATCCATTGGGCGAGACAAAGGTGTAATCCGGGCAAATTTTTTTTTAACCAACATATTGTCTAAACAAGTAGTCCGGGGTTGTCTAAAAGCCCACTCTTAAGGATGCACAAAAAATGTTGACGGTCTCAGGTTGATCTGATATGCACTTCTTAAGCAGCATTTACATAAGGTGTGTTCAGTTACAGCTAAGTGCTGTGTGCAGTGAAGTGCTACAGAATGCAGGTGTCCCGAGAGCATTTAAAAAAGCTTTTAGTCTAAAAATAGATGGGATGCTGGAAATGCATTCAAAGAGCTAAAGACCAATTTAAAGACACAAGATGTTAAAGCAATGCAAACTGTGCATGTTATCAGTGAGCTGATTTATGCAATGCTGCTTATATATGTGTATATATATATATATATGTATTGGAATGTAACATTGGGGCCAAGTTAATGTTTTACAGTAGGTATGGCATAGATGTAAGATCAATTAATGACGTAATGGAACAGACAAGGAACATTATAAATTAGTAGCAGAGTTCGGTAGTGCTGTGTGTTGTTTCAGGGTTGGCATCATCTGA
>JAUMHI010000034.1:18168129-18195686 GCA_032359435.1 Enteromius unitaeniatus
AGGAATTCTGCAAATTCTGTTAGGAAATCTGTATATGGCCCTGGCGGTCTATACACAGTAGCTAAGACAAGAGATTTCTTTTGTATATCTGGCGGAGTAGCATTAAGCAAAGATAATTCTAATGAATTAAACCTGTATCCTGTTTTCTGAGTAACATTGAGAATATCACTGTATATTGTTACAACACCGAATGTATCATGAATGTAGTTGTTTAAAACTCAAACCTGAAGTTTATTTATAAAGATTTCTAAATTTTGGAGCTCCAGGCAGTCAGCGGTTGCTTAGTGCTCACGTATCCCCCAGAGAGCAGCCTTAACTCGGCCAGTCCACTGGCTCTGTAGTGATTAAACATGAGATACAATTTTATTCGGGTATATTTAACAGGCATTTGTGGTCTTTTGAATCTATGGTCATACCGTTTTAAATGAACACAAATGTTTATATATGTATTATATAAACGTTTATAGCTTTATATATTTATTTAATATTTATTTAACTTTATCACAGTACAGAGCTGACTTTGTAGCATATGTTTGACTGAATTTTTTGCTTTAGTCTTTATTTCCTCTTATATAGGTCTCATACTTTGTACTCATACTTTTATAATGCTTATTATTGTTCATTAAAATGAACAAAAAGAGGCAGAGTTGTTCTTATTGTTACACCTTGTCGTCGAGTGCTATTTTCCAGCACACAACATACCTATCAAGTACAGGTACTGTTGGCAGTGAGAACACAAGCTGCATCAGAGTGTTCTGTCCTGAACCATACTGTACTGTACTGACCCATGTTGCTTCGTGCAAACAAGCAAGCATTTTTAGAAAGGAATGAAAAAATATGTTCAGAATGGAGTTTTCAATCAAACAGCTCTTCGTGTACAACACTAATAATGACTTTGACCTGTAAACATTCCCGGGCAACGTAAAGCACAACAGCCAAGACCTGACCTGATATTCACAGCGCTTTAATACCTCCACAAATACTGCTTCAGTGTTTGGCTTGATGCTGCATTGAGTCATTGATTTATGTGTTGTGATGTTCACTGGAAAGAACTACAAGAAGTGAGCAGATGTATTTTTGTAGCATTTTCCTGACTTCCAGAGTCTGGAAGGATTTGTTGCCATTATGAGGTGCAGTGCATTGATACTTGAGAGACTAAATAGTGTTGTCCTTGTGTGACTCTCCACTAGTAAAATCCACTGCTGCTCTCAAAAGAAATAATACAAATTTGAAAGACCATCAAACGAAATGTGTTTCTATTCCTAGTCGAAACCCTCCGCCCAGCAATCCCAGCAAGAATTGATTCTCAATGAAGATGAGAAGAAACTTTTAGCCAAGGAAGGACTCAGTCTTCCCAGCCAACTTCCACTTAACAAGGTAAGCTGAACACTTTGACTATGCCCTCTGTCAGACTCTGTGTTTTGGTGTTGCTTGTGTTTTGCTCCCCATGTGTCTGTATGCCCATATAGGGTTTGGTTCCTGTCCTAGTTTAGTTGATTGTGTTAATTAGTGTTTAGCTGTGTGTCATCATGTCTGTGTATTTACAGTGCCTCAGTTCTAGTCTTTGTTGTCGAGTGTCTACCCAATGTGTGAGTAATTCCTGTCTTGCTTTGAATAAACCAAGTTATATTGTGATCTACGCCTTGCGTGCTTCCTGCCCTGAGGTAGACCATGACACCCTCTATCTGAAACCATAACTCGCTAATAACAGATCCAAACCACAGCCTTGATCCTTTTAAGAACAGTCTGTTTACTTGGCAGCCATGATTTCAATCTACTGCAAAATGAAAATGAACAGAATTAAAAGACTTCACAATAAAAGGAAAATTTGCTGAAATGATATGTGTGCTGCCAATCCAAACAGCTGATTAAAAACATTACAATAATCCACAAGCTACCCAAACCACTCCACATCGTGTGCAGCCAAATGTCTCATTTGTAAAAAACTGTGCTATTAATGCTCATTAGGTTGTTTCTCCAGTTAAAGTCATCTCATCTGAATCAGGAGAGAAATATGCACAGATCAAGCACTTTTTACCAACCAAAACAGGTGTTATTGTGGATTATGGCCAGAAATTATGGTTTAAAATGATGTCTTGGTTTTTTAAAACATGTAGCTTTTGTTTGCTTTTATTGGTGGACTGGAGTGGGATATCTTGTGGATACAATAATGTTTTTGATCTGATGATTCTGACTTATTTTGCTATATTTTGCATTGTACCCCTTTAGTATAAAGTCTTCAAGGTATAAAGCATCTCTCATAACATCAAATGGCCAATTGTAATATCACACACACACATAGCTATTTATATATAGCATACTTACTGCTGGAAATCTGATCAGACATTAGCAGAAAGAAAAGAGGCTTTTACAGAGGCTGAGATGAATGGAGTCAGTGATGAAAAGCCTCTCTCGGCCAAATAACACCTCTCTTTCAGCCGCAGAGGTTTTTCCCTCCGAGTGCTGGGATAATAGATAATGACAAGATTAAGCTGATTTGATTTGACGCACTTGTTGCCTGAGGTTCCAGAACTAATAAAATCTGTATCAAAATACATTTCTGAAATGTAGCCTTCTCATTTGAAAATGAACTCCTGTTAACATTTTGTCTGATCTGCTCTCTCATGACTTTCTTAGTACGAAGAAAAGATTTTGAAGAAGATTCGCAGGAAAATCCGCAACAAGCAGTCGGCGCAGGAGAGCCGCAAGAAAAAGAAGGAATATGTAGATGGACTAGAGGGCAGGTGATTATATACATGCATATATACATACATCAAAACCTAAAATTACATGATATGCATATATATGCATGCGGGGGGGTGGGGGGTGGATGACCAGGGACCAGGCTCAGGCCCCTCTTGTACAGGCCCTGAAGTCTTTGAATGGAAATTTCTATTGTGAGCTGCTGTACAGTATGTACCTGACTTGTGTACAATAAAAGCATTCACCTCAGATGTTTGTGGTACAAATAAACAGTCTGACTGAATGAATGAGTATGAGATCAAAGAAACTCATTACTAAGTAAACTTGCTTTAAAAGTTAAAATTGAGGTCGAAAGTCATTAAAAATCCAGGCTCGAACTTATTTTAACTTAAGATCAAAGGAATTGAATATCCTCCAAGAGGCAGGAGAAATTATTTAGAACACAGTGCTGCACAAATTTCGGGCATGAAATTGCCCTTTAGGAAGAGCCCGTGGGTTTATCTGTCCAAAGGACAAACTCATTTCACAGCTAGTGCTGCAGTCACTAAAATCATCGAAGCCATCTTGCTGTTTTTTATTCACACATTCACAAATCAGTCGTGTGAATGTCACTGTCTGATGCTAATATACACCTGTGGGGTTACTGACTTCAGAGAAAATCTAGTTTTTGATTTTGTCAATAAAAAAATTATTGTTAGATTCATACGAATGCATCCAAGTCTCTCTGCAATTTAGAAATCTAGCTCATTTGTCTCTCATTCATGAGTCCCATTCCTCAATTATTGTTGAATTATCGTCTAATGTTATTGATGCATCCAGCACCACATGGACTATTAAGGGAGTGTTTGTGTGTATAAGGACACCTGCTATGACAGACAGAGAGTGTGTGGGAGTGTTTGGAGGTCAGATTTATCACTGTGAGTAATTGACCAATATACTCTGGTCTAGGATGGCTGCCTGCAGTGTTCAGAATCTGGAATTACAGAGGAAAGTCCTCCAGCTGGAGAAGACCAACACGTAAGTCTCCTTTTATAACAAGATCCCATCCGCTCTGACAGGGCTATAAATCTCAAATGGTTTTGCTTCAGGATCTGTATTAACATTAGACATCAACTGGCCCAACACAGTATTGAAACTGCTTAGTGCCCCAAAATAAAGATATAGTTATATTCTTATTATCATTCACATTTGCTTTAAAAACAAACAAACAAACAAAAAATTATATATATATTATATATATAAATATTTTTCTTAGTTAAATTCATGCATGTTTTTGAATTTTTATGTAAATAATAAATGTACACACACATATACAATATCGAACCCATAAGTTAAGATCCACTGCTGTAAAACATGAACTGTAGGTTTATACACATTTAAACTAGCTCTTTAACTGAGCTATATACTCGACCCCCATAAAAAAATCACATTCCATTATGAGACTCATTTACAAAACGACTTTTCTTTCAGTCTTTTATTGGTTATTTTACAGTCTATTTAACATGCTATAAAATCAACATTTACATTTAAAGGGGGAGTCGGGTGAAAACAAACATAAAATAGCACAATAAACCATGATCGGCGGTGCATTATAGTGACCTCATTTTCACCACAAGAAAATGTGTTTTTCATGTGTTTTAAAGACACATGAATTCATCTAAAACACCAAACCTACCAGCACTCTTAGAAAACGTTTCATCACAATATTTTGAGATTTTTTTTCATGATATGCACAATGACTTGTGGTTCTTAAAGTGAGGTAACTTTTTGTTAAAAATTAAAAAGTGTGAGTAAATAATGAAACCTTTTTGTTGATTTACTCTAAATCACTATGGTGATTTGTTTAACGTTTAGGAGGATCTATTGACAGAAATGCAAATTAATATATGTAAGTATGTTTTCAGACAGCGGCAAAGTGGGGCACTAATATTCACCGGAAAAATTCTGACCGCACCGGCCCACCCCCCTTTAAGACTGTAACAACTGGCTGTTATTCGTTCAGACATAGGCGAAAAAGAGCTAAATGTTCTATGAAACTTTGACTCTAACACCGCTCTTCACTGACAAACTCTTTAAGCAGGTACACAGCCAAACTAACCTAGCAGAAAGCAGCACTATCTTTTCACATCGGTTTCACACACGCATTTGTAAAACTACACGTTTTAAGGCAATATCAACAGGTCCCTCTCCTACATATCTCTCTCCATAACGGTAACAATTGCACTTTTTTATAACAGGGCTACAAATGAACCAAACCCACCCAAACTAACTTGAACATAAACCCACGTAACATCAACTGTCTTGCCTAAATGACAAAACAATAAGTAAACTCTAAAGAAATACCCGTAATGCACCCAGCACTTGACCTGCAATCGGTTCATTGGATAAATGCATTGCTTATTCCCAAGATGCTTTGCTCTATTCTACATTAGATAAATAGATAGATATAGAAGATATATAGATCATAGACACTATATTCCCCAGGGGAATTCAAGAACAAACAAACAAATCAAATTGATTCATGGTCACAATTTTTTGTGTGAACCATGAATGTTCAGCAGGATAAACTAACAATGACAAAGACACAGAGCGTGAGCAACTGATATAAATACTGGTTGGACGTGTAGGAAGAGGAGTTTGTAGGAGTATTTTTTTACGGCCGCTTAATTTGTGCTCCGCTGTTTAATTTCTTGTCCGGCCCACCGTGAAAAGTCCCGATTCTCCCGCTTGCCACTCCGCCCCTGTTTTCAGAGGTGTACAATGAAGCCTTACACAATGAAGCCTTACACAATGAAGCCTTACACAATGAAGCGTTATGTTTTTATTAACGAGCCACACCGCAGGTTTCCTTACGTGGGAGTGGCCATCATGTTTGTACAGTAACCATCGAAATGCATTTTGTTACTATATTGTTCGTACGAATACAACACTGACACAATGATGAACAACAAACATTAATATTTGCAATAACATATCGAATGATTGAATAATTAAGAAAATATAATTCCTTAATTTCCCCATTTATAAGGAAACCTCATTGCTGGCTATCTCCGCTGTCTCAGACTACACATCTTAATCCTGTATCGGCCACTTTAGCTTCTCTAAAGGGAAGGGTTAGCAGGGAATGAGCCGTTGATTGCAATTTGAAATCTCAACCGCTAGATGTATGGAGCCAGTTTTATGACAAAACTATTTGAATTTGAATTATGTACATTTCAATTATTATTAAGTGTCATTTGACAAAACTGAATATTATATGAGATTTAAAACAGCTTTGAATTTTATTTTGTTTTTGATGATATGATATGAACACTGATTTTGAACTGAACTGAATTTTTTTAAGGCAGAGTTTTACAGACATGTATTTTCAAACAAGGAATGTTTTGTTCTGAATTCTAAGACTGCAGAAATCCAGTTTTAAAAAATACAACTTCAAATTCAAATTCAATTTTCTAAAATTCAAAACGCAGAAATTCAGATCGTACAGAAAGTAGGTCAGAGGTCATCCACAAGGAGGCTTAGGTGATCTCCGAAAAGTCAAACGAAGCATTTTGGCCAATCACACATATGCAGTAGTTTTACAAAAACAAAAGTGTGTTTGAGGGATGCACACAAAGATAAAGGTTCAGTTTAATATTAGAAAATGATAAGACACTGGTTTTATTTGGTCGAAATTAAGTAGGCTAGGCACAAATTTGCTTATATGGGTTCTCTTTCTAGGCAGAGCTCTGTGTGTTTGTACGTGCTTCATAATCGAGGTGCAGTCCAGGGGGGCCGTCGTTGCTGCACTATGGCCCATCATGACTAATTATACACCACTGTTCAATTAGGATTTCTTTTTAAATTCAAATCCAAAATCTAATTCAAAGCTATTTTAGTTAAATAACACTTGCAAATAATTCAAATGTACATAATTCAAATTCAAATAGTTTTGTCATAAAACTGGCTCCATATAGATGATGCCTAAATTTGCACGCTACACCTTAGCCCGTGTAAACTTACAGCCACAACAAGTGAAACTCAAACCAAAAAGTTTGTAAGCAAAGTTATAAAAAACACAAATCAAGATTTGCAGAGCACTTTTGCTATGCATTGACTAGGTTCACAAAACAATGTTTATGCTGGTAACGATGCTAATCTCTAAAACAGATTACGTTACTGCATTAATCCATTTGCAGATAAAATTATAGTTTACATATTATTATTTCACTGCTGAAAAAAGGTATGTTTTAATGCTGGTTTAAGCTGGTCGTTTTGCTGGTTTATGCTGGTCATTTGCCAGCACGTGACCGGCATAAACCAGCAAAGGATCAGCGAGCTAAGTCAGCCTTAGCATTTCGTTCCCAAAAAAGTGGGAACCAATGAGAAACAAGCTCCCCCATCCCCGGCACGACTGAGGCGGGTGTAACCACGATGAATATGTCCATGCCCATGTAAAAAAAATCTTAACAAATCATAATTTTCAATTACAAATTAAATTAAACAACAATACTTTATTTATTGTTAAAGATTTCGGATCAAGTGAGCTTATTTTCTGTTTATTTATCTATTTATTTATTTATTCATCAATCAGAATTTATTCAGAATTTCACTAAGATCTTTTTGAGGATTCTTTGTTGATCGTTTTGGCTCTAAATTAACAGCATTCTGATGAATATATGTATGAGCTAGATGGAATGAACTTAAAAATTATTTGAACCCTACTGACATTTTCAAAACAGTGCTATGAAATCCTCCCATGTGCTGCATATTTGTCCTTAGATGAAGCCATTCCCTTTTAAAGCAAGACTCTGTACTTTACTCTTCCAAAGTTCACATCAAATGGAAGTTCCATTAGTCTAGCTCTTCCTCTAACTTTGAGCACACTCTTTCCATCTATCTGTCAGGTCTCTGATGGAGCAGTTACGCCGGCTGCAGTCTCTGGTGATGAACGGATCCAGTAAATCTGCTCAGACGGGAACCTGCATCCTGGTAAGATGACAGCGCAGGAGGAGGAGCCTAAGAAAAGAAATTAAGGAAGGAAGGAAGGCATTTTTATAACTGAAGCACAATCAAAGTCAAGCTTCAAAGTGAACATTTGTAGAAGAGGTAGAAAAAGGAGGAAAGTAAATGTTAGGTGACACATAGGCCAGAGAAGAGAGAGATTTCAGCAGTGTCGTCAGCATTACTTAATTATCTCACTCTTCTTCTTTATTACAAATGATTACATCAGTGATTGATCTCACTGCCACCTTCCAGAAGAGCTTAACAATGTCTCAAAACCTTGCACAGATTTTCCAAGATAAAATCTGCAACAAAAAGTCAGAAACTTTTCCTGAAGGCTTCAAAGTAGTCAGTGGAAAATGTGACTAAAAAAATACAAAATAACTGGAAATTAACTACTTAAAAAATAATATAGTTTTATATACTTTTTAGTATATAATTTTTTTTGTTTTTAACTCAGATATAAATATTTCTGTATTTTATTTAATTTTTGTATTAAAATAAATATTTATATTTAATTGAAATATAATAAATTATATGCATTTTTTTACATTAATTTATACTGTATGGATATTACTGTATTATATGTAAATTTGTAATATATATATATATATAATTTACATTATATACTATATAGTGTTTGTGTGTGTGTGTGTATATAGTTCATGTAATAATTTAATTAAACATTATACTAATTTAATGTTATCTATATTTTACAAAACAATAAATAAATTTGATTAAATTAATATTCTAGTAAATTTTTTTTCAGATAATTTCTTCCAAATGATCTGAACTTTGCCCTTCACACACTCCTTTGTATACTCCTAGCATGAAAGAAAATAACAAAAAAACAAATAATCAGTGTTAATGTTGTGGTTTCATAAACTGTCTCTGCAAAAAAGTTTCTTTCTCGCTGCTGCCAGCTCTCTGTCGAGATGCATCAGTCGATACAATTACATTCTCCTTTATTAATAAATCCTAACTTTAATTTTTCCCTTGAGCAGATGAATGGATCATTTCAAATATTTGAATTTGAATTCAAATGAGTACAGATGACATGAAGATAAATGAAGTGGACTGGATATTACAATATTGCTGACATATTTACAGAGCAGACTTTGTGATTTACAGCATCTCAAAGACATGTTTAGAAGGAAAATGCTGAAAAGGAAAAAAGGGAAATGGGGAGAAAAGAAGTTAGGGAGAAAAAATCTGACTGAAAAAAATAAATAAAAGTAAAATAAAGACTAAATGTTATGATTTAGTAATGTACACAACTGTTGCTGTTTATTTTTATTTATTTATTTTTTGAGTTGAAGTTTTTCAGAAAAATGTATAATTATGTTCAAGTAAATGTCACGCCCAGCTGGAGCTGCCAGCTAAAGACTTTTTATTGCACTCCAGCTCTCTATGAACTCTATGTGTTTTTGTGTCTGTTTTCATACCTGGACTCCATTCCCCAGAATGCAAACATGCCAATGATTTTCATTGGCATACGCTGATTAGGATCAGCTGAACCCAATCGCCTTGCGAGTATAAGTAGGTCAGCCGATCTAGCATTCATTAGGTCTTCACTAAGGAGCTGAGCCGGTGTTATGGCCCTTAGCAGCGGTACAGTCCCTATGGCGATGGGACATGACGTCTCCGTTCCCTTCTTCAGGGAACGAGGGTTACAATACGTAACCGAGACATTCCCTTTCAGTCGAATAGGGATCCCTACCAAAGCACCATAGAGACTGTCCCTTCCAGCCCCATGTGAGAGTCACCAACCCCCTGTGTTGGGTCTGTAGGAAGGTAGACTCTGCAAATGGAACAGTACCACACTATAAGTAACTGGACACTGGGACGTCCACTGAGTAGGACGTGCGGAAGTCATTTTCTTTCAAGAGTAAGACACAACTCACATATATCATGAATGAATTCAATGCATATGGAATATAGGAAGAGATATACTCTCAGAACTGGGGAAGGTAGTTCTTACCTATACCACCTGAGATGCTCAGGGTTACACTTAGGGGTTCCCAGCCCTCTAGTGGTTCTCAAGTATACATCGCCTCGAGGGCCTAGCGTCAGATGCTCCGCTACATCCGACTGTCGAGGGTATCGGAGGACTCACAGTGTTCTACTAATAAGGATACTGGAGAAGGATACCAAGCCGACCGCACTGGTTCTACTCCGGCTCTTCAGCTCTGGTAGAGGTGAGAACATGGGAGGAAACCAGTTCCACACAAAGGCTATAAAATCTAGTGAACGTGTTAGGGGTCGCCCAACCCGCAGCTCTACAATTGTCAAAAGCGATGCGCCACGAGCCAATGCCCAGGACGACGCTACACTTCTTTAGTTGAGTGAGCGCGTACACTGATGAGACAGGGCACACCCTGAGCCTGGTAAGCCAGGGTGACGGCATCCACTATGCTGTGGGCCATCCTCACTTAAAGACGGAATACCCCTACTGCCGACCTCCATGACATCAAAGAGCTGGTCTGAGGTCCTGAAGCTCTGTGTCTGATCTATGTAACATCTTAGTGCTCGGACAGACACAGCAACAGCAAGGCTGGGTCTGCCTCCTCCGAGGGCAGCGCTTGGAGGCTCACCACCTGATCTCTGAAGGGAGTGGTAGGAACCTTGGGCACGTAGCCGGGTCGTGGCCTCAGTGTTACCTGGGAATCCTTGGGCCCGAACTTGAGGCATGAATCGTCGACCGAAAAGGCCTGCAGGTCCCCTACCCTCTTGATGGAGGCCAGTGCGAGCAGGAGGAGAGTTTTCATTGATAAAAACTTCAACTCAACTGCTGGCAAAGGCTCAAAGGGACTCTCTCCTAATGCTCTTAGCACAAGAGAGAGATCCCAAGAGGATACAGTAGGAGGCCTAGGAGGATGTAAGTAGCTCTTGTTGAAGGCGCTCTCACAGAAGAAATGGTGTCAACTACCCCTTGAGGTAGGTCACCTAGAACCTCCGCGTCCCATCCAGTGTCCAGACGTGGAGTTTCCACTAATCTGGGTGCGGGTGCCAAGGGGTGCCCCGTCTCTGAGTCAGTAGATCCTTCCTCAGAGGAATCGGCCAGGGAGGCTGACGCAAGGAGCATGAGTTTGGGGAACCAGGTCCTGGTGGGCCAATAAGGGGCTACCAGCAGGACCTGCTCCTCGCTTGCACAGGAACTGTGCTAGAAGGCTCACTGGGGGGAGCGCATATTTGTGCAGCCCCTGAGGCCAGCTGTGTGCCAGGGCATCTCTGCCTAAGGTTCCCTTGGTCAGAGCGTAAAACAACTGGCAGTGAGAGATCTCTGGAGAGGCAAACAGGTCTACCTGTGCCGTACCGAACTGCTCCCATATCAGCTAAACCATCAGGGGATGGAGTCTCTTCTTATGCTTTTTTCATAAGAAGAGAAGCAATTTCTGCACACAGGACAGGGGCATTGTCTGCACTCACCGTTGTGAAGTGAACGCCCCTGAACCTGGAAGGACACCGGGCGAACTGAATTGCATAACCAAGCCGAATGGTGCAGATGAGCCATCGAGACGGTCTGAGCCCTATCCAGGCATCTAAGAACTGAACAAGAGGCACCAACGGGGTGCCGGTGGTGGGGCAGCGAGGGGGGACGCAGGGGTCCCGTCTGAGCGCCTCTGAACCGGTTCGGAGGGAGGCCTGCATGCGTTTGTGTGTGCATGTTACCTGCATCCCAGCAGAAGTGAGGCTGGAAGTCGGTTGGTTTGTGCTCCCTGCGTTCTGACTGCTGCCTGAAATGAGAGGAGAGTGAGTGTGTAACAAAAGCTCTTTTATAGGCCTGTGCACAGCACCTCGTCCTCTCAGGGGACCCAGAGATAGAGAAAACCGCTCTTCTTGTCGAGATTTTGGAATTTTTGCCCTTGTGCTTTCCTGCAGGGGCCTGGGCCGCTGGGCGGGAGCAGCCCAGTTCAAGAACCTAATCTTGTCTGCATCACTCGTGTCTGGCAAAACACAACCAAGATGGCACTGCTGGACCACCATAGTGGACATCGCACAACCCAGGGCACACGTCGTAACCTTCGTCACACGAAGCGCGAGGTCCGTCGCAGCACAAAGATCCTCTGGATCGTGGCCACCCTAGTGCAGAGCTCTCAGTGCATCATCATCGATATAGGCATCATCATCGACGAATGCCTACAGGCACGGGAGGGGAGCAACGGGTTACCCTGCCAGTAGGTAGAAGCCTCTGGACACAGTTGCAGTTGCCGGTGTTTGACTTTGTTTGTATGTTGACCTTGAGCCTGAATAAATCCATTATTGCATTTGAACTCACGCGCTCCCTGCCTCGTTCTCGTGACAGTAAAGACATATGTTATAAAAAAGATTTCTGTTTAAATTAATGTAGTTAATTTGTACTTTCTATCCATCAAAGAATCCTGAAAAATAAAATTTTTTGCACAATTGTTTGTGGCATTAATAATAATCAGAAATGTTTCTTGAGCAGCAAATCAGCATATTAGAATGATTTCTGAAGGATCATGTGACAAAGACCGATGCTGAAAATATATTCAAATCGAACACAGTTATATTAAAATGTAAAAATGTCTTACATTTAAAAACGGTTTTACATAAATCAAAACAATATATATAATAATTATTTGAAGCATGTGAGAAAATATAATGCAATGTTGCTGGCCTAAGTAAATAACATCCTTGTTTCTCTGCATCTTTTTTTATCTTTCCTGTGCATGTAGCGGAAAGAGAAGGCAAATGAGGATGATGATTATAATGAAAGTGTTGATTGGAACAAGCCGTTTAAAGGATGTAGGTCATCAGCTGACCCATATAGCAGGACTTGCTTATTTACTTCCTCTCGTTTAATATTCCTTCTTTTCCTAGGTGCTGGTCCTCTCTTTCTCTCTCATTCTCATCCCAAGCCTCCAACCCATCTCACACCGAAGGGCCGCTGACCCCGGAGACTTCAGTGCCGCGAAAGGTCTGATTCTGACATCATGCCACATGAAAAGCACTGCAGATAAGCATCATAAAGCATCATTTAAAGTAAAGGTTTTATAATTGGCCTCTGCATGAGCGTTCAGGGGGGTTCATGGAAAATTGGACAGATTTATATTTAAAAATACAAATAAAGTACTATAAAAATAAATGTGAACTGAGAAATATTTTCTGTAGAGTATTGAAGAGTAAAGGACACACTCAACTTAATACAAATGTAAATGTATTGCACAAGCCAAATTCTGGAAATGTTGGGACGTTTTCTAAACAAAAACAAACAAACAAAAAACACAACATATAATATTATAAACGTACATCAAATATATTTTACAAAAAAATTAAAAATATAAAAAAAACATTCTAGATTAACAGTGTCAATAACTGTAATTTTGTAAAAGAAAATATTTCCATTTACTTAATTTTCCATTTTTACTAAATAAAAATTATGTCATCATTTACTCACCCTCAAATAGTTCCAAATCTGTATGATTTTTTTTTTGTTCTTTCAAACACAAATGAACTTTTTTTTCCCTGCTATGGAAGTCAAAGTTAACCCAAAATAGCCTTATTACAAACTTTCTTTGAAATATCTTCCTTTGTTTTCGGCAGAACAAAGAAATTCAAACAGGTTTGGAAGTACCCAAGGGTGAGGAAATAATTACAGAATTTTCCCTTTAGGGAGAACGATTTCTTTAACAAAAAAAAAATTATTCACACAATTTGAATCTTTAAAATTTAAATGTATAATTTTATATTTTAACAATATTTGGGGTCAATGACATCCAAAGGTTTGAAACCCCTAGGTTAAAGAACCTTGAAAGCAAAACACTGATCTGAAGAGCCTATGATGTCACATAGCTCATCATTCAGCCAAAAATGTGTCTCTTGATAAGAAAATTATAGGTAAAAAAAGGTACAAATGAAGAAAGTCTGGTTTACATATGTAACCCTTGTTCCCTGATGAAGGGAACAGAGACGTTATGTCGTGACAACAGACTGGGGTCTTGCCTAGAGCCCTGATTCGCTCTACTTAAGAGAAAACGCAAAATTGGCAAGTGGTTAATCAGTCCTGAGCCACTCCCCTTCATCTGGGTAAAAAGAGATGACAGGTGCAACCACTCATCAGATTTGCTGAGGAGCTGAGAATGAGTCCCAGCTCTCAGCAATGGTTCAAGGTTGGGGCAAAGGGACATAACGTCTCTGTTACCTCCATCAGGGTACATACATGTACCTGAAATGTTCCCTGTTTGTCATTCACTACGAGTTATGTCGTAACGATAGACTGGGGTCCAATGGGAAAATGCCACAACCTGAACCGATACAACCGATACAAGTCGTAACCCTCCCATCGTCTCAGAGCACATTTGCTGACTTTGATACTCGTAGGGACCAGATTTAGTACACTGCTGCTAGAGAGACCAAAACAGTTGTTCATAAAGAGGCAATTTCCTACTTTCTGAAGGGATTGGGGCTGCGACCTCTTGTATTTATTGGACAGTCAGACAATGGGGAAGCGGACCTTCTGAAAATGGCGCTATGGAGACCACATCCTACCAGTTTATTGTGGGGTGACGTGTGGAACCCTAGTATGGACTGACCTGAAGTGGGGCAGTACAACATTACGATCTTGTCTTTGAGGCAGGTCTTATCCAGGTAAGGAGAGAAATGGCTGGCAGTACAGATGGAAAGAGTGGGATGGGAAGACATGGGTTTACCAAGGGAAACCGAATCGTGGAGGATACACATTTAGGATTACCCGCAGGGAATTAACTATAAGGACATCTAGCCCGGTACAGGGGCTGACCAGACCCTGTACGAACTGTGAAATGCACACCGATACTGAGCCTGGCATCAACTGCTCTGCCCAGTCTAAATGCAGAGGATACTGGAGGATACTCTACCAGGGTTCGCCACCTGGGGAACTTACTGGAAGAGTAAACAGTGCTCGCATCCCCTGTGAGGGGGAATGGCGCAGCAAGCATAACACAGGGCAATTACCTGTTACCCAACACATGTGAAGAAACTGAAGACTGTAGTATCTCGTGAAGATGTATCTCATGAAGGTCTTCCAGAGAGATGCCATGGGCCAACCCAAAGGAGGAGGCCATGATCCAAGTGGAGTGTGCTCTCACACCAAGGGGGCACGGCTCACCTTGGGCCTGGTAAGCCAAGATGATGGCATCCACAATCCTGTGGGCCAACCTCTGCTTGGACACAGCCTTCCCTTTCTGCTGACCTCCATGGCAGACAAAGAGCTGATCAGAGTTTCTGAAGCTCCGGGTGCAGTCCATGTATTTGTGTAATGCTCTTACGGGACACAGCAATGCAAAGACTGGATCTGCCTCCCCCGGGGCAATGCTTGCAGGTTCACCACCACTTTCGAGGTGGAGGAAGAAAGAAAAGCACAACTCCTATCGTGCATCTTCAATGGGTCTTCTCGGCACTTCAAAGCATAAACTTGTAGGGATGTAACGGTATCAAAACTTCACAGTACTGTAATACCTCAGTATGAATGGCACGGTACGGTATTTATTGAATCATTTATAGGAAAAACAAAAATTAATGAAGAGACAAAAAAAAAGTGCCAGAAGCGTTTATTAAACAGTTTACATAAACACTGAACATATCAATGGCATACAAATTAGCTAATGTTTGGGAACATTTTGGATTTCATGTTACCTATTAGAGGATGGATACCTGACCCGAGCCCGACGGAACGGGCCGAGTTCGGACAGATATTTAGAAAGGATGCTTGGGTTCGGGTCGGGCTAGGTCACATCAGCGCGAATGTGCGCCTGTGTTACAACGACGCTTTTTGCCACGTGTGCGCTGATGCTCGCATCCGTTGACATTTCCAAACGCCTTCCTACCTGCTTAATAAAAGCGGCTTTCCACACAAAAAAGTGCATGTGTCATTAGTATGAAAAAAAAAATAGGTTACAGCTCTGTCAGATGCGGCCCGGGCTCGGACAGAAAAATGCGCCCAATCCACACTCTATTACCTATGATGGCCGCGGAAATAAAACAATAGATAGAACTGCAACTGTATGCAAGTATTGTGCAAAACGCATCCAATTTTAGTTTATGAATGATTACATGATATAACTTTTTTAATACTGTATCCTAAATTGTGGATAATTAGGCTATATATCATATGCTGAAGTACATTTCTGGAGTGTTTAAGATTAAAAGAAAAAATAATAAGAACCATACGGAACCGAAAACCGTGACCCTAAAACCGTGATACAAACCGAACCGTGGGTTTTGTGAACCGTGACCCTAGTGGTCAAATAATGTTATTCAATGCACCCTAATTATCACTATAATTGTTTTCACTGATATATTTAATGGTTTCTGTTGTCAGAAAAATGGAATGAATACGAAATAGTGACTGAAATGCACCCCATTATAAGGCCTAGCTCTACTTTACAAGATGTTAATCTAGATTAAAATCCTTAACTGTTATAATCGAGCATTGTCTGATGAAACCAACTACACATAAGATATAGACAATGGCTATGCTGTGATTTTGGCTATATATATGTTAGAAGCATCTGAATTTTATCTGAAAGCCCTGCTCCTCTCTGCTGCTTGCTGAACAGAACAGACGCAGAGAACAAGAGCTTGCGCGGTACTACCAGAGACTCGCTGAGGTTTGTCCAAGAAGTCTCTAGATTTGTCGCTAGTCGCTTTTAGGGAAAAATGTCGCCAAGGGGGTCTGAAAAGTCGCTAAATATATCGACAAAGTCGCTAAGTTGGCAACACTGATCTGTAGCAACAAGAGCCTGCAAAGAATGATGGCCACGCCTGGGCTGATAGGAATTGTAGTTCCCGCTACCTCCCATTCATTCCATTCGCCTGAGTAAACTTTTCTCAGAAGACCAATCGTTTTTTTGAGTCATGCGACCACGGTAGTATCGGAAAAAATTGGTATTGCGGTACGACAATATTAACGAATACCGTTACATCCCTATAAGCTTGCCTCGTAGAGGGAGCTCTAGCTTGAGTGATTTTGTCTACCACAGCTTGTGTCCCGTGGAGCGAGGAGGCATGAGTTCCGAAAACCAGGTCTGGATGGGCCAGTAAGGCACATCCAGCAAGACCTGTTCCTCGTCCTATCTGAACCTTGCACAGGGTGGCTCCACTCAGGGTGGAGTCGCCATTCTCCAGGAAACATGAGCTTTGAGCATAACTCGTAGTGACTGACAAACAGGGAATCTTATTTTCATTCAAATATCATTTACTCATTCTCATGTTTCTCTGACTTTGAATAAATAATGACAGTAAAAACCCTGGAGAGTGCTGCATGTATGATGGTACACACTGTTCTTTTCATTAAGATAGTACGGCAAGTTTCTGTTTTCATACTTATGTATAATGTAACTGTTCTTGGGTGAGTGTTTAATGCTATGTACATACAAATGAAAAAATTGACTACTGACACATGAATGTTTGACTGTGAAAGGAACAAGTGAATATGCAGCAGTGAGTCACTGTATCCAGTCTGAGATGCTGAAGTGACTCAGTACAAGGTCTGTTTTTCTCTTTTCCTCTCTCCTGCAGTTCAGTCCAGGTCACTGCGCTCGGTGATGGAGGTCTACAGCATCCAGCCTGGCTACTCGGTTAACAGAGATGTGGAGGTGTCCCCCTCATCTCCTCACGCGAAGCTTCGGCTCAGGCCCGAATACGCCGACATGGACCCTCTACATCACAACCACAGCTACAGAGACAAAGAGCATCACCACAAAGATCCCATCATGAGCCACACTGCCACGCTGAAGTGGATAACACACCATGAGAAAGATGGGAAGTGATGTCACGGGTTGGCTCACATTGTATGAGACATTTGACCAAGGCAAGGAAGATGCTATCTGTCTGACATGCAAAACAGCCCATTGTTGTTTGTTTTGCTTGTACGTGGCATTTAGGTGCAGATTTATCTGAATAGATTATACTGCAATAACAGCCCAGAACTGAGAAAATACAAAATGTTGAGGGAAAAACTTTAGTTTACCTGTGCTCTAGTTTACTTGCAAATAATGCACCTTATTGTAAGAGTATTGTACAAAGATTTCACACAAATATACAGTAACCTTGCAAATATAGTTCACCGCATCAACTTTTATAAGCATTTGACTATGACATTGCAGCTCATTCCAGCTAAATAATAGCCATAGACAGGAATCTGATTGACATTCAAAACAACCATCCACAGTCTGTTTTGGTTTTGTCATTTAGGCATGAGTTAATTTTAATAGATTATACTCTGAAACTGGAAAGCATGTGAAAGTACAAAAAACACACACACAATTTAAAAAAAAAATCTAGTTAAGTTAAACTGGCAAATCTAGTTATTCATCCTCAAGCATTCATTCCATCAACATTTGTAAGCATTTTACTTTTACTTGGCATTTCAATTTGGCTTAATTTGAATATACCAATATAACTATTTAAATAATAAATAATGCAAATAATAATGCAGCAGCTTGGAAAAAAGTTACAGAAAAGTTAGACACGCAAACGGTACAGAAAATATACACACAAAAATAGTGTAAAACGTTGCAGGTTTATAGATTATACCACAGCCTGTAATGGAAAAGTAATATAAATAATTGTACAGAAAAGCACAAAAAACTAAAGTAGCATAAAATATTGTTGGATTATCTGGTTATACCAAAATAAACTGTAATGGAAAAATAATTCAAAAATGATTATGCATGGTTATGCAATAAACTGTACAGAAAACAATAGTGTAAAATATTGCTGGTTTATCTGAATAGAATTTACCACAATAACAAACTGAAATCAGACAATAAATAATGCAAATGATAATGCAGCAGATTATGCAAAAAGTATGTATATCTAAATGCAAGTATGTATTTGCTTGTTTATTTGCAAATAATAACAAACTATATTGTACAAGGATTTCATGCAATTACCCTAGCAATTCTAGTGACTATTTCCAGCGTTCATTGCATTAACATTTGTTTTAAAATTAATTGTTTTCAGTGCTACTACTCCCTGCTGCATGAAACCAACAAGAAAGAGTTTTCTGTGCAATATGCATTGATAAATTTGCATGAAAGTCAAATGCTGGCCTGTGTTTTAAACGTGGCCTTTGGGGAGGAGATTAATCAATGGGAACTGGCCTAAGAACATTGTATCAAAAGGAGACGCTTCTGCCAAGCGGGCGCACTGCTTCGCATCGGCCACTTGATCAAATTTGATTGATTGATGCATAGTCAAGTCTCATTTGAGCACAATCAAACAGCCGCACAAGCTCAATGTATTCGACTGGGTGTTAAATCCAGATGCTCATTAATGTGACTTTATATCAAGCAACATTTTCTCTGTATCTATCGCTCGTAATATTTATCCCAAGGGTTGTTTTTGTTTGTTATTTTGTTCTGCACAGAACTCCCTCGAGGATTTTGACTCATGGTCAAATGTGGTTTTTGAATGCTAAACAACTTTTTTGTTGTTGTGCCATTAACTCGCTGATTCTATTTAGGATTACATGCAACATGCGAACCCTAAAATGGCTGCTCCACCTCCATGAACCTCCAGCTGCTGCCTGACTATCAGAATATGTGTGTAATTGGACCCATGGAGTATTGCACATCTCGAGACCTCAGCGTTCATCAACGCATTGTGAGTGGTCAAGGGCAAGTGCTGCTTTCCATTCATTAGAAATCACCTTTCGCTCCAACATGCACCAGATATACTGATGTTTGTGCGCTTAGAGGTAAAGGAGGGGCTGCGAGGAATAACAATGACCTGTTTCACACGAGGTCAGTGCTTTTGCATTAAAACTTCACCACAGGCGGCTTCTGGCACACGGTCTGCTGTGTGCAGCTCCAGGAAATACAGCAGAGGCTTGGACAGAGCGAGCTGCTTTGTTTTCTTTCTGCACAGGTCTCCTTTGGGCTTTTTATTCTTTACACATTTTTTTTAACTCCTTGCTGGTTTTTTTTTCCATTACAAACTGCATAACTAACGCATTAAAGGGTTACTCCAGCACAAAATGAACATTTTGTCTTTAATAATGTCTTTCACACTTTTCGATCAATGGCACAGTCACAAGCCTCCCGGATTTCATCCAAGATATTTTGAATTTTGTTCCAAAAACAAACTTTTTATCTGTTTGTAATGACATGGGGTAAGTGATTTAAAACAAAATTTTCATTATGGGGTAGAGTAGCCCTTTAAGAATATTAATGATCAACCAACACATCCAGTTCTTATGTATTTTACTAGCTCACTTGTGTGATTTTGTACGATTTGTCTAAACCCCAGTGAAGTAGTTTTAGGGGCGGGATAGCTGTAGGTCTTTCATACAAATTCATATGAATTGCCAATTCATAAAATTCAGTGAAAATCATATTAATTTTTACACTGGTGTACCAAGATTGTAAAATATGTCTGAATTTGTATTTTCCAAGATTTCCAAGGTTTCAGGATTTTTTAACATAATGGTAAAACCTTGACCAAGTATCTGAATGTATTTATTTCCCATTGCTTTGTATTGTTAGAAGATTTTCTGACTTGAATGATGTAAAGTGCTGGTAGTAACTAAATGACCTCAGGTGTCACTCATGTGGGTGTTGCGTGGGAAGTTTCCTTGACACTAATTTGAAAAGCTTGTGTTCAACACGGGTCGAGTGGATCACTTTCACAATCCATTTATTTGAATCCAGACTTGAGGTAGGAGTTTTAAGAGATATATTGATTATTTTGTTAAGATAGATCCATCTTTAGAGGTCTTTCGTTCATTTCATATCAAACACAATAACCAGATGTGCAGTTTCTCCTAATGAAAGCTCCTAGTCTAAATTTGTGCACAATGCATATGAATAAACTGAATGGAACTTATAGAGGTGATAATAATGATGATAATTAAAGACACACACCTGAACATAATGACAATCAAACATGGGACAGAAGCTAGCTCACACAGAGCACAAGGGGCAGGGCTGTCCAAACTCGGTCCTGGGGCCTGTTCCATAAAAAAAGTTTACCAAATAAGCCAGGCTTATGGCATTTAGTCTGACTTATTTTAATACAAAATAACTGCCAATGAAAATAAGAAATAAGCCTGGCTTATACTCTAATCTTGGTTTATGGAACAGGCCCCTGGAGGGTTGGTGTCCGGCAGAGTTTAGCTCCAACTTGCATCAACACACCTGCTTCAGAGCTTGATTAGCTGCTTTAGGTGTGTTTAATTAGGGCTGGACAGCCCTGACATGGGAAATGAAAACACAAAATGTCCATGGGGTTGACATATATATCTATATAACAGATATATACAGTACTGTTTTCACGCAGCGTTCTCACACAGTGCTTGAGCTTTGCATCTCCTGACTCAGGCAAAATGACTTTTTAGCTGTTGTAAGTAAGATTGTTGCTTCATATTGCAATAATTTTACATTTAATCTTCAAATTAATGTATGTTTTTATTATTTGTTAAATGGCATAGCTGATTCTACTGATGTTTCAGTGAAATGTGTTTCCCCCTGATATTTAACCATTGACTATAGCCATTAAACATATCAGTACAGCTATCTATTCTAACATTTTTTTAGATTTAAAAAAATAACCAGTTGCCTATTTTCCACAAGTAGATATAATCCTTTAGGATTTTAATGAAAAGCCTATTATATAATTTCTCAATGGTAGTGTAAAAACACCTTCTGTACCCTGTCAAAAGGAGTTTTCATCAAGCCATTCTAGTACGTTACTTTAAATGCTCTGCTGACTCCACCCCTCTATTTAGCTGAGTGACAACTGTAAATTTCAGGAGTAAAAACTGGTTAACTAGCACACTATTAGGAAATAAAGCTGGATCTGGATCATAAAGGATTTGTGTGAACATAGACACATTGTGGTAGATCAAGATCGGCACATTTCCTTCAAAACCTCATCAGGTTCATCTGGACTAAATGTTCGAGAAGACCTTCCCGGCTGAATATCGGCACAATGGAAGCTAGTTGTCCTGGAATGAACTGAATTATCACATCACTCGTCTTGAGGGGAGTCGATTGACCATCCACCTCTACTATGATCAATCACTGTCTCTCCGAGCACAGGGAGAGTGTGTTCTGGATTACAGACCCTTCCTCAAAGAGCTGCGTTAAGCGGAAAAACAGACAAAACGGCTGAATGCGGGTGAAGAATCACTGCCTGCTCTGATCTCTCTCCAACGCTGCCTGAAGTCTGAATACTGACCTATTTTTACATGCTAATGTTGATGGCCAGCAAACTCAAGAGAAATAAGACACCATACTCACAAGTCTCAAAACTTCTCATGGGAATATAATGTTTTAATCTTATTTAAAGATGGGAAAACATGCATCTTAGTTTGTCTTTAGCACAATTAAGTGGATTTGAAACTTGTTTTTAACAAAAAAAAATTCACTATGTTTAACCAACAATACCGGCTTTATTAAAAGTGCACACAAGTAATGATTTTCAAGACAAACATTTCTGTATATATTTGGGTGCTCTTACAGAGCCTGTGGTTAGCTGTCACAGTTTATATTACAGTGAATATTTCTCAGGGTGAATTTATTTTTAAAGGTTTGAGTGCAAACTTTAAAGTCTTGGCTTAGAAAAAGCTATATTGAACATTTTCACCATCACCGACCAGGAAAAAAAAAGATTATGAAACACAAGACCCACATCCCATGTGTTGTTACAATGGCAAACTGATGTTTATTCACACTTTCTTCAGCAGAATAAAACCTTCAATAAAATTGATGTTTTTCAAATGTATTATCAACAATATAAAATGTCCACTATGTAACTTATTTTTTGGCTTAAACTTGTCAGATTTAAATTAATAAATACCATTAACCATTTTCCAAATTCCTGTTTCCAAATTCCCTATGGTAAAAATTAAGATCATTTACATTTCAGAGTTGTTGGAATGCATTTTACTTGGAAACGGCATGCTTTTTTCATTCATCTGTGCGTATATCATATCCATGAATAAGAGGAAGCAGGATGGGCTACTGCTAGAAGAATCCATAATAAAACATAAATCAACATGCAGAGCATAACATTTGCTGTGCATTGAGGAGATTCAAAAAACAGTTCCCATGGTTCCCATGGTTATCTGATATGAAGAACAATTATATGGCATGCCCAAGACTTTGTTACATAATTTTAAAACTATTTTAAAACTATTAGGCTAATTTTAGTAGCCTAAGTCAAGCAACAATGGCACATTAAAGAAAAATTATTTACTTTATTTGTATAGTCCACTTTAGACATTCTACTTATATTCTACAGTATAACTTTGCAACTACATGTTAACTAGCAGTCATTAGTGTACTAAACACTTTATTTTGATAGGTCCACAACATACAAATTACTATCAGAAACATAACAAGTATATGTGCACTTATTCTACACTAAACCTATCCTAACAGTCTACTCCGAGAGGTAGTAGTTGTGAATTAATTAGAATTAGTTGACATGTGGTTACTTATAGTTAGTAGAATGTCTAAAGTGTTCTATCATTTTCTAAAGTAGGTATTTGTGGAATTTCAGTTTTGTAAAATATACATTTATTCTTTAGGCAGATGTTTGTATCCAAATGCTTATTTTACTGGCTTTTCAGGTAAAATAAAAAGAAACTACAGAATTCTTTTCCAATGGAAAGTGAAAACGTCCCCATGTGACGGCAGACAGTCTCCCCTATATAAAGCCCGGTGATGCTCTATGAGCGCATTCAGGGCGGAGAGTCAGAGGAGAGACGCGCGGCTGTGGCTCAGATTTACGCAACGACCCTACGTAAAACGGGAATAAAGAGTTTGCGCGCATGAGGATCACACGCTGCACCTGTAGGATAACTTTTAGGAACACACTTGTGTAACACATGGAAACTTGTTGAAATCGTATGGGTGCGTAAAGCCGTGCCATGCAGGGGAACAGCAGCGCGTTGGCACCGGGTTTAGCGGCGTGCGGACCAGCGCTGGACGAGAACGATGCGCTGTCGAACCGGACCGCTCTTCACAACCTGTCCCTCCGCTGCTGGCTGCAGCTGCTCTCCAAGGAGTCCGCGCCGGAGCTCTACGGCGACAGCTCGAGCATGGCCATGCGCGTCGTGATCGCCCTCGTCTACCTGATCGTGTGCGCTCTGGGGCTCGTCGGGAACCTGTTGGCGCTTTACCTGCTCCAGTCGCGCCACAGACTCAAGCAATCGTCCATCAACTGCTTCGTCATGAGTCTAGCCGTAACGGACCTGCAGTTCGTCCTGACTCTTCCGTTCTGGGCCGTGGACACCGCTTTGGACTTCAGATGGCCGTTTGGAAAGGTCATGTGCAAGATCATCAGCTCGGTCACCACTATGAACATGTACGCGAGCGTCTTCTTTTTGACGGCCATGAGCGTTGCGCGCTACTGCTCCTTGTCCTCTTCCCTGCGAATGCAAAGTCCCAAAACGGCTTCGGCAGAGGTCAAGTGGGCCAGTTTGGGAATCTGGATCGTGTCCGTGGTGGCCACCATCCCTCACGCGGTTTACTCCACCACGGCGCAGGTGTCCGACGACGAGCTGTGCCTCGTGCGCTTTTCGGATTCAGGTAGCTGGGATCCGCAGCTGCTTCTGGGTCTCTATCAAACCCAAAAGGTACTTCTGGGCTTCGTGATTCCGCTGATCATCATCTGCGTGTGTTACCTCCTCCTGCTGCGCTTCGTTCTGCGGCGGCGCGTCAGTGGGATTCCCGGCTCGGAGAGCGAGAGAGGGCGGCACAAGCGCCGCTCCAAAGTCACTAGATCGGTCACCATCGTGGTTCTGTCGTTCTTTCTGTGCTGGCTGCCCAACCAGGCGCTGACCCTTTGGGGGGTGCTCATCAAATTCGACCTGATGCCGTTCAGCAACGCGTTTTACAACGCGCAGGCCTACGCGTTCCCCATCACCGTGTGCCTGGCACACACCAACAGCTGCCTGAACCCGGTTCTTTACTGTCTAATCCGCCAAGAATACCGCACCGGCCTCAAGAAACTGCTGTTTAGAGCCACTCCGTCCATCCGGAACCTGGCCAAGCTGGTGTACCGGGGGAAGAAGGTGGCGGAGGCTCCGCCTGCGGTGTCCGTGGTGCAAATGGAGATCGGGATGTGACCCGTTATCCACAAGGAAAAAGCCACCGAGAGTCGTTCAAACTTTTGAATGCATCTTTGAATAACTGTGCAACGTGGATTTGCAAATGACATGAAATAAAACTGCATTGACGCATACAATACATTACTAGACATCAGTTTGGACGCACTTGTGTTTCTCATGATCTCAAAAACTTCAAGACATGATTGTTTCTTTATATTTTCATCATATGTTTACAAATGTATTTTTTTTTATAAAGTGAATTTAAGAAAAGGGAAACAAAAACATTAAATTTTTTTTATTATTTGTAAAAGTTGTTGGGAGACATTTATTTCTACTGATTTATTTCCAGTATTATTTCATAGTTTTTTTTTTTAAATAAAAAAAATTAACAGAAATATTTCTTAAACAATGGTTTAAAAAATAATAACAATAAAAATTCACAAAATTAGTAGATATTGACTAAATGTAGCATTAATGTAAATAAATGTAATTTATTTATTTTTATTCATTTATGGATATATTTCTTTAAAGGTCTCAGAATGAAAAAATTACTAAATTGAAATGAATTTAGGTTATGTATTTTTAATGTGTGAATTGAAGCAGATATTGATGTAAAAGCATCAATGTTGTCCTTCATTAATGCACACACTTCTATTTGTAATATTTCATAGTTTTGATGGCTTCTAAGGACTCATTACATTTACATTTCCACAGTTGTAATCATTGTAAAACAAGTTTACTTTTTCAATTTTAAATAATTAATGTGGATTTCTAACACTGTACTTTTTGACATCACCTCTGAATCAGCTATGATGACTGGTTTTCTGTGTGCGATGTTGATCCAGGTCTTACTTGGCAAAATCACGGCAACCGGTTTTCTGAGAGCATAAAAA
Organism: Enteromius unitaeniatus; assembly: GCA_032359435.1. NCBI lineage: Eukaryota > Metazoa > Chordata > Actinopteri > Cypriniformes > Cyprinidae > Enteromius > Enteromius unitaeniatus. The sequence continues at coordinate 18,193,771 of JAUMHI010000034.1, forward strand.
ATGTGGGGTTCATTATTGTTAAATGTTGTCATAAGAAATGACAAAGTGTGTCCAAACTCCTGACTGCTAATGTGATATGAGACCATGATAAATTCTACTGCATGGAATTGTATTTGTTGTTAGACCATCCCAAACATTTCAAGCAACCAGCGTCTCTGTGTATATGCAGTGTTTCCAAAAGCTGAGCTTCAGGACTGGAGCTCACTCAGTGTGACTGAGTTTATTCTTCCTTTCTGGGAAAAAAGACAAGAAGAATATTGAATGAACTTTGCAGACCTTCAGAGGAAAAAGCCATGATGAGAGAAACTGTCTAAACTATCCTTGAGACATTTGAGTTAATTTATCATCTCAGAATAAATGCTAATAACTCTGTTTGATTGAGTTTGAAAGCAATGTGTCAGTTTCAAGGGGGAAAAAAAACTGTTTTTTTAAGTGTTTTTTCTTTTAAGTGTTTCTCTCACACATGAATCCAATTCTAACACATCATCATCATCACACCATGAAATGGTTCACTTTGTTGATTTCTATATGGCTTATTTTAAATAAAAATCGTTTCAAAACAAATCCTCCATTTTTTCCCCTAATTATTTTCATTAGCTTCAATGACAGAGTGCAGGAAATTGAGGTAAAGAGGAGTTTTTAATTAAAGTTGTAGTCAAATACTCTAAAGGAGAGCTTTATGTCACAACATCTAAATCAAAAATGCTTTTACAATTAGTAAAATCGCACCAGTGAAAATAAGTATGTGCGCTCTTTCATTACACATATTAATTTACTTTTAAACAATTTCTGCAGTCTGCATCGATATTCAAGGTGCACTCTATGATAAAAATTCTGCAGTCTTTGCTGTAATGTGTCAGATTCATATAACTGAAAATTTGGATGTGTGCACAAAACATTTGCAGAAACATTTAACATTCAACAAGAGCATACTGTACGAATTACTGTATCATGCAATGCAAAGGAATTCACTTGCCCTTCCAAAAATGGACTTTTACTGATAAAAATAAACAGAAATACATAAAAGTTTTAATGGACAGCAGACAAACAAACACATAAATACATAAATAAATAGTGCCCTAAAAATAATAATATTTTTTAATAATCTGGATAAAAAAACTTACTAAATTAAGCTAAATAGTTACCTTTTGTACAGCTTAAATCAAGTAAAATGGTCTCTTTAAGTTTAAGGAATCGCAGGTTGTCACTTTTTAGGCTTTTTACTATTTCTAATAGTTGGTGCAGTACAGTATACAATATGATGTACTGAGTAAGAATTAATGTATTTTATCCCAAAGCTAGAAAGCCAGCATTTGATTAATTGCTTGCCTAATTAAAATAAATTAATGCAACAAAGTTTTAAAAGCAACTTAATTTCATTGCATGCAACTGACTTAATTTTTGGAAAATGGAAGTTTGCTTAATCCACCATCTTTACACATTTCCAATAATTTCCATTGCAGAAGTTAATCATTTCCAGTACCCAGCAAGCACTGGGAGAGTAAATCTTATAATAGTGTTTTTAATTTCATGAGAAAATACATATTCTTTTGTGTTACACAAATCAAATAACTCATACAGGTTTGGAATGAAGGCAAATAAAGGAAGATGGATTTTCATTTTGGGTGAACTATTTCATTTTTGATGCCCACATCCAATTTCAATTCTGCCAGTTAGCTATTTTTGTTATTATTTATGCATTTGCGTTAGCCTGGTTTGTATACAGGTCAGCTGCAGGAATGGAAATGTGATGATGCGTTTCTGTGACACGCTTCTCGCTTGATGAAAGTTTTTCAACAAGCGAGAGTGAATCAAGTGAAACGTGAATCAAGAGCTCTTGCTGGTGCATATAGCAGTAAATGTTTTCTCCAAAAGGACACCATTGAACAGAATTGCATTATTATTCTGTGTGCAAT
>JAUMHI010000034.1:18213765-18223966 GCA_032359435.1 Enteromius unitaeniatus
AGTCTTTTTTCAGAGTCCTCTTTTCGATATATAGTCTATTCCTCCGAAACAGATCCACAGTAATTCCAGCGAAACAGACAGGCGTAGTAGCGTTCGGGCAATAGACACGATGAACGAACATACAGCGTCTAACCTTGAGCTCAGACGCTGAGTGTTTGGTGGAGTGATCTTTTGTAGTGTGTCTGGTGAGCGTGTGACAGGTGTCAGTAATCCGGTGATTGCGAACGGGTGATTGGGAGTTGCGTGTCTGTGGTGGTGGCTGATCCCGGATCAGGTGAATGTGCCGATGTGACACTTGTATGTGTGATGTGGTAAAGTGAAGGTGTATTTAGGGAAGGTTTTACAGAATTGTCGTGAGGCTACTGGCCCAACAGTGGAAAGAGTGGCATGATTTCGTCCTCTGTGTTCCAGGTCTGAGGCTAGTAACTCCACCCGGGTCGCACTGGCCCGAGCCTGTATTTTTTTTATCCTTCTACCAAAACGTCTAAGGTTACGTAGGTAACCCACGTTTCCTGAAAGGAGACGTTACATATGGGAACACACATGAGAGACCAATCGCCTTTGAGCAATGAAAAAATACCAATGAATATTGGCATGCATTTAATTACAGCCTGGTGCACCTTATCACAGTGTGAGTATAAGAGGGCACAGATGTAATGCTGTGTCCTCTTGTGTCTTAAATTAGACAAGCAGGTAGCGGGAGGCCGGCTGGTGTCGGCTTGCTGCGCCACTTCCATGGGATCCGTGCACCTTTCTCAGAGGTTCCCCTGTGCCGAGGCGAGCCCCTTCCTCCTGCCCCGCAGTCGGACCTAGAGCGGAGTAGCTCCAGCTGTGCTCCTCTGGGTCTCCTTCGCCCAGTAGGTTGTGGCTACAAAATTCCTTATGTTCCACAGTATGTTCCACATGTAAAACCTGACGAAGGTGTTGGGTGTCGCCCAGCCCCCGGAGACCAGCTGTGGGCCAGTGCATCCCTGCCGAGGGGCACCTCGTCGAGGGAGTAAAACAACTGGCATTGGGAGGACAAAGAGGTCTATCTCTGCCACACTGAAGTTACTCCAAATTTCCAAAAATTGCTCCTTTTGTAGAAGATACTGCTCCCAGCCCTCCACCGGGGGTGGGCGTGCAGATGTTACCGTCCCCCGAGGAGCAATCACCATCATCTCCGGGTTGCTTGTGTGAGGGGCGCTTCTTGGAGCTACAGGTAATCCCGGCCGAGCCCTGAGATGCGGGCAACCTCTCTCGCCTGCGGCCAGCTCGACGTTGGGCCACTTATGTGGCATTGTGTGCCTCAGTGGGGGACGGAAGTCTGGGTGCTGCGGTGGGAGACTCTCGGTGATGAGCAGGCTGAGGCAGAGGGCTCAGGGTGTCTGTAGTATACTCCCTCCAAGGCAGGATGTGACAGATCGCCTCAGTCTTCTGCTGTACTGCCGAGAACATCTGTGCAAAGTCCTCGACAGTGTTGCCGAAGAGGCAAGCCTGGGAGATGGGGGCGTCAAAGTGAACTTTTTTGACATCAGCCAGAGGGCTAGGCTTAGCCAGAGGGGGCACTCCTGAGCCACTACCGTGGACATCACCTGACCAAGGGTACGTGCAGTTACCTTTGTTGGCCATAGAGCGAAGCCGGTCACCGCACAGAGTTCCTGCATGACCCCTTGATCACATCCAGCCTCGTGCAGATGTTTCAACCCTTTGACCTGATACACTTGGAGTGTGGCCATCGCGTGCAATGAGGTAGCAGCCTGTCCAGTGGCGTAGTAAGCCCGGCCCGCGAGAGCGGACAAGGTCTTAAATGCCTCAGACGGGGCCGTGGCGTTCCATGCTAGGCGGCGGCGCTGCACGGGCAGAGCTGCACCCCCTGGCTGCTCCTCCATCGAGGGTGAAGAGGGGAAAGGAGCTGGGGGCCAGGCATGACGAGTACGGGGCTCGCCACAACCTGGTCAGCTCCTCATGCACCTCCGGGAAGAAATGCACTGAGGGGGGCCGCGACGGGGTTCCGAGCCGAGAACTCAAAAACCAATCATCCAGCCACGATGGATCTGATGGGGGCACACATTCTCGCTGTAATTAAATGCATGCCAATATTCATTTGCCTTTTCTCATTACTCGAAGGCGATTGGTCTCTCATGCGAGTTCCCATATGTAACGTCGGAGTGACTCGACTGAAGGGGAACAGCTTATACTGTTTCATCCAATAAAACAGTTTTGTGTGCAATTTGTGTGTAAAGTCAAAAAAATTATATTTCGTTTAGTTTTTAAAAGTAAATTTTTAAAGTAACGACAAAGTGGCCAGTGGCAGACAGTGCTGATCATAAACTATCACGCCATCAGGAGTCACTGATCCCCATTCAGCCGTCTACGAGCGATCTCAGTCTCTTGAGTTTTAGTGAGCAACACCTGTTTCTAATAGAGCACGCTGTATAAATGCAGTACTCACCAGGGAGATGACGGCTAAGCTCGAGGTAACTACCCATCTCTACTTACCTTATGCCTCTTGTTAAGGATCACCGTATCCATGCTCTTAAGGAACTCACGCTTTGTCAAGGATTGTATGTGTTACAGCTCTTACCTGCACCGAGCACCTGTTAAACGTGTCAGGTGCGGTACAAGGTGCAGAAGGAAAAAGTGCCAGGGCAATCTGCGGAGCCTGCTGATCCAAGCAAGCAACAGCTGAACACAGGCTCAGACATATAACATTGACACGGGGGGAAAAAAACAAGAAAGTCAAACCCAGCTCATGACAAAACGAGGATCAGCGATTACCATGAACAAGTTTAACAGTGCTCTTGTGACTCCCTCAAACTTCAAGACTCACTTGTATCTCTTTTACCTGCAAATACTCATCTTGTTTACTCACCTGTCATCCTAAAGGGTTCCCTTTATGCTCATTTCTCCTCAATCACTGTCATTCATTTAGCATGACTTTATAGTAGTGATGTGAAATATCCTAAGGAAAACAGACACACATAATGTATAGAAAAATTATGCAGACAACACCTAATGACAGTGGATGTTCGGGCAACACCATCAGAAATGGTCAAGCACATACAGAAAAACACGAGGTATTCACCATTCGTTTTACCAAAAAATAAATAAATAAATAAAGCAGATTTCAGACACAACTTTCTTCTCACTTTAACAGTTTATTAATGTGGTATCTACAGCACTTATTTACATTTAATAAATATTTACATTGCAGATCTAACAGTAATACGTTTAGCTAATAACATTAGTAGCAAAAAAGAAGAAAGGGCCACGACCTGACATGGTGCCTCGCTGTTCATTAGTAGTTACTTGATTGTAGTTTCTCAGGAGGCCTGGCTAAATTTAATAGTTACTGATTAACTAATTATTACTTAACACAATTTAAAAATCCTATTACATACTGGGTAGTTAACACATATTCCTTAGTAGCTAATAGTAGTGACTTGAGGGTTAATAAAGAACATCCTTTTAGTTCCACAGTAACTTCTTATTAGTTATGCAATAAGTAAGATACAGCATTCTAAAGTGTTACCAGAATGTTTGTGGCTGGCATCGCGATCAGGAGATCACCCCTTTTTGATTTGAACTGAGTTTATGCCCTGCTAAAACTTCACTTCTGATTTAAATAAACATCCTAGCGATTGAGGAAATACGAGTTTAACCACCGACACCAAGCCCTATGAGTCGCCCTCCACCATTTTCCGCTGAGCACATTTCATGTAATGGATTTCTTATGCAATGTTCTTTACATTTTGAAATGCAGCCTCACCAATTCCCTACAGAAAGAAGTAAGAGCATTTATCATGACATTACTTACTGGATGAGCACTACAATGGGCTGAAGCACTATGGACTGGGGAAAGTCCTCATTTATCATCTCTGGATAATTTTAAACAACATTTTTGTGACGTCTTTGGACATGATGCATCACTAGTCTCAGTGCAGGAGGAATTATTGCAGTTGAAACAAGGGAAATCAACAGTTCAGGAATATATCCTGAAGTTTCGCACCCTGGCTGCTACTAGTGGTTGGAATAATCCTGCACTCCTCGCCATATTTCTGCGCGGGCTGCGGGATGATATTAGAAATCAAATGCCTATCTATGATGATAATGTGGAATTGGAAGCTTTTTTAAAGAAAGTAACCACCGTATCACGGCACCTCAGCTCACATTCACCCACCTCTGAAGTGATGTCTCGTCTCACTGATAGTATGGGAGTAGAGCCCATACAAGCAAACAAGCAGCCACACACTTACCTAACTTGGTGAGAATTAGACAGGGTGATGCATGGAAGACGGCCTTTGTAACACCCACCGGGCACTTTGAATTAGTGCCCAGACTTACCCGCTGTGTTCTAGAACTTTATGAATGAGGTGTTCCGAGACATGTTGAATTGATTTGTGATAATATACATTGGTGATATCCTCATATACTCAACAGATCTTTCCACTCACAGAATTCACGTTAAACAAGTCCTTCAATGGTTAAGAGGACAATCCCTCTTCCTTAAGGCAGAGAAGTGTGAGTTCCACCAGTCACAGGTACAATTTCTCGGATATTTCATCTCACCAGCAGGCGTCTCCATGAAGGAGGGCAAGATCAAGGCGGTACAGGACTGGCCATTTCCCAACAATATCAAGGCACTACAAAGAGTCCTTGGTTTTGCTCATTTTTATCGCCGCTTTATCCTAGGCAATAGTCACATCACCGCTCCTCTCACGTCTCTGCTCAAGGGAGGAAAGAAGACCCTCCATTGGACACCCGAAGCTGTGAAGGCCTTCACTTAACTCAAACAGGCCTTTTGCACTGCCCCTGTACTTCGTCACCCAGACCCTGACTTACCTTTTACAGTAGAGGTAGATGCATCCACCATAGGGGTCGGCGCCGCCTTATCCCAGTATCATGGTTCTCCACCCGTCCATCAACCTTGTGCTTTCTTCTCCAAGAAATTATCATCTGCTGAGCAGAACTATGATGCAGGCAACTGAGAATTTCTCAGGGGGTGGGCCCTGTTTTTCACTCGATTCTCTTTTAAAGAACATGAACCTGTACCAGAGGTACCTGAGCACATTCTTCCTCCTTCAGTCTTTGTAGCTTCTATAGTTTGGGAACTGGAGGACCAGATCCGCCAAGCCACAATAGATGAACCAGCCCCACCCAATTGCCCAGCCCAAAAAACCTACATACCCAGCACCCTTCGTCTTCCAGTCTTAAGCTCATACCATTACCTAGGATACCCACATCATTCAATACCACACAAGCCCTATTCCAGCATGTCTTCAGAGGCTTACCAGAGGACATAGTATCCGACAGGGGACCACAGTTTACGTTCAGAGTGTGGAGAGAGTTCTTCCGACTACTAGGGGTAACCATAAGTTTATCATCCAGCTACCACCCACAGACAAATGGTCAGACTGAACGTAAAATACAAGAAATCAGTCGCTACCTGAGAACTTACTGTCATGACTATCAGGAGGATTGGTCCCAATATCTGCCTTGAGCAGAATATGCCCAGAATTCCTTGCGGCAAGAGTCTACCGGGCTGATACCTTTTCAATGTATGTTAGGTTTTCATCCCCCTCGGTTCCCTTGGTCTGAAGAACCTTCCCCAATACCAGCCGTCGATCATTGGTTCAGAACAAGCGAACAAGTGTGGGATTCTGCTGACGTTCACCAAAGACATTAAGCTCCGTTTACCTTGCAAAAAATTAAGTCCACGATACATAGGTCCATTCCCCATCACACGCCAAATTAATGACGTAACTCCAACTACCATCACACTATCGTATCCATCCCACATTTCATGTTTCGTTATTAAAACCTTATGCTGATTCTCTGAGCAGATAAAGATAAGTATGATGTATGATGGAAGAGGACTTTGCAGCAATTCCACCATGGCGCAGTAATATCATGATATCAGTAAAAATGTTGATTCATGTTTATGTCAAGTGCGCTAAACATACATTAATTCAATTTTTTTTCTAAAAGTGTTTTTAACATAAAGAAAAAACAATAGGTTGCAGCGTGAACTAAAATGTACACCCAGGGGTCTTGAAGCATGTCTTTTAAGTTTTTTAGAGGTTGAATTGAAATAAAATACTGCCATAGCCTTAATACTTACACTAAATGTGATGTCTATGTCATAATCATTAAGAAAAAGACCAAATATGGAAATGGAGTTGCCCTTATATGGTTACTAATAGGCATTGATGGTCGTCTGGTGAAAAAGCTTGGTACTATGCCCAAACTTTCACTGAAAGCTCATTTTTTAAAATCAACCTCTAATTTGGCTCACAACTTCTTCAGATTTTTGGGTTTGAATTTCGAGCAGTTTTACAGTGAATTATGTTTTGTAAAATGTATCTTTTATATAAAATATTTATATTAAAATGTTTGTTATATTTTCATAAACTTCCCCTTCCATAGGGGCAATATAATATTTACAACTTTTGATTACTCACCTCTACATTAATCTATCATGTGCTTTCTTTATAAAGAGACCACACCTTAAGTTTATGCTTCAAAGCATTGAAAAAGTATTTTAATTTAAGTTGGAAATGTCATTTTAAGTTCTACAGTTAACAGAATCATATATAAAAGTTATTTAAAAAGCATGATAATGTTGGTACTGGTACTGTACCAACATGGTACTGATATTCTGAAAGAGTGCTTAGTTACATTGTGACAGGATGGCATTGTTGTGTTATGAGAAGCCAGAGGCAATTTCATGCATCTAATATGGAATGCACCCAATATTTTCCTCCTGTGATGATGACCCTAGAGTCTCTAGAGTCTAGAGTCTCTAAAAATGTTGGCTAACAGAGTCTGCCAAGTTATGAGTAAAGGTGAATCTCATTGTATTGCAGGGTTATTTGTGCCACTGACTTTATGAAATCTAAATCTCCCCCACAGCTTTGTTTCTCTCGCAGGAGCTCAGAAGGTTCCAGCCAAGTAGATCTGTTATGTGCGTCCATTCATCCATCAATTTCTCTGGAGCCTGAAGACCTGCCAATTATGGATTTTATTCAAGGATGTCATGTTTTGAACCTGAGCAGAAGAAACGCTGGTACAGCTATATGGTCTAGAAAGTTTGTTTCTATGTTTCAAAGCTCAGAAGGATTTATGGAGAGCTCAATTATTTGTTATTTCAGTGTCAGCTATGTGTTCCCCCTCAAAATCTTTTGATAGACATAAATGAGACAATAGCTGTCGTACAACAAGAGTGAAAGGAATGTTGGGCAACTCAGATAATTTATTCTCTGTTTTGTATACACTCTTTGACTTGTAATTCCAAGTCTTAAATGTTGAGATAATGTATTGGAGATTATTACGGTCATTTTCTCAGTAAGACAATCTGACAAGCAAGAGATTTGAAAAATCTGCATTTCTCCATTTACCTGACTGATGTCTAGAAGAAACAATCCAAATATGAACATTTCAGTGAAAGTTGGGAAAACAAACACTTGGAATATTGCATAACAACAAACAGATGACAACATCTGCTCAAACCAAAGTAAAATGACTTAGTGAGCTCACTGTTCTGCCTCTTAATATTAACACAATGGGATAATGAAATGCATGGCCGAAGGAAATAAAATGTAATAAAAAGTCTACTTAAAGATATGATTTTTAATTTAAAACTGCTTTTTATACTAGAAGTGATAGAATATGGCATTGTGCAAATAAATTAAATTTATATCAAAATTTGTTTTTAAATTCAATTGTCCCTAATGCATTTGAATGAAGGAGGTATTTTCTGAATCAATTATAATTGGAATACGTGCCTGGAGGCCGTCTGCGGGTCTGTCTTAATTGCTAGTGTCTTTTGCTCTACATTTACGAATACAATTTATTCAGAGTCAGACTGGAATAATAAGCAGCCTACCTGTAGCAAAGTTCATTATTTGAATTTTCCCAGAGCCACTATTTTCTTCAAACGTAATGCAGTTTGTCAGTTTATGTTGACATATGCTATTTTTCTAATGCTGTTCCTTAAATTGAAAAAATAATTTGTCTCTGAATGGAATCAGACAGTGAGTGAATGTTGAGCAGAAGGTGATCTCATTACATGTGTACTGCAAGATCAATGCTTATTTAGGTCTAACAAATGAAACTGGATGTGTCAGGTATAAAGTCAATTTATCGTAATTTACTGGGACAGTTTTACTGGCCGACAATAAAGGTCTTGTTGGCTCAGCTAGTTAAAATTCTGGATTTTAATAAGATAACCAGCAGTGCCAAGCCTTCTGACAATATGGATGAAAAGCAAGGTGGCTGTAATTGATCTTGGGAAGGCGGCAAAAATATCTACAAGGGAAGTTCTTTTCAAAAGACTATTTATTTGCATTCTGAACACAAGTCAGACTTCTTATAAACAACGTCTCTCAAACATCAAATTTGTTTCTCCTGTTAAAAAAAAGTAAAAGGAGAATAAAATGTGACTAAAGATTGTTCTCCTGAGAATCTCACACAAGTCCACAGTTTCAGATATGACTTAAACTTTGCTGGAGTCATCATGCAGAAGTCTCAGTATGAACTCAAGCATGTCTTACGATTGTTGTCTCCTAAGAAAAAAATTAATTTAGATAAAGGGCAAAACCCATTATGGGTCTTAATGGGTCTTATCCCATTAAAAAGTTTCCAGTTTTCTGACATGAGTCTTCTCTATCTTTCAGATTTGTCTTAAACATTTTCATCAAATTCTACCAAGATCAGATGATCAGAGAATCCATCCACATTATTTTGTAGCTCTAGGCTCTTAGATATGACAGTTATGTTATCCATCCTAATTAACAAAATTAATTTTCAACATCTGAGACAAAGATGATGCTTAAATGAGACTAAGGATTATCTCAATTTACAACTGGTTTAAAAAATGTTTTGTCCATTTTTATTTTAGTCTTAAAACAAAAATGACAAGGTAAACATCTAGGCCAGGAAAAGCAGCCTTTCCTGAAATAAAACAAGTCTTAAATTAAGAATAAGAATTCTTTAAGAAATAGTTGACCCAAAAATGTACAATTCTGTCATTATTTACTCACCCTCGATTAGTTGCATTTTTTTTTTTCAAGAAAGCTTGCAACCAGACTTACCAGAAGGTTGCCGTTGTGGACATCCTGGTGTCATCTCCTGAGGTCAGCAGGTTATGTAATCTGATTTTACAACATTCAAAAAAAAAAAATCTGACATCTGCTGCAAACTTTTATTCCTGTTTTTGTGACAGTCAGTAAATATAAAGTAATTTGTAAGTCGTATGTTGCTTAGGTTGTACAGGTTTACAGTCTAACAGAGGTTCCTGAAGCTGTAAGGAAAGGTTCAGCAATTGTTATAGGTGATCAAGTGAAGAAAGCAAACGATCATCAAATGATCTGGATGTGTATACAGCCAAACTATATGTCCCTCATGATGGCAAATGATCGGAAAGGAGGAAAAATAAGTAAAACCTTAATCAGAAATGTCAGATCCCGTGCGTCCAAAACTAATCAGGATCTGCCTAATGAAATATTGCTTACACATTATGAGAATAAAAGAAACAGGTAAAGAGAATCAACTCATTTGGATTCCAGACCCCAATTGTATTTTGGTAGATGAGCATGCTGATAAGTTAGCCTAGCAATCCACTAAGAAGATAATATTGAAGTAAGCTTAAAAATGACGACACCTGAAGGGGGGAAAGTATAGTTTGGAAAGAAACTTTAAAAGCTCCATCAGTGGTAGGGGAATCAGAGAAACGCGTTTGTATAGTATTCAAAAGTCGGGGTTGTCAGGTGCTGGCGAGGACACATAGGTTTGGAAAACTGTCAAGTTTATCTTCTCGCGCTGTGTAATCGCTACACGCTTGGTTTAGTCGCCTTATGAAAACAGACGCGTAGCACCTGATCTCCGCTTAAATTTATTTGCGCTTTCTTGACAATAGCTTGTTCAACTATTTAAAATAGCTCCTGGTTACGCTTAACAATTAAATGTGGCGTCTCATATTTTAGGAAAACGGCTGTTACATTTGTTTTAAACAAACATAGATGACCACTTTTTGTTAAAATGCGAAAGGAATATATTGAGACAAAAGATTAATCAGATAGGATGAAAATGTAACTTTCAAGACAAGACCTGACCTGCTTCTATCATCGGATCGTGGTTGTGCCTCATTATTAGTGCTATTGGATCTCAGCGCTGCGTTCAACACTATTGACCACAACATTCTCTTGAATAGACTAGAAAA
>JAUMHI010000034.1:18237059-18251236 GCA_032359435.1 Enteromius unitaeniatus
CAATGGCCCATTTAGAAATCTCCTTACTGATAAAAATGCTGATGTGTCAAATACTTATTTCCCCCGCTGTATATATATATATATATATATATATATATATAAAATATAATGCATAAAAACTAAAGTATATTTTTAAGCGTCTTTAGAATGTAGCACGACAATAAGCAAATTTCCCATATTAAAAAAACATTTATTTGTTGAAAAAAATAATTTAAGGGTAAAATATGACAGACACAATTTGTGGAGTGAACCTGCTTTTTACAAACCTGATTTATTTGAGGGTAGAAAACATCATATGTTCATTTTAAAAAAAACAAAACCATGATTCACCAAAACCTCCAGCCAGAAAAACTGCACAGATCGGCTGACAAACAAAAATAATATCGACCTAATTTAACCACTAACTAGGCTGCAATTGTACACACACTCTCACGGCTCAATGACATCACTTCATCTAACAGGCCTGGTTCAGGTTTTCCTCATGATGATGTCAACACAGGGCATACGGTGGCCACACTTCCTGAGATTTGTGATTCAGTTTCTGTTTGATTGTGCTCTAGGAAGAGGGCTGTTTAGTGTCTGTCTGTGGTTCTGTGTCCGTTTCATTCACGGTAGAAGAACTTGTCGGATCGTGGGAGGAGCTGTTTACAGGACATGACTTCTGCGTTTTGATTGGTTTAGAGTCACTAAACGCCACCTCCTTCCCCTCTTCTTTTGTCTCCTCTTCTACTTTAACATCTTTCTTGCAGTTTATCTCACAATCCTGCTCTTTCTTCTTTCGTTTTTTTGGGACGGCGTGTTTATTTTCCTCTATCTTCAGCTCAATCTTCACTTCCTTTTTCCAGGCTCCGAATGGGAGGATGTCCTGGTCTCCACCTGAGCTTTCACACAGCGTTGGCCCCGCCCACTCTGGAACCTCCAATCCCAGCAGCTTCATCAGCTGACCCATGACCTCATCTACGTAGCCGTGGATACGCAGGTTGGCGTGTTTGTCCTACAAACACCAAGCAGCACTGTTAAGCAAAAAACCTGAGAGATTTTAAAGTGTCAATACACTAACAATTGTGTTGTTATTTTCTGAACTTCTTTTCCATAAAATGAACATGCACAATGATTAACCCACATTTGGAAAAAGTGCCATAAGCAAATCATAAAATATGCATGTAAGCTACAATTGCTTTTTACAATGTAAGCACATTAGAAATTGTATGACTGCTTCAAATTTGTTTTTATTTATTAAAAATTACTTTTAAATATTTATGTGATCTAACACCAAGTGTACTAAAATGTTGCATAAAAACTGTTAAAATTTGTTTTTAATTAATCCGATTTTAAAAATTAAATATGTCAGTATTATCTTTTCATTAAAGATGCATCAAAAGTGTCAAGAAACATTTATAGAGAATTTCTATTTCAAACAAATGCTGTTCGTGTAAACTTTCTATTCGTGAAATATCCTGGGAAAGAAATACACCATGTTTTCCACAATAATATGAAGCAGCAGAACTGTTTTAAACATTGATAATAATCAGAAATGTCTCTTAAGCAGCAAATTAGCATATTAGACTGATTACTGAAGGATCACATGACACTAAAGACTAGAGTAACGATGCTGAAAATTCAGAATTGATCACTGATATAAAGAAGAATTTACAACATTTTTGCCATTTTAAATTGTAATGATATTTCACAATATTACAGTTATCATCATATCTTTAAAGAAATAAATGTAGACATGGTGAGCAGATGAGAAGTCTTTCAAAAACATTAAACCCAAACCTTTTCCTTAAAAATTAAAAGCCTACTTTCCCCCCACATTCTTTAGCGTCTCTGTGAAACACTAATTTGCTCTGAATAAATGCACACTTTAATCAATCATGGGGGAGTCAGATTACAGAGCGACGTAACGAAACTCCACAAGAAATGTCAAATTCTATTTCTTTACACATTAAGCTGCTATAATACCAAAAACTCCCCCTCCAAAACTCTGACACAAGGGATAACTCATGTTGCATGTGTGTCAGGCTTTGAATTTTAAACAAAAAAAAATCCAATTTGGGAATTGAGATGTTGACAGGAAGTAGAAGCAATGAGGTAAAGTGGCAAAAATAACCTTAAGACGAAACATGACTCAAACATGGGCATATAACAACACGTCTAATATTAATAGGATTAATGCATTAAAAAACATTCCAGCCACATGGTGATCAGAAAGGAAACGAGACGAGCTTAAGAGAAAATCTAGCCTGACTCTTTGATGAAGCTGGAAAGCTTCTTAATCAAAATGGTTTTAATAATAAGCACAGTGCTTTTGAAGGACACCAATCAGAGAGCGTGTACAACACACATTTCAAACCGCTGTTTATGTTTGTTTAGTTATGTATTTTCAGCAGTTACTCCAGTCTTCAGTGTCACATGATCCTTTCTTCTGTGCTGCTTTGTGCTCAGGAAACATTTCTGATTATTATTACATTGTTGGTTCATTTCACATAGTCACTTCTGGGCTATATAACGTTTAAAAAAATATTCATTTTGATTCAAATGAATTTTTTCAAGCGTGTTTCCATTAATGAGTGCGTGTTGGTGAATCGTACGTGTTTGGTAGACTGAAGGTTGACTATAACCAGCTTCCCTCCTGTACGTTTGGTTAGAAGAGGCAGATCTCCGCTAGGTTTAATCTGAAGAGATGTTCCGAGCGTCAAGGCCAGGTCAGCTCGCCTGTGAGGAGAGACAAGGAGCATCTGGGGTCTGTTGTTCTTTTCTCAGAATTGGTGAATAGGTGCCGTTCACATGTAGTTTGTGCACCTACAGTCACAATGGACACATAAACAAGCTGCAGTCTGGTCAGCTTCTGCATTCAGGCTCTGTCAGCGTGTCTTTTTAACGGTCTGTTCCTGCTTCATTAGGACCAATAATAGGCTTTATTCATGACCTTCAGGTGCTCATTATATAGCAAATAAACCATTTATTACAAATATCCTCTTGTTCCGATTCAGTTTCATTGTGATTCCATTCATCATCGCATGGGTCCTTTGTTGATGCAAATCTGAATCATTATTATGCAAAACCTGTCAAGAACATGTCTCAGTCACAGCTCACCCCAAAAGGCAAAAGAAAAATCAGGAAATTCCACAAAAATAAAAAGAAAGAAAGATGACAACTGCAACGACATTTCAGGACAATGTATATCATGTAATATTTTTCTTTATAATCTTATTATTTATCTAATTAATTAATTACTTTAAAACATTTTTCAATTCCAGCTGTTGCTTCTATTCATAATATTAGCAATATTATCTGAACTCCAGCTGTCTCGTCTGAATCAGGAGAGCAATATCCACAGATTAAGCACCATTTACAAGCCAAAACAGTTCTAAACAAATATTCTTTGCACAGTACGTGATATAATAGACTTGATAATGGTTTTTATCAACAGTTTGGACTCTTCTATTCTCACGGCACCCATTCACTCCAAAGGATCCATTGGTAAGCAAGTGATGGAATGATACCTTTCACTAATAAAACAAACTCATGTCTGTATTGAGTAGTCTAAGGGTGAGTACATTTGAATTTTTGGGTGAACTATACTTTTAATAACACATATTCCAATGTTAAAATGTAAACTAGGAAACAGAAAGACACATGCAGCTTTGTAGTAGGCTAAGCAAGAGATCAAACGTCTTACATTCACTAAAATTACTGGAGAGACTCAACTTCTAACTGCTGTGGATTGCAATAAAGTAAAGTTTTGCAAAAAACTTGTTTTGAGAGAGAATCGCTAAACGAGTAATCACACAGCCCATTTATCAAATCTTCTCCCCTCACTATAAATTCTCCCAGCTTTCATTTCTCTGCATCTCGCTTTTTGTGCATCCCTCCTCCTCCTCCCCTTCTCCCCCGTTTCCATTGAAATTCATGCCTTTCCGGGGGGGAGACGTTGAACGAGCCGAATGCCGAACTCTTGCCCACGCTAGGGTTCTATCCATTAGGGTTCGCTCCCCAGACAGCACGCCAAATTTGCTTTATTATTTATTGCAAGGAAAGCGTGAACTCTTGAAAGACAGAGGGATCCACATTTGAGCTTTTTCTATTTCCAAGGTCACATTTCTTTTCTTTTAAGCTCCAGTAGATTTTGAAAGCATGTGGAGGAGGCCCAGAGGACAGTCTCAGGTCAGATGTGCGGCAGGATGTTTTGTATGCGTGCGTGTCCCTGAGCTGAGTCTAGTGAGACTGCAGTACGTTGGCTGTAATATAATTAAGCTGTATCTGGTGCTGTTGATATAATGATCAAGACTGAGCATTCAAATCTATTAATTTGACCCGAAACTGAAGTAGTTAGGCATAATTAAAGGTGTTTTATTAACTAAACCATTAGCATGCAACACATCAACAAGCTTGAGGGTCAAAAGCTTCATACAGGAAGTGAGGAAAATCTGATGACGTTTATAATCTATCGTTGCTGGATTACACAAAAGCAGTTCCGGATGAGGTGTTTCAGGCATGTCCCACCAGGAGGCGGCCCCGGGGAAGACCTAGGACATGCTGGGAACATGGTCTGGGAAGCTGGAGGAAATGCCTGGGGATAGGGAAGTCTGGGTGTCCCTGCTTAAACTGTTGTCTTTGTGACCCGGCCACGGATAAGTGGAAGAAGACAATGATATATTGAGATTTCAATGCAATTTGACTTTTGAACCAATTTTCGAATTTAGATTTTTTTTTAGAACAATTATTTTTAACAACTTAATAAATATTTATACAAAACTACAATAGTTATTATTTTCACTTTTATATTTTACATTTTCACTTTGAATAAACAAGTTTCAGTAATTTTTGATTTTCATTACTATTTTTAAAAACTATTTCTATTAGAGTTGTCAAACGATTAACTGCATTCTTAACTGCACTGCAACGATTCTTGATTCTCTATATAATGGTCCTCGAGCACACCTTCTCATTCTCTGTATTTCTCTTACTTACCGACATGCTTCATCTGCTCTATTCAGGTCTCTGTCAGGCAGTGAGTCCTCCCAGTCCAATATAGTGCTGATCAGCTTTCCTCTGCAGAGAAACACAAACACACACAAGGTGATGAGACTGCTCATGACAGGCACAGAAACCTGAGGGGAAGTAAGCACAGAGTTCGTGCTTGCTATTTTTATGAAGTTTTATGTACAGATACATCGGTCAGACATCTTAGTGCTTTTAATCTTGAACTGTTTTAGTGAGAATGTCACCTTAAGAAACCAGTGCATCAATATCAATTACCCGTTTTGACTTCGTTTTGAAATCATGCAAAATATTCATTAAAATGTCAAAAGTAAATTATTAATACTATAAATGACAACACTGGAAATTTCAGAAAAGTCTGAAAAAGTGACAAATATATTAGTATTCCATTTCTATTTGTCTAACGAAAGACAATAAATTTAGAAGTTTTTTGCACAGCAAATCAGTATATTAAAATAATTTCTGAAGAATCATGTGACACTAAAGACTAAGAGTAATAATGCTAAAGATTCAGCTTTGGATCACAGTTTGACAATGAGGTTCATTAGTTAACAACATTAGTTAACATGAACAATAATTCTGCAGCAATTAAGCTTAGTTAATGCTAATTTCTATGGAAGCCCATTTCCAACACTGAAAGAAAAAAAGGTTATTGTGACTTTTTATCTTACAATTCTGCCTTTTTTCTCAGAATTGTGATATAGTCCAAGTTTGAGCCAAAAAAAGACTGATATGTTCTTAGAATTGCATGTTTATATCACAATTCTGAGAAAAAGAAAAGTCACAATTCTTAGATAAAAAGTCACAATTATTATTCTTTTTTTTAGCTTTCATAAATTTCAGCATTTAATAATGCGCTATTATAATCACAAGTTGTGTTTATTAACATTAGTTAATGTACAGCAAACTAACAATGTTAACATGTTACTTCACATTAACAAAGATGAATAAAAACTGTAAAAGTTATTTATTTATGATTTAACCCCAGGGCAACAACAATGGCTATATTCATGGAAAAAAAATAAAACATCTTAATTTCACAATTTAATTATATATCGCTTTTCAAAACAACTACATACCGATTACATAAACAAGCGTGCAAATATACAAAAATTATACATCGTATACAAGTCTTTCAGCTTAATGTATGACAATTTCTTTTTTTAATCATCCCAGGAGTATTCTTTTGGAATTTTTGGTCTTAAATACTGTAATAAATGTATTGTTTATTGTTTGTTCATGTTAGGTAATACATTAAGTAATGTTAACAAATGAAACCTTATTGTAAAGTGTTACCGCATTTTAAAATATATTACAATAGAAAACAGTCCTTTTAAATTAATAAAATAATAATATTTCACATTATTATTATGTTTATGATATATATGTTGCATTGTTGAACAGAGGCGTTTTAAAAAACAAAACAAAACAAAAAAACCCTACAGATGCCAAACTTTTGAACGTTAGTGTGTTGTTAGAGCTTGGAAAGAGATATGTGACATTACATGTATTATATATATATATTTTTTTTTTTTTACTGTAGATATACAAGAAATAATAAATTCTCTATTAAATTGTGAGCGTGAGGCATGAATTTCTGGCTCCCACCATCATGGATAATAATGATAGACCGGTTCCTCTAAAGCAGTGCAATCACCTGCAAGATCGGAGTCCTCTTGAGCGCGTGACATCGCAGTAGCGTCCGGTCGGCTTCAGACCCATCACTCCAATTACAGTGTCCCGAACATATTGCCTGAAACAGCCCAGGGCACAAGAGCTTATCTCAGTGACAGTGGCAGTGCCTGCACACGATCCGTTGCCTCCTTCGATAAAGATTTGTGTGAGTGATCGATAGCTCAGCATTCTCACAGGCTTTATCTGTTATACACAGAGCTATGATGCACATACACAATCAATACCACACTAGTTCAATGTCAAACATGCAGTGTTCACCAAAAAAATAAACCCTAATCAATGTCTGTGGAGAGTGGAAATTCATCAAAGACTTCTCTGTAAACAGACTTTTATTTATTTACCTATGTTCCTGTTAGGTACTGGTGGGATTCGATTTTGTGCGGGATTCGATTTTAAATCAGAATTTGACAAATAAACAGCAAAGTTTTAAAAGTGCTCAAACAGTCTTTAGTCAACCTACAAAATGCCTTAAGGTTTTTGAACATTAGGGGAATATTTCAGGTTCACAAGTTCAGCTCATTTAACACAATCCAAGATGTAGATGAGTTTGGAGAAATATATCATTTAATCACTTGCTCAGTAATGAAAGCACTGCAGTGAATGGGTGCCATCAGAATGAAAGTCCAAACAGCTGAAGCCAAGTGTTTTGGATTATTGTTAAGTCTTTATCAGCTGTTTTGATTGAGCTTAACCTGTAATGAATCTCAAATTTTTTCTTTACACTAGGACAAAATATTTCAAACACAAAATGACATCCTTCACCTAAAAAGTAGATTTGTTCTTTTGCAATGTATTTGAAACTTTGCTGAAACAAACTTGAAGGTCATGTCCAGCATTGTATGTTGCTTGCTTGTCAAATAAATCATTTAAAGTCCGTCTTTTTCCAGTAAGAATTAATAATTAATCCAGTTAATAGCAACAAGTTTAAAATAGTCCTGAATGTTTTGTTCTTGTTAAAATGCATCAGCAGAAGTGGTTATTCTCGCCGTCGACGTGTGCAGACAGACTTCATTACTATGTTCGGAGATTGATTACATACTTGCCGCACTTCTCACATTCTTCAACGAACATGTTCCCGTGCAGCTCTGACAATCGATCCCTAGCAGACACAGAGAGACATAAACAAACCCAGTAAGCACAGAAGAACGAGTAATGAATCAAAGTCAATAACAAGTGAAAAAGAAGCAATTAAAGAAAGGATGAGAAAATGATGACACAGTTCTGTCAATATGCTCAAACGGCTATGGGTTGTTTATATCAGTTCAAATTAAGTGCAACTGATATACTATTAGATGTTTTTTATTAATTCCTATTTTTATATTTTATACAATTATTTTGTAAATTATATTTTTAGTACTTTGTGTGTTTCTCTCATTTTTGTTAGCTAAATCTTTTTATTTTTATTAATAACTATATTTAAATACTGAATTAGTTTTTATTTTTATATTTTAAATAAAAAAAATAATTACAATATTTTTCATTTATTATGTTTAATTAAAATCAATTAGTAATTTTGTGTTTCTCTCATTTCTGTTCAATTGAATTAAGTAATTAAGTTTAATTAATTAATTTAATTAACTTTTATGTTTTTTCAGGAATTGTGCATTTTATCATTTTATGTTTACGTAACGAAAAGCCTGACCTAAATAACAAAACATTAATAAAACAATGCAATACAACAGATGATGACTGAGGGCTTTTAATTACGCCTGCCTGAATCAAATGTGCAATTCATCATGTCACTATGCTAAATTCAACATTAACAGCTGAGAAAATGAAAAGAGCTAATCAACATGACACATCTGACATTACACGCAGGTCAGAACTTTAATCAAAACGGTATGAGACGTGGGAGCGGTTCGAAGCCAGCCAATCAGACCTGATTTTTTTGTGTGTAATATCCATCATTACCTTGGGAAGCTTGAGCGGAGGTGAAGGCCGTCTACGTTCTGGCTGATGAGGTATTTGAGGTGTCCTGCCCTCTGCAGCTGTAGCAGAGACATGTGAGTCAGGCTGGGACGAGCGTCCTCAAACGTGGTGTTAAAGTGAGGCGATTCTCCTCTCTCCTCCATCGTCCACACTCCATTAGGACCTCTGATAAACACAAAGAGCACAACGATCACAAACATGCTTTAGTTGAAATACTGTCTCTTGTCCTCAGTTTCAGTCAGGAGACTGTCTGGGTCCTATCCTAAAAAATCTAATCTTCCTTTATCTTTTGGAAATGTAGGGAAGGATGTACTGTGAAAACATACTGTCAGATTCATATTACAGTGTACATTTAAGCGTTGATATTTTTTCCCCTCACAAAATGTACATTTTTTTCAGCAAGAATGCATTCAATTATTAAAAAGCGACAGTAAAAACATCTATAATGTTGCAAAAGATTCTATTTCTATTTTCTACAAACATTTTAAGCAGCACAACTGTTTTCAATATGGATCATAATCAGAAACGTTTCTTAGCAAATCAACATATTAGAATGAAAGGGTCATGTGACACTGAAGACTGGAGTGATGATACTAAAATTCATCTTTGTACCAATTAATTACATTTTACGATTTATTTGAACAGAAAACAGCTATTTTAAAGAGTAATATTTGACGCCATTACATTTTTTCACCTTTTAACAAAATCCACGGTGAGCAGAAGAATCTTATTTAAACAATATATATATATATATATATATATTTCCAACCCATAACTTTTGAACAATATAGTTTTCAGTAGTCAACATTTGAAGTGGATCAAAACCTTTCATCAAATTTGTTCTAAAACAAACAAACAAAAAGACTGAATTCTTTTTGATCCACTTCAAATGTTGACTGTATATACCAGGGGTCACCAAAGTTGATCCTGGTGTCAGAGTTTAGCTCTAACTTGCCTCAACACACCTGCCTGGATGTTTCTAGAAAGACCTTTATTAGCGACTTCAGGTGTGTTTGATTAGAGTTGGCGCTAACCTCCAAACTCCCGAACCTGGTGGCCCCTGGTATATACTAAAAAGAGCACGGTGTTAGAAATGAAGCAAAAAGTCATGAGTTCCAATGAAACTAAATTACAAAATGCATACTTTAAAATACACGTTGGATAAAAATGTTGATTAAATACATAAATGTAAATTATTCCAGAACGACAGTTCAAACTTGTGTTGCTTTAGGTTTGAAAACGATTGTATGGAACTATTTTTGGCACAAGAATACAGTGAACTTCAGGAGGAAAGAACAAAATGAAATTCCCACAAGCCTTCATCTCCTGTCTGCTCCTCCTCTCCCTCTGTGATTCAGTGAGCACTGCTGAGCTGCTGGGAATCTCAGATGACAAAGACAGGGTTTTAGTTATCACGGAGAACAGCAGGAAGCCACTACACTTTCTTATAACTGTGGAAGGAGTTACTAAGAGGGGCGACTCAAAAGTTCACTTAAACAGGCAGAAATCTTGCTCTTGTGCACTTGGGAATTTGTATTAACACACACACACACACACACACACACACAACAGTCAATTCTGCTAAAATACGGTTTGCTTTTTCATGCTTTCCTAGTTACACATGCAGCGGCTTTCCTTGCTCGACTTATCAAAAGTTTTGTGTTCTTACTAAACTTGGATAAGCTCTTACAAGTACTACATAAACCCCCTAAATAAGTCCCATCCAGACTTTAGGCTATTGATCAAAGTCTTGTACACACAGCAGCTTATTCTGGCCAAGAATCACCCGCTAAGACAGAAACAGGGCGTCTGACTGACATGTCAAACACAGTTAGCTTTTCCTTAACTTGACATTTGGAGGCGTGCAAATCTGAAATCGGATGAAAACAAGGGTCTGCTCACTCACTAAGTGTCTCAAACTAAACTTTGGACTGTCTTTCAAAGATTCAATACCAAAAACTTGAACAAATGCAGTGCTTAGTTCTTCCCGAAGCACACCGATGAATTTGTTTCACGGTGCACCGATATAAAGCTGTGCACTCTGACTTTGGGAAATTGCATCAAGCCAAGCAATCAGATTGAAGCTCAACGTTTGAGAAAGCTCTTGACGTGTTTTGTGTGCAATACGCAGACGGTCAGTAAACAGTCCGTCTGGGCCCAAGACTACGTATGTCCCAAGTAAGCTCTCCACTTATGGAAATTGGAAGGAGATTCTAGTGCACTGCTGTTTAGATGAAGATGCCTGCAGAATTTTAAAAGGCTCAACCATGAAAATGTGTCAACCTGTTCCCTTGAAGCTAGACCAGAGTGAGTTTGTGTCTGTGAATTTTAAAATAGTTCAACGATAAACACAAGTTCTTCCCTCACCCTCACATTGTGCCAAAAGAAAAGATTAGATCATTTAGTTTTGTTTGTCTATTTAGTGAAAGACACTGTATAAATCATGCATTGACTGTTTTTATGCAAACATTTTGAATCCGCTATCATCTCAAATGTTTAAGGGTAAGTTATTTTTTCCAAAATAAATGAATAACCAACGGTGCATTGAAATGAGCAAAAGTGAAGTAAAGTCTCAAAAAATATTTCATTTCATATAAATGCTGTTCTTTGGAGTAGCACTTCTTTTAATATGTAATAATATTTAACATTATTATAGATTTACTGTATTTTTTGCTCAAACGGATGATAAGTATAAGAGACATCTGGAAAAAAACAAAAAAACTCTTGAACACAATGGTGCACACTTGCTATAAGTGCATCTAACATTTCTGCATCTGGCAGATGCTATGACAGTGCATGCATCCAAATGATGCCTTTCATCAGTAGCAGCGTCCCTAGGGCCCTTTGCATTCCACAAAATAATAAATCAAATCAAATTTGGTTCAGATGAAGTGAAGGTGAGTAAATGGTGAAAGAACTGTCATTTTTATGTCAACTATTGCTTTAGTGTTGTACGTGCTCTTAACAGATTTGCACCTACAGAACCCTTAGCTCTAAAATAAGCTGTCAATCAAGATTTGACAGACAGGGGTTCTTATGAAAATTTCATATGAGAGAACACAGGAGGAAAAATACACAGCTGCCCATCGCATCACGCACGTTTCTTCTGATAACAAGTCAGATGAGATGACGGAATGACAACGAGGAGAAAAAAAAAAAAAAAAAGGAAAACCAGCTGGGTAGGAGGAAAAAAATGAGGTCACCTCAGCTCAGTAGTGCGAAATGAGAAAATGAGACTGTAGTACTCAGAATTATTAAATAACTAACTAAAACCGGGAAAAAAAACGGGAAAATGTAAAATTTTAATTAAGCTAGTTGCCAAGGCAAAATTTCTAATGTCATATTTATTTTAACTAGATCTACTAAAATAAAAAAATAACTGAAATATGCAATATATAATAATGGTAAGAAAATATTATATATGAAAGCAATGTTTTTAATGTAAAACACCAGACACATTTCATCGCAAATCTCTAGGGGAGAAGAAGAAAAAAAATTATATAGTATTATATTGTAAATAAAAAAAATATTCTGCATACAAAATTATTATTATTATTATTAGCATTTGTTTTTAGATTACATTTTATTCTGATTGTAAGATTATCCTTCTGAATTCCTATAACTGTAATGACAATAATTACATAATTAGTGCAATAAATAAATAAAGTATAAAAATATATTGAGATTTAACATTCATATATTTTCTGTCCAATTTTATTGTTACTTTCAATAAACGTGGTTATTTTATTGGCTTGTGATTTTTCCCAGTATCATTAAAATTGAGTTGTCTTACAAAATGACTATATTTTTTAATAAAATAAATAATTATTACATATAAAAAAAATACAGTCATTTTTATGTTTTTTAATGTTTTACTCTAAAAGTGATTAGTTCCTTGTTAATTTAGCAAGTTGGTAAACACTGAATTTTAATAATTACATTTCAAATAAATCCTTCAGAAGTTGTGTTTGTTTATTTGCAAGTTGGGGGGGGGGGGGCTTGAATTTTTGTAATTCTGCAAAAGGGGAGCCCGGCAAAAAAGGTTTGGAAACCAATCAAGCAAAAAATCCAAACACATAATGACAATGAGAACTGGGCTTGCAAATGCTTAACTGGGGATGAAAATTTCATAATGCAATAACATCTTAATGGTTCTTAAAGTAGTTTCTTATTCTTTCATAGCTGCTGATATAATGTGCATGTCCTTCCTGAAATATGAGTACAGAATATACTCAAAATAAAAAACGGATAATGTGTCAGCTTCATCCTCAAAATCAAGTTACATAAATTCCCTACTGATTAATACTTAAGAAACAGTTTGATTCAGATATCTGGAGACAATAGCCCCCCAACTAGCTGAAGGCAAGAAGATCAATAATATGATAGCTAGCAGCGCTCATCTTTACATCCGCCACAACTGATCAATTTATGTGGCGTGAAACGGGGAGATTCAATACGAGACTGGACAATCAGGCTGTGTTCAGAATAACAGGCTAGTATACTACCAATGTTTTTAAATATAATATAAATGCCACTAATATTTTACTTTGTATTATGTTATTTTATTCATTTTTTTATATGTATATAACGGTTTATTAGTTTAATTACAAGTAAATACATTCTAAAAGTATTCTCAGTAAATAAATGTATAGTTCTAATTATTTCCTTTCTTTCACTCTTAGTAAACTACATTAAAATGAGAAATGTTGGCAACAAGATTAAATAAAAGTTTAGTATGCAGTATTTTCTAAGCATGGAACACTGTGATGACTACATTTGACAAAATGTGAAGTTTGATCATTTATTGTTGCATATTACTGCAGTATGCAAAGACTCCAAACACAGTCTTAAGATTTGAAGGAGATTTTCAGCTGTTATTTGTACTGAAACTGCATATCTCCCTCTAGTGACGGCTCTCTGTAGTTACTTTGAGTCTGCACATTTCAGTCTTAATCCATCCAAATTTGATTTGAGGCCATATTAATATGAGAGTTCAGGGGCTGCAGTCCAATCAGTTATTAACTTAAACACAATTGGATTATATCTGTACATTAAACAAAGCAGAACCACAAATAAATACGGAAAACAAAAGGTATATTTCTAGTTTGAATCCACAGGATTATCCCTGTTTTCTTCTACTGGGCTGCCAGAAGATTAGGAATGTGGGTGAAAAACATGAATGCATCTCTGGCCATTGGTTTTAAGACAGATTATAGCTTTGTTGACGGCATTCTACAGAAAATATCTATAAATATTGTACTCTATCCTGACTTTACACATTTACAGTTTTTCTCAGTCGCTTTGGTGCATTTATCACAACAGTATTAACATCTGCACAGCAGTTAGAGCATTTCTCAAAACAATTAGTGCAAACTGCAAAACCCAGTGGATAGCCTGCAAAAGCCTGTCACATGCTCAAAATTGATAATCCATATTCATGTCAATGAAACTGTCAGTGCCATCGAAATGAAGTCTTGACACCATCTTTATGAACAAGATAGTCAAATGGCTTTGTCATGTTTTCACTATGACAGTTTATAATTTCA
>JAUMHI010000034.1:18259391-18302904 GCA_032359435.1 Enteromius unitaeniatus
ATTTCACTACATTTCGTACTGTGTATGTTTGTGTATGTGACAAATAAAATTTGAATTTGAATTTGAATTTGAATTTGGATTGATAGACCAACTAACGTCTTTCGGTTTTTTATGATTTAGTTTTCTACATGGGCAGCATTCTAAGGCATAATGTGAAAAACTTGTTATAGATGGTGTGTATGATCCTTTAAATAGTTGCCTATAGGCATGATTAAGCTGCTTCTAAGATGCTTACTTTGGCCAAATTTGAAGGCAGCATCACATGTGCCCTTCAAGGCCATTTTAAAATGCACCACAACAAATGATCCAAGGATGGCAGACCAGAAAATAGGTCAGTGTGCAATTAAAAATAGCTGTATTGCACCGTATTTGTTTGTGTTATGCATATTTATGCTTTTTGTGTTAGCTAAGCAACACGGCAACAGCGAACTCTATCAAAATCAACTAGTTTTAGGAAGAGAGTAGTTGTGTATTTGTGTGTGTGCATCACATTAGACAAACAGCCACAGCGGTTAACATTAATCATCCCAAGCAGCATGTTTACAGGCTTCCCTTTGACCCGTGCTCACATGCACACGTTTAATCAGGGTTGTCAATAAATGCCTGGATCGTGCCGTGTGGGTAGGTGCGTAAAAGCTTGTTATTCAGACTAACGTCGGCACTCAGTGACAGCGCAAAGAGAGGAGCGAGGTGAAGCATTGAGGTAATTACTGTTTAGCATGATGTCAGATTATGAAAGATGTTATAGGGAATATTGGTTTTGTGGAGAATGGAATTGTGGGTAATGAACCTGGACTGCGTGCTGTAGACCTTCAGGCTGTACTGTGAAGTGTCATAGTCACTCCGTGCCTTTCTGTTTTACATGCATTTGAAAGTACATCCCCTCTTCCAAATCTGAAGTGCATTGTTAAAAACAAAGGTTCTTCATTGGTTAAAGCCTCTACTTATCAAGAACCATTTTTAGTTTTGGGATTTTTATGTTGCTATATGGTTAAAAAGTTCTTGATGTTCCATTAAAGGTCCTTCAGATCTTCTAATGTTTTTTGGACTAAGCACCAGCACATGGTTTTCTGAAGAACTAGAGGATAAAAAGCAGCAGTTAGTAAGACCTAGAAAAAAACATTAGACCTTTTTTCGCTTTATTTTAGGAGTAATCCTTCCTCTATAACCTTATGCACTGAGCTCTCTTTTGTAGGGATGTTTCGAATGTTCAGCAACCGAAATTGTTACCGAAAAAATAGCAAAAAAAAGACCAAATAAATTATAGCGAACAATGATGGGGTCAGATATACAGCAAGTGCAGCAAACATGTCAGCAGTGTAAAAGCGATTAAAAGTGTCCGAGAAAGACGCTACAATCATTACAAGCACAGACAGCGAGAGACCGTTTAGCACTGCATCTCAAGTATCCGATGAGAAGAGGGAGGGTGGCTGTTGCTGGTTGATGACTGAATTCACAAAATGGCCTCAAACGATTAGTAAATAAACTGCAGACCATTATGTTTTCTAATACATGCACAAGCTGCATGTAGCCTATATATACTCGTCAGCTGCTAGGTAACATTTAATGCATTTTTTAAATAAAATAAGAAAAGTAAGACAATGATAATGCTAATAATAACAAGTCCAACAGCTCTTAATACATTAATTATAGCACTCACACATAGTGTTCAAACTTGGCTCTGTAATCAGTTTTCAATGTTTTCAAAGAATTCTCTTCTGTTTAGCAAGGCTGCATTTATTTGTACGGTAAAAAGGCTTGATGACGCCTGGGGGTCTCATAAATGGTCAAAATTGTTTTCCTGACATATTTATTTTGAGTTAAATTGTGTTTAACTTTAATGAGTTGATAAGTCATAGGTATATTTAAAAAAAATGTTTTTTTAAATTGTTTTATAATTATTATCTTTGTCTTTGAAAACCTAGACAACTCTTTCAGGTCGAGGAAGAGGTCTTTATTAGTGTATGTAAAGCTTTGCTTATAGAAAAATATTCACGTCATCTACTGTGACAGTCACTTATTTTTACTTGATTGCCACATGAGTTTCTGCATGTCATATAAACTCAATTGGACCCAAGTCTTTTTGGCATTGAATATCTTATGAATATATTATGATGATAGCAATAATGTGATGATTCTCTGCACATACTTGTGCTATTGCCATAACATTTGATGTATTTAGATATGTATCTTTCATTTAGTTAATATATTTGTGCCATCACCAACAGTCATTAGTGATCAAATATGACACTTGCAGACACTACATATAGGATCATGAAAAACAAGATTTATCATGGTTTCTATAAAAATATCCATCAGCTCAACTAATTTCAGCATTGACAGTAACAGGAAATGTATTTACTGAGCACGGCAGCATATTAGAATGATTTCTAAGTGATCCTGTGACCCTGAATCCTGGAGTAATGATGCTGAAAATTCAGCTTTAATCACAGAAATAAATTACATTTTAAAATATATTAAAATAGAGAACTGCTATTTTAAACTGTAATAATATTTCACAATATTACTGTTTTTACTGGATGTTTAATCAAAACAATACAGCCTTGGTGACTTATTTTGATCCTCTTGAATATCAAAATATTATGAATTGTAAGTAAATATATATATATAACTACAGCTTATGTAAGTGTACTTGTGTGTGTATAAATGTGTCTGGCTCTTAAGGTGGTGCAGAGAAAAGAAGGCAGATCTTGACTCTGAAAAATGATGTCACAATTACATTTTTAGACAGAAAAGCTATATATAAAGATAAAGTAATATAATGTAATGGCTGTTTAATGTAAGGGTAATGGAGGGTATGAAGCCACCGTAATTGCATTTCATTGCCTTTCTAACATGTGTATATAAAAAACCTGTGAGAGGTCCACATTTCTGAGCACATTTATGATCTCTGTATGGACAGTTCATTACGCTTCAGACAAATAAAGAGATATATGACATTTAAATTATGATTTTTTTCAAATCATAATTGGTTGGTTGGTGATAAAGCATAGTTTTAACCCACAAACAGTCAAATTTTTGGCTGATATAGTGGCACATTGTTTAAAACACCAGTCCTAAAGCTGTTTTACGTTGAAGTCGTTCGCACGTAATGAAGTCATGTTGAGTTAAAACTCACATAAATAAGTGCCAATAGAGTCATTTAATTCGGAAGTAACCTCAGAAAGGTTGTCCAGAAACTGTTTGGCTTCCAGTGCTTTGTGTTTGCTGGGATGAGATTTATTTTAGAAGAGAAAATGAAATTACTACAACGGAGAGATTTTAATATAATTTATAGACCATAATCCAGTGCGGCCTGTTTTTGGAGCGTTTGGGGGCAAACAGAGGAGATAAAGCTGTTTTTATGGAGCTACAAAAACCTTTCTTTTACTCGATTTTTATCTCCCTATCATTCCCTCTCTTTCTTTCTCTCTCTTTCTTTCCTTTCCACCAGCCTGTGATGAAATGTTATCAAAAGGGAATTTTAATGGAAAATGATAAGGAGATGACTATCATTTTCTGCTCCCAGAATGTATTGATCCGAGCTTGATACAACACAGATACCAAATGTGCAGAATAGCGCTGCCCGAATCCAATTATCTGTCTCTATCTTAAATTAGCCGGCGTGTAATGCTCAGGTGTATAAAGCCAAATGCTGTGTTTCTTTCTGTAAGCACTCTAGTTTTGCTGTACTGTCCTGGATGAACCCAATCATGACTTTGACTGCTTGTTTTTCTTAAAGTTAGCATGAAATGCCTTTTGCAGTCCATTTTACTTCAGAGTAATTTCTAACTGAAACAGGATATTCACATTTGTCAGATAAATATGAAGCAGTGAAGCTGTTTTCAACATTGATAATAATAATAAATATTCAGCGGCAAATCAGCATATTAAAATTATTTTTGAAGGATCATGTGACAGTGAAACACTGAAATAATGATGCTGAAAATACATTTAAAAACACATTTAAAAAAAGAGCTATTTTAAATGGTAAAAAAACCATTGTTGTCAAGTGTTATTTTTGCCAAGCTATAAAAAAGAGAGACCTTTCTGGTAACAGATTTTAAGGTTTTATTTGTTAATGTTTATTTGTTTAATTTGTTAATTATTAAAATAATAGTATAATATTATTTATTGCTTGTATTTTAAGTAATATTTAACCGAGAAATACTATAACAAATGTTACATTCCCAAACAAAAACCCATCAAAAAATTAACCATGAATTTAAGAGTAAAAAACTGAAACTGTTACATGGTTAATGTTAAATTCCTTTAAAATTTACAGGCACAAACTGTAAACTGACATTCCCAGAATTCCCTGCATTGCATTTCAAATTTTGTTTGAGTATGATGTTTTTTTTTTTTGTTTTTTAAAAAAACTTTTTCTTATAAGTTGTGTTTTTTGTAGTATTACATGTAATGTTTCAGTAATGAGTCTCACCATGATGGTGTGTAGTGCTTGAGTGAAAGATGCTGAGCACCTTCTATACTGTAGGCAATATGCTCATATTTAAAATCTGCTTGTGATGAGCTTTGGTTAATCATGTGACTTTTTCATTACCACCTGCTTTTGGTGCTCATCAGTGTGTTTCAAAGATATAAAACAGATTTCAGTACTTTGTTGGTATATTAAAATCATATCAGTTAAATAACTTACAGTATTTAACTGTAAATTTGACTTCAAACTGTAAAACCTAAAATATTGTTACTGTCAAGCTTGCTTTCACACAGAAGAAGACACAGGAGACACAGATGTTGCAAGAGACTTTACTAAGGTAGGCAGACAGGACATAGGGGGGACGCAGGGGAAAGACACTTCTTAACATAATCAACTAAACTAGGACAGGAAACACAGGACCAAATATGGGCAAGGGCGGACACATGGGGAGTAAAACACAAAGAGACTATACACAAAGTCTGACATCACCTCCTCGCACCTAGAAACATCTTAAGGGGGGGTGGACGCCCTTGAGGCCGTACGGGGCAGAGTCACTGGTCACCTCCAGGGCGGATCAGGAGCCTTGGGAGGCCATGGCAGGTCAGGACGCTCAGGAAGCCATGGCGAATTTGGAGCTGCCTGCGGCTGTGGTGACCCGAGGGCTGCCTGCGGCTGTGGTGACTTAGGGGCAGCCTGCGGCTGCTACCAGACACTAAAGGGACACCGCCATCGGGATCGGCAGTCCTGGCTATAATCTAGGGGCTGGAATCGGGAACGGCTCTCCTGGACAAGACTCTGGAACTGGGATCGTCTCTCTAGGCCATAATCTGGGGGCTGGAATCGGAATCGGCACTCCTGGCCGAGGTTCTGGAACTGGATTTGGGATCAGCGCTACGAGCTGAAACTCTGGGACCGGACTTAGGAACGTGTGTGCTGTTGAATAAGCCGATTTGTTGAGCAAACTGGAAATGACCAATCAGAAGCTAAAAAAGAAAACCACAGAAGAACATGGCAGTGCCACAGAAAATTTGGACTGTCAAGAAAGAATACAAACTCGTTGAACTCTGGCAAGATCTGGAGTGCTGTATGATATATCGAGCAGCAATTAAAATAATATAATAAATAGTAATAATCCATAAAAAAGGAACTGTCAATATTGATTTCATTTTCTGCCCTTCAACCAAACTCTTTGCCATGCCCTTTTATGTTTTCTTTTCTTTTTTGTTTTTTCGTGAGCCATTGCTGCCCAAAGAAAATAATCTCTTCCTCTGAGTCAGAACTTTGTGAATGAGATCGCCTAAAATTGTGCCGTGTACCACTGCGTCCGTAAACAAAGTCACTCGTGTTTTCCGACTGTCCGAATTCGGCCCGTGTACGGCCGCCTTTAGTGTAGTTCATTAATTTATGTTTACTAAAAGAGGCCTATTGCCTTATTTATATGTCCCAGCTCAGCTTCCAATTTCAGTAGGTAATATGCCAATGCAGGATAGTAAACTGTAAATGTCAAAACAGATTCATTGGGTCCTTAAACTAGTTTTACAAGATTCTTAATCAGTTGTGGCATGGATGAGCGTCTAATGAGATTGTGTTGATTTATAGAGAATGTTAGTTGTCTGCATGCTGTGCCAGTGTTCATGTGTTATACTCATATTCCTGTTGAACGGACACAACACAAATACATATGAGAGCTGTTACACTCTCTGCTCTCTCTAAACGGAGTTCCCTCTGTGTGTGTGTGTGTGTGTGTGTGATTAGTTCTACATGAGGTGGTCTGTTCGCTTCGGACACACGGCTGCACTCAGAGGGTTGGTTTGGGTCCATCTGAATGTGACTGGTTTAATTAAGGTTTACAGGTTACGCTAGACTACTGCTCCTATAACGGCAATGATTACAAGCCAATTATGCTGGAGCTGTGAAAATATCACTGTCAGAACAATGGACGGGAAAGCGAACAGGCTCCAGACCGCCCCAAACTGCTTTAATATTCCTTTGGATTCTTTGTCTGATCTTGGAGAGCCAGCTCCAAGGGGAAATGCTGTAGTTTTAATTCAGAAATGTAATTAATTTATTTAGTGTTTTAATGTTCTGGAGAGGCTGAATGTGAATATGAAGATGTAAAACAGACTGAATAGAACGGGATGTGCTTCTTAAGATAGTTTTAATAAACTTTTTTAATATAATTTTTTTTTTACTAGCTCTTTTTAATAGCTCGTTACAACTAGAACAAAGCCAACTTGCAAGAGAGAATATAGATAATTCAGGATATTAGATTAATAAAATCCACCTAATCAAGCTTATTGATAGCCAAAATGTGATCATATAGGGTGAATTGAGGAATTTAGAACAAATCTACCGTTTCAATGCCAAAAGTAGCTCAAATTACTTTTTTCCCTTGCACTTACCTTGAGGTTGTTAGAGGACTGTATATAATTTTGAAGAAGCCATAATTCAGTGTAAACAATGTACTGTATTATTTTATTATCATTTATGTATAATATTTATTGATATTTCAAATTAGCTTTTATTTTTATATTTCAAATTTTCATTGTGCCTTTGTAAATCTTATTAGCTTATTATTTTTTTAATATTAATTTTGCAAACAAAAACTTTTATTTTGGATGCGGTTCACGATTAATTGTTTGACAGTGCTGTTATTTTTTTAATATTGATTTGAAACTTTATTTCATCTAATAAATTACATTTTTCAGCTTTATTTCAGTTCACCACAAACCTTTCTTTAACAATAACACTATTCACAATTAATGTCTCATTAAAAAGTAGTAATTTACAAAAGTACTTTTACATTTTTTTTATATTTTAATGTTTTTTTTTAAAGTTAGTTTTTATGATGAATAGTTTTTTTTTTTTTACTCTATACTTACTATAAAACACAAAAGAACAGTATAAACAGAAGCGTAGAGTGTGACACCATATCCTGCTCATAATTGTTATCGGATAAATGAATTCATATGCTATTGTGAGAGAGAGAGAGAAAGCGCACATAGTGTCAGACACCTGATTTCCAGTGATTATCGTCGTCTTGACTACAGAGATGATCTCTGCATTTGATAAATAAAGTTTAATCTCGTCATTACACATTACCATCACTCTATTCTCCTATTTGATAATGTTCAGTGCTTTGCTACAATTGTTAATTGTTGATTGATTGATGGACAGACGTGACTGATGCCTGATCATAGTGATTGGAAGTAATTTCTAGCTGCTCTTTTGGGAGCAGAGGCGTTGAGCTAAGGTTACAAGGCCAGGGCTGCCAAAAACACTGGCTAGGAGGGACGTAACCCTGTTTCAAATCTGCTATATACTTTAAATGTGGCAGTGTTGCAGATTGCATCTGATGTCATTTATTTGTAAATCACTTTGAATAACAAATAAATGCAATGCATGTAAATGTATGTTAATTCAAACATCACTATTACTATGCTGTGGCAACTACCCAGAACACAACTTGCATCACAACAGCAGCATCACTCATATTTGCTGAGAACGTAAAAAACAAATCTTCTTTAAAACTCTGTTTTGTGATAAACGGCAGAGAGTGTGTGTGTTTTGTGTAGATTTGTGCAGTTCCATATCTGATTCTCTTCTCATGTTTACAGGCTGCGCATTCCTCACCTACTGCGCTCGTGAATCAGCCATCAAAGCCCAGAATGCATTGCATGAACAGAAGACTCTACCAGGGGTATGTCGCTTTTAATCTCTCTGTATTTCTCTAATGGCTTCCTGTCTCATCTATTTCAGGCAGAAAAGGTCTAACCGTTGAACTCGGTTTAGTAACAAACTTCAAGTGACACTGTTTTCTACTTCTTCTGTGTTCCCTTGATATGTTTGCAACACGCAATCAAGATTTTATTTGTTAGAACTGCTCCTATGTTTCTTGAAACACACTTTATGAAAATTGTAGGATTTCACTTGAAAGAGTTTTTGCTCAGAAATTACTTGTGAATCTAACAAATAATTACAAAGAAACACATAGCGAGTAATATGTTGAAAGTTTGAAGTAGATAGATAGATAGAAATAATATAGTCTTGTATCCCATTCCCTAATCATTTTTGCTTTATTTACAACCTTATTTACATGAAAGTAGTCCATTTTATTAGCTTAATATGGGGATTATTGCCTTTTAATTATGCTTTTTATGAAAGCAAACATTATTGCAGTCACTTTGTTAAGTGTCTCTTTTAGGACACTTTTTATGTAAAATTGTGTTTTTTTGTGATTTTATTATTAACCAGAGATTTTAAATAAGCACTTTTATTGATACATTTTGGTTGTTTTTGGAGTATGACAGCCTCTGGTCACTGTACACTTTATTGTAAGATTATGATTAAACAGCAGCTTTTGTGGCCTAAAGAAGATCATAGAAATGAGTGGATTAAGTATTTTTTTGTGGTAAATTCTTGCTGAAAGTAGTGGAAGTGTCCATTTTTCTCCTCAAATTTCCATCCCTGTAACATTTCTGTGAGGTCCTGTGGTCATTGGTTCTGAGAGTAAACACATCCATAAGAAGTTTGTCTGTGTTGTCTATGTCAGTCTGCTCAAGTTCACCTCGCACAGAGGAAATGATATTTTGTGATGTGTTTTTGTGTATTGCTTCCATCTAAAATGGGTCCATAATAATATGTGGTGAAAAAGTTGAGTCAAGAGAGAAATACGAACAGAAGCAACATTTGCAAGCTGAAATGGTCCAAATGGTCTTAAGCTAATAATAAATAATCAACTATAAAGAACCTTTTGTTAATGGAAAGATTCCAAGGTTCTTCATAGAGCAATCAATGCTAGTAAAGGAACTTTGTGTGTAAATGGAGCTGTATATTTAGATGACGTGTTTTCCGTAGGGAGCGCTGCGTGAGTTAATCAGAGGTGAGCTATAGGGTTTGTTTGGCTCATGTACTCATGTTGGACTGTCATGAGCAGACGTGTGGTTGCACATTCATACGCTCCCATGGGGTCTATCTCTGCCGTGAGCCAGCTGCCGGAAAACACAATGCTGGAAAAGAGCCGCAGTAGATTTATGTAAAGGTTACGAACATTAACCTTGTTGGATCACACACACAGATGCAGAAAAACACAATACGAATACTACCATACAGTACATGCACATTTAAGCTAGTGTTTTAGTATTTCAACTAGCTGATTAAGAGGTGATTTTTCACGTTTGCTGCCATTGTCTTGCCAATGAATAATGGATTATATATATATATATATATATAAATATATATATCTTTAAGTAAATATTATATAAATTATGTTTTTTAGTAAATTAGTTTTTTAGTAAATTATTTGCTATTCTAATTGATTGATTTATTAGCCTCAGTATTGGTCATATTTTACTTTCAGCTTAACCATCAAAATCATGTTTTATTTGTGAAATTTTATATAATTCTCTCCTAATATTTCCCATGATGTTTCTCAATAATCTAATAAACATTAATGAAATATAAATATTTTATTTAAATAATCAGATTAAAGACAGTACAATAATGCTGTATAATAATTATTGTATTATATTTAAATATAATAACATATATAGTTTTTTCTTAATTCTTATTATATTATATATATATATATATATATATATATAATTATTTTTTAACATGCTTTATTTTTTTTTTTTTTATGCTTTCACAATAAAATAACAGCAATTGTTCAATGGATGTTCTTTACTGTCATGATGAAAATATCTTATTGAAAAAAACAATTTTGATGTTTTATTGTTTGGGCTGGAATATGACCTACTGTAAACATGTTGTTCACTCATTTCAGGTTTCTTCACAGGTTTCTTCACTCATGTTCTGATGTCCAAGCAAACCTGCTGGTCTCACTGAAACGTGTAGCACAATGAATTATAATAATAGTAGTCACTTTTATTATTAACATAATTTAAGACATGTATAATGAACTCTGAGTTGTCTAAATGAGCCCGATTATAGAACCGGGCGCCTTAAAAAGGAATGAGCTACTTTTACTCTGAGGTGTGTGTTTCTGTGTATGTGTTTGGAGTGGGGTCACTGTAAAAGAGAGCAGTAGAGCATAATTTTAGGCTGGAGAGACTATTTCAGGAGCAGACGGGGTGTCAGTGGAATAACAGTCAGTCATGTGACACCTGAACTGGTTTAGAAACAGGAAACAGCAGTCACTCGCTGGCTTGTTTTTTGGCCAGCTGAGTTTCATTCTGCTTTGGGATTGGGACAAATGGTTTTAGTGAATGTGGTTTGCAAGATTTAGTTTGGGCTTTGTTAGTCACGCCGAGCCAGATGTTTGGCATCATTTTACACCCAATCCTAATCAGACACAATGCAATAAAGCAGCAAGAGATGCCATTAGGAGATGAAATCAATGGTTTCCACAAGAATATGAAGCAGAACAACATTAATAATAATAAGAAAGATTTATTGAGCATCAGCATTTTATAATGATTTCCTTAAGAGATACAATAAACTGGATCTGTATCTGAAAATTCAGGGAATAAATTACATTTACAACATCAGAAAACAGTTCATTTTAAATTGAAATAATATTTCACAATTTGTGTATGTTTTGTAATTAAAGAAATGCTGCCTCGGTGAGCGTAAGAAACTTCTAAGCATTAAAAAATCTTAACAACCCCATTATTAATAATAATACACTACAAGTAATACACGTATGTGGACTGTAGTTACAGTTTTTAATTATTATGTGATATTTAGATGAAGGTAAATGTGATTAAACCGTACAACCAAAGAGAAATCAATGAAATCATCATGAAACCTACAGTACACTCACAAACCATAAGTTTGTCCTACATGAATTTTGGGTTTGTTTTTTGCCATTTTTGAGTCCAGGTTCAACTAAACGAAGAGGAGCAATTGAGTTCACAGATCTAATGCAAAACAGATGAATCAAGGGTACAATCAATCACTTGGACATTCACTAATATTGATTAATGCATGTTGTATTGTAATCAAAGGTGCGACCTCAACCCAGTTGTTTAATTAACAGATTTCCCATGAAGTCAGACGACTCAACTGAAACATCTGAAGGAAATTTATGGTGTGCGTGTGAGCCGTTTCCTTACTTTCCTTTTATTTAAGAGCTCTATCGGGTTGTCAGATTGTATTGTTGTACTATGAGGAATTATTGCGCTCTGGTTGGTTCAGCCACAAGAACTACAATATAATTCATAACTAGGGTATTTATCAGAGAGATGTCTGGGAAGCAGGAAGAGGAGAGAGACGGAGCGCAAAAGAATATAAATAGAGGGATCTGGAAGATGAATAGAGTAATATGTGCAGGAATACACCGGGGTGCGACGAGTTTAGAGGAACGGAAAAAGTAAAAAGAGAGATGGTATACGCAAACAGGGTGACGAGGGTCATGTTGACAGCCTTAGGCATATATGTGCACTTCCATGTATGTGTATGAATAGAAAGCCACAGCGAGCCGCTAGAGTTCTTGCACCTCCATTAAGCGTCTGTGGAAAGTGGGCATCAGGGCTCGAGAGGTCAGAGGAGGAAGATGAGAGAGACAGCGAAGCAGCGAGTCTAACACTTGTTTTGCATTCGTACAAGACATTATTGGACAGCCGGGACTGAAAGGCCATTATTTTTTCATCTCAAATAAAAGAACACAGTAAAATAAGATCAGAGGCCGAAGAAATGCATATGAATCCCCGCCGTCGGCACATTTGGTGCTAGCCTGACATCTGGCCTGTAATTTTTTGCAGTCTTCATTTTTTTTCTCTCCGATTTTTATATAGTCAACATGAAACACAGGTTTGTACAGTCATGGTAATCCTGGAAATATCAGGAATTGTATATGGAGATTGCTGGTCATGTAATTTAGTAAAATCTTAGAAATTTGGAAAATAGAAATTTCTCTACTACAAACACACACACATATGTATGTACTGTATATATGTAGTATACAGTAGTCAACATATAAGTCTCTTAACTTATATTCTGTATATATATATATATATATATATATATATACACATAATCTTTAATAACAGTGTTTCAAAATTCTTTAGGAAAAATAAAAATAAACACAAATTAGAAATACACAAAAGTGAGTCAATAGGGGTCTTTTTTGGTCTGTTTTTATATAAATAATTAGCCATTCATTGGCTGTATAATAAATAAATAAATAATAAGTCAATTCATGTATCAGTATCTCATTAAAATGTTTTTACCATCCAGTAATCATAAACAACTGCAAATATCATGGAAATGTATTGTTCAATTGGCGTGTGGACCCTGGCAATTCGCTACCTGTTGTACTTTTAAGGTTGAAAATATGTCTTCATGTTGACAGTACTGGCCAGTTTTTTTCATTGTAGAAAAAACACTCTACATTATGAGTGTAGAGAAATCATTGTGTAGCAATTATGCATAAATGTCTGGCAGGATTCTGAATTTATGGAAAATTATTCAGGTACAGCAGTGAATCTGAAATCTGTTCAGTTCACTTAAATTCCGTCAAATCAAAACCCATTCCATTCACTTGAACTCAGCTTACATTAATTTGTTTAGTTCAGTAAAACTTATGAATCCCTGCAGGGCCAATTCACAGGAAGGCACAGCGGTAACAGGAAAAGCCATTGTGTCTGCATATGTGTCTGCAGACACACAGTCTGCATATATTTAGGGAAATTTAGGAGCGGAGGGGAAAAAAACATAGAAATGGACTTCAGCTGTGCTTTGTGTGTTCGATTATTAGTAGAAAACCATTTTATACCATAAACAATACTGATGCTGTGTTGAGTCTCCAATGCAAAATCTGGACTTGAGTCTGACAGTTGAGTCTATAATGTGGCTATAGGGGTCTATATAATGGCTTTCATCATCATGTATAGATTGTAAATAGCTGTTGTGTGTTTTTAATAACTCTGAGGCTTTGGGAAGCATCACAGCTGGGAATCAATCTCAATAGAGCTCAGCTGTAGATACACAGGATCTCTATGTGTGTGTGTTCTCTATCCGCTGTTCTCGACATCCTTCAGCACAGCACAGCTTGAGGGATCTATAGTTGCCATAGAAACGGCAGCAAGCCTGTTATCAGTGTAAGTGTAATGAGAAAAAAATGCAATTTCAGCCAGCACAAATACACATTCACGCTGCCAGCGGACGACCGTAGTTGCACCTCTGCTTTTCTTGGCTTGTCTTGTTTTACAGTTCATCTAAAGGCAGCGTATATTCCTCTGACATGTTCAGTTGAGTTCAGCGACAGTTATTCTGCATTGAACCAAGCGGAAGAATAAAAACAGACACAAATGAATCAGACTTTGGTGTGTTGGGAAATTTGAGACATTGTTGAGATTTGCTCAGGGTGATTAATGTCATTCTAAGACTTCATGCACATTTCTGTAGTTGTGCTGAGTTCTAAATGATTTAATTGGCTAAAAAAAACTCCTTAAGTAAGTTGCTAGAAATTATTATTATTATTTCTGAAGAATTCTTATCGATTGGACTTGGAAAGGAAAAATATAGGTCATAAAGTCTGGGAGCTCTGAAGCTCTGAAGTGAAAAAGCTGAGAAGCAAAGGTCTCTTCACTTGTATTCTGTATTTTATATAATATCTATAGTTTGTCCTAAAATTCCTTAGGAGAAATAAAAACAGACACAAATGAGTCCATGGTGGTTAAACAGTAAGAATATTGAGCAATAAAACAAATGTTCGCTCCTATTCAAAAGTTTGGGGTCTGTAAGGTTATTATTATTATTTATTTTTTATTTTTTTTAAGGAAATTACTTAATACTTTTTTCAGTAAAGAAGCATTGAATTGAACAAAATTTACAGTAAATACATTTTTCTTATAAGTTTTATTGCATACTAATAATCAGAAAAATTTAGATTTTTTAGATCTTTTATTCTATATTTAGAAATCTAAATATTTACTTCTTTGTGATTATCATTACTTTTTAATTATTATTATTATTAGTAAGCAATCAAACTGTTTATTGTACATCTGTATGTCTTATCATGTTATCGCTATTGCTTAATAAAAGTAATAAACCATGTAATAGCAAATTTTATGTTCATCACAGTTTCTTAATTCTGCTTAACAACACTCATTATCCACGGTAAAATCACAGTAAAGCACAACATCTCATGGTTTAGTCCTTAAACTAGTTCTGAGTAAATCTGCTCGTCATAAGTTTTTCTTTCTCGTGAGCTGCTGCGTTCTGTGACGGAATGAAGGCTGAATATGAGAATGAGGCCTTTTACATAACAAGTCATAGAGAGAGAGTGTAAGAGAGAGAGAGAGAGAGAGAGAGTTCCATGTTGCTGCCACTTGGCGATGACCTACAATGTAGGCGCACATAGTCACACATCAAAACGAATAACGATCCAATGCTGCGCTCATGAATTCTAGGTCACTAAGTCCCGCCCCCATGCCTGTTTGTCTTTTTTTCATTTCAAAGTGCAGCAGTAATGTAATGTGCTGCTGGAGCCGGCCTGGGGCGAGTGTGTGTGTGCACGTTTGTTTATGAGTGCACTTTATCAGATGCGTTTATACATATGTATGTTGTGATATACTGTGTGTGTGTGTGTGTGTGCCCCTCAGCAGCTGGAGTTGTGATTTCTGCTGACAAATTCTCCATGTTGTCCTTCATCTTCAGTGGTCACACCACATCTGCCTAAAAAACAGACGTGTGTGTGTGTGTGTGTGTCAGTACAAAGGCTGGATGGCATGAGGATATATACTGCTTTACATGCAGGAGACTAGTTTAATCTATAATAATATAGAGCTATAGAATAAATGTACTTTTATTCAGGAAATATGCATTAAATTAATCAAAAGTTACAGTTAAGACATGCATAATGTCTCATACTAAAAGGAAAATCACATGCTAAGCAGCATAACTTGTTACTTTTGAAGTGTATATTGGAAGAATTCGAGAGAAAAAAGTTTGCATTCATATTGAGATCTTTAACGTTTCTGTAAACACTTAGTAAACCTGATCACAGTTTGAGACTTTCTTGTTACATATGGGAACGGAGATGTTACATATGGGAACTCGCCAGAGAGACCAATTCACTTTGAGCTTTATACAAAAGGCCAATGAATATTGGCGTGCACTTGATTGTGCTCAGGTGCACCTCATCACTACATGAGTATAAGCCGGCACGAGCGTAGTGCACATGCAGGTTTTCGCTGAAGAGCCGAGCCGGTGTCAGCGCAACCTTAGAGTTGTGGCACGAAAGTGTAACGTTCGTAACCTAGACGTTACCCTTTCAGTTGAATCACTTCAACGTTACAAATGGGAACACCCATGGAACAAGCCACGACCCTTGAGGCCGCGTTATGCGGAGACCCCCCTGCTGACAGACGAGATACTTTTCAAGTTTGTCAGTAGAGGAGTCTGCACGTAACCTTCCCAACCCCCTGGGGCCCAGGAAGGGGGGCCCACAGGGCTGCCAGTTGTACTGAAGCAGGTGGTTGGGGAGCGGAGCACATGACTAAACACATAGTTTCTGCATGTGGAATAAAGAAATGCAAAATATCAATAAGATTATGGATATAATTGAAGGAAAACACAGCCTTCTGGCTGACTGTGGAAAATTGAGATTTGTGGCCACAACCTACTGGGCTAAGGAGACCCAGTAGGAACACAGTACAGAGCTACTCCGCTCTAGTTCTGACTGCGGGGCAGGGAGGACTCAGGTTCAGCTAATACAGTGGAACACTGAGAAAAATAGCGCACGGATCCCATGGGAGTGGACCAGCAAGCTGACACCAGCTGGCCTCCCGCTCACCTGCTGTCTTCTGTGAAGACACGGGAGGACACATCCTCTACGCAAAGGCTGTAGAACCTGCAGAAGGTGTTGGGTGTTGCCCAGCCCGCAGCCCTAAAGATATCTGCTAGAGAGGTGCCATGAGCCAACGCATAGGATGAAACGACACTCCTTGTTGAGTGAGCTCTCAGTTCTAAGGGGCAAGGATCTCCCTGGTATAGATAGGCCAGGGAGATGGCTTCAACCATCCAATAAGCCAACCTCGGTTTGGAGACAGCATTCACTTTCTGGTGTCCACCATAGCAAATAAACGTCAGTGTAGAGGCGCAAAGCGCATACAGGACACAACAACTTGAAGGCTGGGCCTGCCTCCTCCCGGGGTCTGCCTTACTACCTGATTGCGGAAGGGGCATGGTAGGAACCATGGGCACATAGCCGGGCCGGGGTCTCAATATCACATGAGAATCAGCCGGGCTGAACTCTAGGCACTCTTCGTCGACAGAGAAGGCTTGTATGTCCCCCATCCTCTTAATGGAGGTCAGAGCAGTCAGAAGTGCTGTTTTCAGCATCAGATACTTAAGATCTGCTGACTGGAGGGGCTCAAAGGGGGCCTGCCACAGGCTATGTAGGGGGATTGTGCATCAGACCCCATCTCAGAGCGTAAGTCTGCCTCGTAGAGGGAGCTCTTGCCTGAGAGATAGTCTCTATCACAGCGCTTGAAAGGCCGGAAAGGTCTGACGCGTCCCATCCAGGACCCAGACTTGTAGGTTCCAAAAATCCTTTTCGCCCTGGAGAGCGAAGTCAGTCGCAACGTGGAGTTCCTGCATTGCCCCCTGGTTAGGACCACTCTCCTGCAAGTGTTTCAACGCCTTGGCCTGGTAGAGCTGCAGCGCTGCCAGCGTTCCACGTGCAGTGCGGTAGCAGCCTGTCCAGCGGCATACTAAGTCTTGCCCGCCAGGGCAGATGACAGCTTACATGCCTCGGACGGGAGCCGTGGCTGACCCAACCAGGCGGAGGCACAGCACGGGCAAAAGCGGGCACTCTGGCTCCCTGGCTCCCATAAAACAATCATCCAGCCGTGAAGGGTCGGCTGAAGATGCACGGGGCACCTCCAAACTGATTCCTGCACGGCGCCCTCCTAACACGGTTTCTGCCACACCGTCTGACTCACCCTCTGATGCTGCTCATCTCAGCCTCCCGAGGGACACACTCGGCCTTAGCCTCAGCCTCCCGACTGGCACAGCCAGCCTTGAAAAAGGCCAC
This sequence comes from Enteromius unitaeniatus, assembly GCA_032359435.1. Lineage (NCBI taxonomy): Eukaryota > Metazoa > Chordata > Actinopteri > Cypriniformes > Cyprinidae > Enteromius > Enteromius unitaeniatus. Next base: position 18,276,833 of record JAUMHI010000034.1, read on the forward strand.
CAGCCCGCAGGATCCGCTGACAGCCGACCAGTGAATGCTGTCATACAAGCAGAGCAGAAGATCGTAGGAACTCTCCACTCCAACTTCTCCAATCGCAAATCGAGTGGGTCTCCAGCTCAGAATGGCGTAGGCTCTGAAGCCAAAAGCTGCATGTGCACTGCGCTCGTGCCCTCTTATACTATCGTATTGATGAGGTGCACCTGAGCACAATCAAGTGCACGCCAATATTCATTGGCCTTTTGTATAAAGCTCAAAGGCAATTGGTCTCTCTGGCGAGTTCCCATGTCTAACGTCGAACTGATTTGACTGAAAGGGTAACCAGGGAAGCGTTAAACATAAGAACACATCTCCATTTAGTCTTGTTGGTTCTTGAGAGAAAAATAAAAAGAATGATAATATGATCATAATTTCTATTAAGTTTTACATATTTCTCTGTGTGTTTGTTGGTTTATTTAGTCCTGAAGGGTAAAATCCAGCATATAAAGGGTTGGTATTATTAGGACTTTATTCACCCACAAAAATGGCAATGTGATATTCAAAATCACAGCTTCAATCTGGTTGTGTAACTTCTGCAGAATCTTTTTAAGAAAAATGTTGCTCATGAACCTTTTTGATAAAGAAGTCTCAGATACTCACCAAGGCTTCATTTGTTTGATGAAAAATACAGTAATATATTTTTAAATATTATTATCATTTGAAGAATCATTTTCTATTGCTATAAATGTTAAAATGTAATTTATTTCTGTGATTCAAAGCTGAATTTTTAACATAATTACTCCAGTCTTCAGTGTCACATGATCCACTGATTTGCATAATGCATTATTGTTAGCTTAAAAAAAAAATATGCTAATGGAAAAACCAACTGTGCGTTTTGTGATATTTCCCATGCACGCTTTTGTGACATATTATATGGTAAACTTATTTGTTTCCTGTTGACAATTTCATATCAGTGTTGTGTGAATTGTACTTAGGATGCTGTGTTTGTAGGCTGCTCAGTTTGGAACAAAACCTGTTCTATCTACAGCGTGAAAGAAGCTGCAGTGGATCTGTGGTAAATGTTATTGACAAGCAGCTATTTTAGGTCTCGCTCACGGCTGCCAAACGCATGATGTAGAGCTGCTGTGTTTGGCACCAAATAGCGCTGTCATTTTGTTTGTGTTAGTGAGCGTGATGCTAAGCTCTCAGTGTCCTGCTTGATTTAGTGAAGTTGACGTGAAGTTTCTTTCTGCAACACTTCAGAGTGTTTGTCCAGTCCTGAGTGAGCCATCGTCCTCAGGATTGCATTTTTTTCTTGTATTTAAAAAAAAAAAAATCTAGATATATTTTTGTATTATTAATTACTGATGGCTATGCTTGTTTTATATATCTAATATCTAAACGTTCTTATATCGAGATGTTTGTTTTAATATCTGGTTAACGTTTTTCTTAACGCCTGTATATATAATGCATTTTAAAAGTATTTCTAATGCTTTAATGATGCCTTGTAATGGACCTTGTAATCACTGTTATAATACGTTATAATAACCATCTATTCACTGAGCACCTTCAGGAATTATAATGCATTACAACACATGACAAACAACCAAATTCAGATGTAACAAGGAATCGTATAACACATTGGTAATGAAAAGGTATAATGAATTATGAAATACATTATGAATGCCTTTATAATGCATTATACATAAACACTACTGATATTGATCATGGAAACCAAGACTATAAAATAAGCTAAATACATTTTTGCAGTGTAACTGAATTATGTTAATGCATCAATAAAATCCACATTTGAAATCCAGTTCTGGATTTATTTAGGACCACATAAGATTGGCTTGTGTTAATGTCCTAGTGTTACATTATCCACATAATTCATCATATATTTATGATCGATATTGTCTTCAGTTAGATAGATGCTCTCAGCAGAGTTTTAAATGTTGGGGTGTTAGTTTACAGTGACAAAACAATCCTATCTGAATGAATGTGTTTATTTGATTCATAGTTAAATCTGTGAAACAGCATTTATTGTAAATAGAAAAATTGGCTTCATTTGAAGTGCTTAATTACTCAAAAAATGCATAAGTTGAATGAGAGTAATGTTTTATAGACTGTTACCTCAAGATATATGCACAGACTTTGTTTGCTAACATCCAGTAGCACAGTGTATTTGACACAACATGTGCACAGACCTGTGTATCGTAAACATTGGGGCGAAACATAAAAGCGACAGACAAATGGGTCATTAGATGATGACTGAATATTTATTTTTGGGTGAACTATCGCTTTAATAAACCACAAACTGGATTGTTCCTCCTCTCGTCCAGCAGCTTATTTGTGTATGAATTATTCTGCCAAAAACATGAGGGTGTGAGAGCGGATGAAACGATAGCTATGGAAGGATTAAAGGAATCCTGCTATAAATGATCTGTTTTGTTCCTGATTAGCTTTATGAATTATAACGAGACTGGAGAATCTCATTCTACTCTCTGTGTGTGCTGCCGTTTGGCTTTGCCAGTTTCATTTAGAGAAAATATGTTAATTTTAAACATGAAACATATACACACACACACACACACACATAAACAGACATCTGTTTATGTTCCGATACTGTTTATGCTTCGTATGAAATCACAACCTAATGACATACACATATCACATGTAAAATAGTTGATAATGGGCATTAAAATGAAAAATATTGATTTTAAATGAAGTGAAATCTATGTATCTATCTATCTGTCTGTCAATATGTATATATTGCAGCATCCTTTTCCCAATATAGCAGTCCTGAGTTTTCTCCTGGAATGCCTGAAGAGTTTGGAGAACACCTTATAAGAGATCAGAGATCATTCTTTCATCCAGATTCTCTCCAGATCCTTTACAATTCCAGCTCCATGTTGGGGGTGCTCCTCTTTAGTTCGCCTCACTCATTTTCTGCAGGGTTCATGTGATAGGACTGGGACAGCCATGGTAAAAGTTTCATTTATGGGACCCATTTTTTGTGTTGATTTTGATGTTTGTGTTTGGATTATTGTCCCAATGGAAGACCCAACCATGGCCGTTATAAGATTTCTAACAGAGTCAGTGAATTATTCTTGTCTGTTGGTAATTGATAGAATCCATGATGCCATGTGTCTAAACAAGATGTCCAGGACCTCCAGCAGAAATATAGACCCACAACATCAAAAACACAGCAGCATACTTCATTGTACACATGGAGTACTCTTTATCCCTGTGTTCACCAAACCCTGCTTAAGTGTTTACTGCTAAAAAGCTCGGTTTTTAGTTTAATCTGACCATAGAAGCCCATTTGAGGTTCCAGTTGTGTCTGACAACTGAACATGCTGGAGACTGTTTTTGGATGAGTGAGGAGTGTCTTTAGCCACTCAAACTCTCCTCCTCACCCTGCATTAGGATGATATAGACACAGGTCCTCCTCCAGGCAATTTCTTAACATTTTATGTTGACTGGAACCTCTTAATTATTGACTTGATGGTAAAAATGGGGATTTTCAATGTCTTTTGTCTTACAGCCACAAGATTGTTGGGAATCTTGCTCTGCGCATCAGAACTTCATTGTTTGGTTTTACTCCTTGTAATGCATGATTAAGCAAGTTTGACCTTTTTCGTCATATTTATAATCCTTTGGAACAGGAAGTCTTGGCTGGACAATGTTGTGCTCCTAGTCTACCTGGTATGCTACAAAAATGGAAACATGAATGGAAATATATTTCAGAGATATTTACAGAGAATAATTAAGTGCCAATAATTGTGGCCAACATGCATTGGAGAAAACATTTATTTCATTATAAGATTTTCTCCATATTTTCATTTGTTTTACTTCAATGATAGGTTAGATTTTCTTATGATTTTTCTTTTTTTTTAAATGAAAGGTCAAAAGGATAAACAATGCAGATTTATTTTTACAGACAACTTTGCCAAGGGTACCAATATTTTGGTGGAGGACACTATATACAGATAGACAGAGATATATATATATATATATATATATATATAAAATAAGTGCTGTCATATAAATAATTGTGATTAATCACATTCAAAATAAATGTTTTTATTTTGAATAAACGAACACATGCGTGTATTTATTTAATAAAAAAATCATGTTTATATATTACACATATTTATATATAATATCAAATAAATAAATATATAAATTAAATTATGTAAATGACAAACGTTTATTTTGGACAAGATTAATCATGATTAATTGTTCGATAGCACATGTATATATACATACATATGTACACACACACACACAGTTATTTATTTATTAAAGTTTTTTTCAGGAACTAAAGTTTTGCTTTGACACACCCAGTCATAAACACATCACATGTAAAATGATTATTACTAAGCAATATAAAAAATATACTTCTTTTTAAGTGAAATAAAATAATAATCCATGAAAATGTAAATTTTTCAACTAAATGGGTAATTAATTTTTGATCTTAAGAATTTTTACTTAAACATTAAAAAAATTATGTAATAAGAAAAAAAAAATTATCTCTCTGTCTTTTTCTATTTATAATGTCTAGTAAACACTAATAACCCTGTTGTTTTTATGTACATGTTTTTTTATGTGGCTGCTATATGTTTTGTTGGTTTCTTAGCTGTTGCTCTCATACAGACAGTCATTTTGACTGAAGACACAAGACCCCTGACTTTCTCTTCTGCAGGCATATTCTCCAACCTCTTAAGATTCGCTTGTTGATGGCGAGAGCTTTGGAGAGACGGGGGAATATTACAACCTAAAGGTCACTGTCTCAGACCCCATTACTGTCTGAGACGCTTTATCATTCCCAGAATATCTCATAAGCGCACACATCTCTGCTTTACTCTGCACTTCATTTCTTCTGTTTGCCTTCGCAGGCCTTTTTCATTTTCACAAAAGATGGAGCTATTCATTTTGGTTTTGCGTTCGGCCCACCTCACGACAGATAATGTGGCTGTAGCCCACAGGAGGGAAGAGTGTCTCTGTCTCTCCGTCTCTCCTCACCGCAGCCCTAATGCACGGGTAAAAAAAGAAATACGAGTGTACCTATAGGAGGTATAAAAAGAAACACATAAAGCCAGAAAACAAGGAGGGAATAGTTGAAAGATTATTTGTGACTGGGGCCCTCAAGCTCCAGAAATGGCAAGAAAACTGTATTATATACAGTATGAGGTCCATGTGAGGTGAATGCTGTATTCCAAGTGTAATTAGATGTCTAATCATAGCTTTCTGTGTGAAACAGATCCATATTTACATGCTGCATATCAGAAGCATTTAGATTAAATGTTGCTGCATGTTTGATGTGTCAGTGAAACTGATGTGATGCGTCTGTAAACAGCACACACAGTGACTTTAGGTACTCAAGTAGTTCCAAACCTGTATGAATTTCTTTGTTCTGCCAAACAGAAAGGAAGATATTTTGAAGAAAGTTTGTAACCAGGCTGTTTTTGTCTCCATTGACTTTTTTTTTTTCTACTGTGAAAGTCAATGATGACCCAAAACAGCCTGGTTACAGACATTCTCCAAAATATCTTCCTTTGTGTGTATTTTGGATGGATTAAATGCATAACACTAATTCCAAATGTGGGTCACCATACCTGGCCACAAGTCACTTCACTTAAAAAAAAAAAAAAAACTTTCAAAAATTTCACCTTACATTTATGCTAATTACAGTGTGTGTTAAATATTTGTAAATTAATGTTTGTTGCATTATTTTAGCTTTCCCATGTCATTTTCTCTTTGCCTTGTGTGTTTTGAAGGTGGCTGACATATAGTATAAAGGTACAAAAACCCAGATTTTAGTAATCAGATTTGTACATTAGAGTTTATTATACATCTTATGTTTTTAAATTAATGTTTACTTGAAGTTTTTCATGTTGCTTTCTCTTTACTATTCGTGTTTTCAAGGTGGTTGACATACAGTACATTTACTGTACATTTAAAGCCAATCTATTATACTTAAAATGTTGCAGTGTAACATGCAGTATTTTATTATTATTTTTTTTTACGATAAAATTCTGCAGCTGCAGATTTATTACTGTAAATTTCACAGATTTTGCATGGGCTAAAAGTCTTGCATTGAGCATGATTTGAAGTGTATTTGTGTGGTCTGTGATTTGATCGCTGCCTGTACAGTACGGCCGTAAGAGAGGAGGAGACGCATATATTGGCCTGAATAGATATTCATTTAAATTGGCCCTCGATTACAGCAGGCCTCTCGCTTTGACTCTCCCTCTTGCATATTCGGCAGAATTCCTCTCATTTATAATTGCATTTTTGCCTTTTTCATCTCGTCGGCCCTGTGCTGAAAGACTGACAGCTTAATCAGAATTAATTGGCCGCTTGCACCATCCTCCATTTCTCCTTCCTCTCTTGTAATGTTTTATTCATCTGTAATTTTGTAATGCAAAATTAATTGCATTTAATAATACATTGGTACTGTATAGGTTAGAGATAGATCCACATTAATGTACGAGTGTTTAGCACGCTGCTGACTTTAATTAAATGAATGGCTAATGAAAAGAAAGAGGGGGGGAAAGAAGCAAAAAAAGGATGTGAAACGAAACAGAGAAGAGAAACGGGCCGTATATTTCCACAACCATAGAGTGGATATTAATACAGAGGCGGTGGTCATGTTTAAAATATATGATTTCTTATTCATCACATAACACTTTACGCATCAAATGTGATTTATCTGTGCACTCTGGGCCTCTTAGACAATCCGGCCAATCGGTGAAGCCCTTTGATTGCATCTGATTGGCTGTCATGAATGCGCTGAAGATGATTGGCTTCATCAGCACACTGTGTGTGTGAGCTGAAGATTAAATAATATTTGAAGAGGATGACACGGTGGGGATATTTTTTAAAGAGGCCAGCTGGGAATACATCGAAAGATTATGAATATTAAAGATTTTCATTGATTTGGTGTGAAATATTTAAGATTAGAAGTTGAAAGCATAATGAAATGGGTAAATTACGGCATAACACTAACTTATTTAGGTTGAGACAGGGCGGTAGGACATTATATGTACCTGTAAATACAGTATTGTTTGTATATATCCTATGGAATATATTTATTTTATAATACATTAGTTACATTTATAGATTTACATTTAAATTTTTTTAGCTATTTGCATTTTTTAGCTATTTTTAGCTATACTGCAAACAAGTAATAAAAAATGATGTAATTCTTTTTTTATGTATCATTCAATATGCTATTATTATTATTATTATTATTATATTATAATTTATTAATATATACATTGCATTATGTTTATTTATTTATTTATTTATTTTATTTTAATTTTTACTTTTTTTAAACTTGGCTTTTAAGAATTTGGTGGTCTGAACAAACCATTTTATTATGCTATAATATAATATATACATATAAAATATTTACATTTTTCCATACTTTTAACATACTTATTTAGCAGACAAAAGTTATTTATAAATGAGTAACATAGCAAACAAGTAGAGATCTCTATCTTTTTTCTTCTCTGTGTTGTATGTATTGTTAATCAAATAATCTGTTAGTTTGTGTTATTTATTTATTTATTTACTTAGTTCATCAGTGAATCAGAATTTTGTTGGAATAATGCATTTTGCAACATAACATAATTTTGTTTTAAAAATCTTTGAAAAAAGTCTTTGTTACACAGTGTTGCATTATGTCTGATGCCAGATTTGTTTTGGTATGAATGATTGATTCCCTTCAGTCGAGTTCACTTCGACGTTACATATGGCAAGAGGATGTAACGTCCCCGTTCCCGCCTTCAGGGAACGTGGGTGACCGATGTAACCTTAGACGTTTCTAGTGGTTTGGAAAACAATAAAAAGTAACCAATTAGATATTCTGTGTTTTTAATTAAAGTAAATCATTTATTTATCTTTTTTAAAGCAAATGGTTATTCAATATACAAATTATTTCTGTTAAATTAAACTATAGCAAAATTAACTATATCGTGACATATGATCATCATTTAAGAGTTTGATTCCAGCAACTAATTCAGTGTGTTTTCACGTATATACACTGTGTGTCAATGTGAGTGACAGTGAATAATTCACTATAGTAAAACAGTTTCAATGGTGTCTGAGTTGGGAAAACACAATAATTTATTCAGAGAGATTTGACTGAACGTTCAGAACAGAGAGAGAAAGTGTTAGATCGGTTGAAGAGAATATGTCAGTGCTTTACATAATTCATTTGTGAATGGCGCTGCTGTTTTTAGACTTTTTTGTGAGATGGTGTGGTATAGAGGTGTTGTTTTGTCCTTATAGATGCACCTCCCACAATGCATCAGTGCGGCGGCGAACAGTTGGTCTGGGGTCTGTGGGGAACACGCGCAGTCCGAGACACTAATGCATTGTGCTTTGTGTTGCTGTATGGGGATCCGCTTTGTGCGTCAGCGTCTCTTCTAGCTCTTCTCTCCAATTCTTTTTGTCAGAAGTGTGAAAAGTGTGTCGTGCTGAGCTGCATGTGCGATTTCTAACAGAACATTTGCCGCCCGAAACACCCGACAGGTTATCTTTATATTTCACACGTTCACATGTTGGTATAATGCATAACAGGCACGTGGAAAAGGGGAGATGGTTTTAGCGAACCATCTGGAAACTCTTCAAACAGGCTGTGGGTAGAAATTAGACCTTTTGGAACATGCTGATTTTATGCTAATGCAACCGGTTTTCAGGGTAAATTATTGGTGGTGTAATTTTGATGACTCGTCTCCGGGTCCAAATGCGAAGGGAAAATTGGTTTTGGTGAGTAAATGAAAAGTAACTGTTGGTATCGAATCTAGTTGGTTAGTAATGTTTTTTTTTTGTGTCTTCTACATAATTCTTACATCTCCAACATAAGATTTCAGTTCAGATGTTCAGTTTGCCAGATGCCAAATGTTCTTTTAAACACATTTTTAATGTCTAGGCAGAACTCCGTGTGGCTAGACTTTCGTATCAGTGTGAAACAAAATTAGTGCTTTAAAAATAAAATATTTTTTTAGTAAAAATCATGAATTGTGGAACTAATCAAATTTACTTTACTTATTTCAAAATATTATTTTTTTTTTTCTTACCTTAATTCATTTATATAAATATATTTTCAAAATAACTTGGATTGGATTTATATAATTTTTGGTGTTTAATTGTTCATTTTTATTTGATCCAAAACAAAACTGTATTTTTTGTGCTATTTAAAATGACCATTTTCAATGTATATATATATATATATATATATATATTTATATATGTTTAGATGTATTTTAATTCTGTGATACACAGCTGAATTTTCAGAATCATTACTCTAGCCTTTAGAGTCACACTTTTGTAACTAATTACATCAATTTTAATTAATTTCACATCTCTCGTCTTTTATTATATTTATATTTTTAGATATAAAAAGTTCTCATATATATATATATATATATATATATATATATATATATATAGAGAGAGAGAGAGAGAGAGAGAGAGAGAGTGTTGCATCAAATTCAACTCTGATCTCTGGTTTTCTAAGTTACCTGAGTGAGTATCTAAAATGAGTATCTAACCATGTGTATAGTGACTCATTTTAAGCATATTTTTTATATAAACTAATTTTCTTTTAATATGAAACGGGAAACAAATCTATTTGCTTTTACTGTTTTACTGATGATAGCCTCTTGATTACAGCAGATTGGTCCATTATTATTCAACTTAACAACAATTTCGTAGTCAGATACATACTCCTAGTGTGGAACATTGACCTGATTTTTACTAAGATACAGTTAGTTTGATGGTGCAAAACACACTCATTTGCTACAGTCGAATAACTACAGTAAAAACAGCATTATTGTTGACATTGAACCTCATATTTGGAGGGTTTCTGCATGTTTTCATCCCTGTGCATGACACACGGACTGACATCTCCCTCGATTTGCTCAGTGCCTTCTGCCTTCTTCCTTCCTTCTTCACCACTGTGAGTCCATGAAGAAGTGAAGACTGCCGCTCTTCTTCTCTCATCTTGTCCTACTCTCTTTCTTCACACACACACTTTCTCACCCCTTATCCCGGTCTCTCTCACACTTCCTCCAACACTCTCCAGCCCCCCACTCAAGAAGCTCTTCTGAAGAGCTTGTTTTCAAGCTGCACCGTGAGTATTTCTGTGTGTGTGTGTGTGTGTGTGTGTGTGTGTGTAGGGGGTTTGTAATCCTGCGTGGGTGAAGCATTTGCTGCGCGGGGAGATGGAGAGAGAGAGTCGAGCATGAATATAGCCTGAGGAGGAGACGAGTGAGAGTTTGAGATTAGAGAGAGGATGTGTCATGAGATGAAGAGAAACACAAAGAGGAATAGAGCGACACATCACTGAAGACTGGGAGGAGACCAGAGGAGAAGAAAGGAGGAAGGATGAGGAGATGAGATAAGAAACCAGCAGAAAAGACAGAGAGATGGATAGATTTCAGTTCAGTTTGGAGATGTAGAAATAAGCGTTTTATAGGGATTACTGTACTCGCATTGGAAATTAAAACTGAATATATAATATATAATATATACATGTAAATATTTTCTAATTATATGCTGTATGTGTGTTAATCAATCAATCACTTTTATTTCTATAGCGCCTTCAACAAGATAGATTGTAGCAAAGCACTGAACATTATTAAATAGGAGAACAGAGTGATGGTAATGTATAATGACGAGATTAAACTGATTATTTATCAAATGCAGAGACGGTCTCTGTAGTCAAGACGACAAAAATCACTAGAAGTCAGGTGTCCCCAACTAAGCAAGCCAGAGGAGACAGCAGCAAGGAACCAAAACCCCAGTAGAAAAAATATTTTTTTTACTGTATTGTTTACATGTGTGCGTTCTGTGTATATTTGTTATGCATATATAAAGACACACACACACGCTATAAGTCCTTTACACAATTTGACATGTGTGTGTGTCTTTATATATGCATAACAAATATACACAGAACGCACACATGTAAACAATACAGTAAAAATAGGTTTTTTTCTATTTAAAATAACCATTTTACATATATATATATATATATATATATATATATATACTTTAAGATGTAATTTTATTTCTGTGATGCACAGCTACATTTTCAGCATCATTACTCCAGTCCTTAGAGTCACATGATCACACGATTAAAAAGATCAAACAACAGCATTGGACCCACTTTATATTGTACTTACATGGTAACTCCTCAGGAACTGTCCACTTAGTGTAAAGTCTAAGATTCTGGACACCAACCACAATTTATATGTAAAGCCTAAACTTACTGACCACTGCTGTGTTCTGTTGCACATTTGTACTTACACACACCATTCAGTGGGTTGTTCCAGAAAAATTACAGCTGTAGATACTATGTACTGGTACTATGTACCAATGTGTACTCACACTGTAGGCACCTTTAATATAAAGTGTGACCCAGCATTTATATAAAATAGAAATGTTTTGTGAGATCTCTTTTTTTTTTTATTCTACTTCCCAAAATGTGTAATGTGTAATATTCTATGTGAGTCTCCAATTCATATGGAATTTATTCTTAAATCTGTCCTAAATAGCACACATTTCTTGGTTGCTGAGTGTGCTTGTTTGGAGTGTTTTTTAGGGCGTCACTAGGTGATAACTATTGTTTATTCAGGGTGCAGGGCTTGTTTAAATGTGAGCATTATCGTGATGCTTACTATAGCAAGCACAACTGATTAATTCTGTCAGACAGAGTCACTCTGCATTGTGAAGTGTGTGTGTGTGTGTGTGTGTGTCAGTGTTCTGGATGCACAGTCCAATCCAAACGTCTCTGAAATGCAATTCAAATATATTCATAACTTACATTAATGCGGGATGTTTTTTCATGAGCCATATTTCTGCTGTAATGCATGTTCATATGCTCATCCAGCGCATGGCATCCGCTCTCTCTCTCTGTCTCTCTCTTTCGCTCCGAGAGCAGTCAGAACTGGTTTGAGGTCAGTTTGAGTACAGTTCACCATTTCTGGCTTTTACTGAAGCAGTGTGTCATTATCTAAGCTCCACACACACACACACACACACACACACACACATGAACGCACAGTAGGGACGTTTCATAACACTATCGATTAATAGCATGGCACAGATAACAGAATGCATTGTGGGTTTGAATGTTGACACTACTCTCCTCATCAAATTACAACATAGACTCTGTGTGTGTGTGTGTGTGTGTGTATAAGTGTGGGTCGTTATCTTTATATCTGGCAGATGAACACTCACCAATAAAATATTTTTGTTTCATGTCATTTGGTTTATATCATTCGAGCATGCAAATTTCACTATTTAAATTTACTTATTCATAAATATGTATAACATCTGTTTGGTTTTTTTTCCCCCAAATGTCATGTTTTATTTATATTTATTTATTTATTTTTTCAGATTTTGTGATTTCAATTTTAGTACTTCTGAATTTCATTTTGGTTTCATTTAGAATATCTTAGAATATTTAATTTGGTGATTTCCATGACACTTTGTTATACAACAAGCTCTGTTTTAAAAGACTGGATTCTAAAATTCCATTCACAGTAGTGATGTGCTGGTCGGGTATTTTTCCAACTCGGGGTCACGCTTTTTATTAAATTATTTGGCCTTCCCAAGCCCGCCCAGCACCACTGTATCTATTTTTACAACCTGATCTGCCCCGAACCCGCGACCATTAAATAGAGATACTAGGCATTGTAATTCAAATGAAAACAGCCTGAAAGTGCTTGGAAACATCACCCTGTAAACTGGCAACAACATATGATTATTTCTTTGTTTTTGTTGTGACTGGCAGCGGTAGTTACTTAGCACTTTCGTGACTTGTCACATGACGTAACCTTATCAAAGAACTTAATAAAATAAGAAAATAGATATTCCCAAATATTTAATATAGGGAACTGCATGCAACATACATTGATTTTTTATTTAATTTTGTTTTTAATGACCCGCCCCACAAATAAAGTAACAATTTCTTTACTCGCCCTAACCTGACACACAGGTTACCCACGCATCACTAGGTCACTGAATATAGTATTGATATGTGATAAAAATATTGGAGTGCAGGAAGGTTTGCATAACATAAACTGTTTGGGTTTGCATTAAGCTTTACTATATAAATAAAGTAATTTACTTAAAATCCATCAAGCACATTTGACAGTCATGACAGTCAATGGGTGCTGTCAGAATGAGAGTCCATATAATAACACTTCCTCCAGTGAAAATGGATTTTGAGACAACCGGAGATGGACTTTTTCACTGGAGGAAGTGTGATTATGACTTATGGACTTATATTTTAACCAGAAGTGACTGTTTAAAATATTTCTAAAGTTAAAATTCATGAACATTTGGGTCTGTTTCTTACAAACATGCATTTTTTTCACTTCACAAGATGTTAACTGACGTACTGGAGTGGTGTGGATTACTTGTGGATTATTGTGATGTTTTTAGCAGTTGTTTTGGACTCTCTTTCTGATGGCACCCATTCAATTTAAAGGATCCACTGCTGAGCAAGTGATAAAATGCTAAATATCTCAAAATTTGACCAAAAAGCACAGTCATTTACATCTTGGACGGCCTGGGTTTGAGCACATTTTTTTGAGTGTGCTATTCCTTTAAGAGACAAGAGAGTATTAATTGTGATCTGTTTAGCTGTTTGAGATTTTCTGAAATCCCCAGTTTGCCTTCTGTAATTAGTTATTACTCTTAGATTCATATCACACCACCATCTGCTCTGGGAGAGACATGCTGTCAGAGAGAGATTTCATTTTCAAAAAACTTTATTACAAATAATCAACACATTACCTAGACAATCAAAACAAACAAAATAGGGGCAAAGACCAAATTGTACTCAAACACTTCACACAAAACTCCACCACCATAACACCAAATTGAGTCAAAAGAGAGAAGATCATCCATAGCCTTGAAGTAACGAAAATCGATACAAATTCTGGATTTTTAAAAAAAATTCCAATAAACTGTAACTCATGTTTTGTTCAACGTTGTGTTTCCTGGTACCATAAATAGGCATTTTTGCTTGGCCTAATAAAAATTCTCAAGTTGACATTTAAATCTTTTCTCTGAACATATTTATATATATAATTGTGATGTATCACCAGAGACGTTATAATCCATTTGCAGCGTGTTTTATTAGAATGGTCAGGCAGGCTATAGTCGATACACAGGCAGACAGCAATATCAGAGACAGACAGAGTTCGTGGTCAATAAACAGGCAGAAATGGTCGGGGCAGGCAGCGAGAATCAGAGTCCAATAAACAATCCAACAAAAACCAGAGAGACAACAGAAATAAATGCTCGTTAATGACTGCTAGGCAAATCAAGACTTCGCGTTGAACTAACCAACTGTCAGCGTTTATATGAGGGAAATAATAGGCGACACCTGTGAGAAAAAAATCAGCCAATGTACGTGGGATAATAGAGTCTGGGTAAAAACATTAGAACTCGGGCGATGGTTCCCGCTGCTGGGTTCTGGAGAGAGCCACAGAGGTGTCTTGTGACAGAGCCCCTCCCCTGTGCACGGCTCCTGAAGCAAGTGACCTGGTGACGCCGAGGTTATCCACGGGGCCTGGGAGCTGGTTTATCTGGGTGGTTCTGATGAAAGGTTTCGGTGAGAGAGGGATCAAGGATTTCGTGGGAGTTGACCCAGGACCTCTCTTCCGGCCCATAACCCTCCCAGTCGACGAGATATTGAAGGACCCTGCCTCTGCGCTGGGAAACCAGGATTTCATGGACCTGGTAGATCTCTTTATGGTCCATGACCAGGGGAGGGACGTCGGGTGCTGCGACCTTGTCATGGTCCCTCTCTCCGTCAGGTTCAGCAGCGGGCTTAAGCAAAGAGACATGGAAGGTGGGTGAGATACGGTATTCTGCAGGCAGTTCAAGACGATAAGATACTGGTATGATTTGTCTAATGATTTTGAATGGACCTATGTACCTTGATCCTGATGGACAGATGTAGGCGAAGGTCTCGGGATGATAGCCAGACCCATTGTCCTGGTTCATGTTGAGGGTTGGGGCAGCGATGACGATCGAGCCTATATACGTTCTTGAAGTCTTTCCCAGCTGACTGTAATAGGCACCTAAGAGGTGTTACTTTAGAAGAGAGAAGACTTCCATTGAGTGCAGGGAAAGGACCGTCAAGAGATATGTCCATGCACGACCCAAAGAATAAAGGTTCTTGCAATAACCAATGTAAATAACTTTATTCCACAGCGTCTTGAATAGTAAACAATGGCCACACCTTAAAAACACATCACCTCAGGTGGAGAGAGAACGCTGGCTATTCACTCACTCCCACCTTTAATCCCTGCCAGACCTGGGACTCAAACCCACAACCTTTGTGTTACAAGTACAACTCCCTATCCAATAGGCCATGACTGGCCCCCTAGTCCCCCTGAAATCTTTTAATATTTTTAACAGCAGATCAATGTCATTCTAACAACCAATTAAAATGACAACATCATCATCATAAGCCGATAACTTAAACACATTTGAACATTTTGGAATATGCAAATCATACAAATCTGTTTTTACCTTATTTAAAAAATGCTTAATTGCTAAAGCATATAGCGTACTTGACAAGGCACAACCTTGCCTTATACCGCTAAAAACATCGAAAGCGCATAAGTCACCATTCATAAGTCACCATTAACTTTCAAAAAGACTCTCAACATCACTGTACAAAACCTTAACTATTGAAATAAAATTGGAACTGACGCCAAATGCTTCTAGAACATCCCATAAATACTTGTGCTCTACACGATCAAACTCCTTTTCCTGATCAAGAGACAGAAAACAATCTCCTTTTTTTAGCAGCAAAGTGAGAATTCCAATAGGTCCGGACCCACCTCTGGCCAAAAGGAAGTCGAGGAGAAGTCGACTGACAATCCGTCAATTCCAGGTGCTTTCCCACATTCCATGGCTTGCAGAGCTTTGTCCAACTCCTCCAGAGTTAAGGCTTTGCCGATCTTAGCATTAGCCTCCTCAGATAACTGAGGCAAACTGCCCTATTTCGAATGTCAGAAGGGTCTGACAACAACGATACGCTATCAGATTTTAAACCATGTATAATTCTTCTTTGTCTGTTTTTCTTTTCCAAATTTAATTTTTTTTTTGAGGGTGCATCCAGCAATTAAATGTTTTGAAAGCATGATCTGATCAGAGCTCCTTGTGCAACTGTATCTAATAATTTACCTAAAATATTTTTTCTTCTTATTAAGGGTATCCACATGAGCCAAATTTAAAGCGCTATCCACAAGCATTTGAAGCTTCACCAAATTTTTCTCAATTGTTTCTGTTGAACGGATGATGCCTCTTGTGAGACAGTATATTGCTGACGCAACTGCTTAATTTTTACTTTTGCCACATCCCATCACTGCTGCAAGCATTGAAAAGAAGATTTTGTAGTTCTAAAAATAATCCAAAATTCTTTAAAAATACCCTTGAAATGTTTGTCGCACAATAAATAGTTATTAAAATGGCAATAAGCTCTTTTTCGCTTAATCGAGCTACAAGATACCACACTGTGTAACATATTATGATCAGACAAACCAGCTGGACAAATTGAACAGCTTCTAAAAAGATTAGGTTAATGTTTAAAACAGTAAAATCTATCTAACCTTGCCAGTGAAAACAAGTTATTATGAGCATGAGCCCAAGTATATTGCCTTTGAATACCATGAAAATTACTCCAGACATCCACCATCTCATGAGTTTTGAATAGTTTAATAAGTTGTTTTTGTGAGGGCATATGTGGTTCAACATGATTTCTGTCAAGTTAAATTCAGATATATAGTATTTTCTTACTGGGAAACAACCTTCAGAAGCCTGCCTTTTATAACCTCCTCTACCTAAGAACAGGGACTAACATTTTTAGAGAATTGAACAGCAACCCCCTCACTTGCCTGAAGTCAAATGACTGGAAACAGGTAGCCCATCAAAATCTTTAGCCCAGTCAGGACCATTTAGTATATCCCTGTGCGTTTCTTGAACAAGCAAAACATCAATTCTCTTTTGTCTAAATAACTCATATAATTGAAACCTTTTCCCAATATCTCTAGCCCTATTCACATTCAGGGAAGCCACAAAAAATCCTGCCTATATAGAAAAGAAAGAAACTAAATGTACACAGCCAAAGGGGACGAGAAAAGAGAAAGTAATTATGCACTATCATTACTAGCATTGAGCCTTGGTTGGGCATTAAGTTTTGCAAGGATTTTCTTTAGCCGATATACTTCTTGGTTAGTGAACCCTCTATCATTTCTAAAAATCTTGGCTTTTTCAATGAATTGCAAAACATTGGGTAAATATTCCTCAAATCTTACTCTTCTGGCATTTTTGGTCACTTTGAGAAAGGACTTTATATCCTTTATAGTGTAGATCCAACCAAGAAAGCCACTTTGAGGTAAGTTGCATGAAATGCATACTTTCAGAAACATCACTCTCTGTTTCAGATTGACTCAAGTCACAATTATCTGTTTTTTTAGTCTGATTACCAGTGTGCTGTTGTTTTAATCTCCTCTTCTGAGGTGTCTTAAAAGCAACATCATCCACATCCCTCATAGAAATCCCTCCCTCTTCCTGCTCTATGTTGAGAAACATTTTCTCCCCAGCTGAGACAGGTTTACTGCTACCTTGCGATTCATTTACCAGTACCTGCACTGATTGCTCATCTACCAGGGCAGGTCCGTCTCATCGCGTCAGCCACAGCATTCTCTTTTTTCATTAGGTATGTCAGTTGGCAGTACATCTGTAACTTCCTTATCAGCTACTGAGTTTGAAATCAAAAACTAAGGCCAACTTGTGCTAGGTGCAACAGCAGCAGGAAATGCAATAATCTCCTCCACCCGTGCAGCATTATTTTTTTTCTCCCTGTCAGCCAGTACACGATTTTTATCTGGCTGATTTAATCTGCCTGGACATGTGTGGATCAAGTGACCTGTCTCCCCGCAAGAAAAAAACATTTCATGCTATTTGTTGTGACAAAAATAACATAATTAAATTTGTCCTGGCGAAGTTTAAAGACAAATCCAAATCATCCAAATTGTTTAGCAGAATTATAAAGGCGTAACGCCTAAATGACACAACATGTTTTAAAAATGGGGACTTGCACCCGATCGGGATCATCTTTATTGGAGAAATAAGCTTGCCATAAAGCATTCCAGTTAAGACCTCATTTGAAATGAAAGGTGGAACATTAGACACGGTTACTCTCTTTGATGGAGTAGAGAGGGGAAGCACAGGGGTGAAAATTTAATTAATCACTACACCACCTTTAACTAACTGATTCGCCAAATGAACTGTCTTCAAAACACCACAATAGCGTTGTTTATGCGGGATGCAGACAGAATTTTTCAGTACCAATTACTTCGCCTATAGCCAAAATGCATTCCTCCACACTAGGGTTGAGCGATGTCGACCAATTTGGCATCGTACGATGTCTAATGTGAAACATGGCGATGGACGATGGCATCGTCGTCGTAGGCGGCGAAGTGGTGGGGGGGGGTTGTTGGTGGGTAATTAAAACACCAAGCCCCGCCCCACGACTGACAAAAATAACAGTGTTCGCACCAGCAGGTGAGAGAGGACTGAGTGCAGGAATGCTTGAATTGCGCGCAGATGACGCATCTAGCACTCGCAAGGGTTTGAAATGAGCTCAACCCAAACCTACTCCACACTCACAGTCAACTTTAATACCATGACGCTGTGTCAGGAAATCAAAAATTCCACTACCTGAGATGGAAACCGGGACAGAAACACTCCGGTGTACTCTGAACTTCCTTAACCTCCCAAAATCAATCAACCAACAATGTTCAAATAGAAAGAAAAAAGGTAGAAAAGAGAGAGAGAGAGAGAGCAAGATAAATTGAGCATGTCTGTTAGCAGCGCTTTTGTAACAAAGTGATGCTGCTTTTAAATGACGTTATACTCTGATTATCAAAATATTATGTTTTTATTGCTACTATGAGTTTATTCTTGCTTTGTGCTCCTTTTTTACGAACACAGTGTCAAAATATTGTGGGAACATGGTAAGTGTTGTTCATTTTGTCTTATTTTTAGTATCTTGAATGCAAAAATGCAGGAATAACAACCAGGAACATCCTAATGCCATAGCAGTGCAGCCAGATTCCGTTGTCAAGGCAACACGATCAATGTTTCCTCTGTAAACATCTCTCTGACATTCTCTCTCTTTCTCTCTCTCTCTCTCAGAGCTGTGCAGATTCCAGATAGAACCAGAAATGGTTTGAAAATTCCATAAAGAACTTTAAAGAATCCATAAACAAAACACTTATCTGAAGAACTTGTAAATGGAACATGAGGAATGATTTTAGTTTTATTTCATTCTTATTTAACAATAACTGCTAAATAAAATTTTCTAGACTAGACTTAGACTTCTTTAATATCCATTTAATTTACATTAAATAGAATGTACTACAGTAGTTAACTACAATAATTATGACTTAATAAATAAAAAGAAAATATGGCAACTTAAAATTTACAACCTGACACCTTTTCAGAAAAGTTTGTTGTTTGTTCATTGTTCATTCATTCATTGATACAAGCACCAAGTTCATTTCTTTGTACTTTTGTACTTATTTAATGAAGCCTAAATTAATTTTAAGCAGTATTAAAGAAGCTTCCCTTTCAGTCAGTCACTATGATGTTACGTCATAGACTGACATCATGGGATCACACCTGAGAGACCATTCGACTCTGGTCTTTGGAGAAAACTTCAATGGCAATTGGCCAGTGGTTTTTGCATGCCAAGCCACTCCCCCATACATACAGGTATATAAAATGGTGGTGTGCAAACCACCATTAGCTTTCTACTTCTGAGCCAATCGATTTGGTCAGAGCATGATACTGCATTACATCGGAGAGACTGCACTGGGCAAGTTGGCAAAGTGCACTTTCTTGACTCACCCGTTTCCCAGGTCGGCCTCTTCGGCGACACTGTCGAGAACTTTGCCGAGCAGTTCTCGGCAATACAGAAACAGACAGAGGCCATAAAGTATATCTAGCCATCTTGCATGATACCAAGGGGCCAGGCGCCTAGGGCTCCTGGATTCCGCTTCCTTTGGAAGTGCAGGTGAACCTGTTTGCTTCCCAGGAGTCCTCCCACTCCGGATCAGGAGCAGGTTCTGCTGGTTTTGGCTGATTTTTGATGACAGCCCTTCCCTGAAAGACTCCCCTGAGGAAGGACCTTCTTTCTCAGGGGATGAGCACAATCTGGCACACGCATCCCGATCTAAGGAACCTGCATATGTGGCTGCTGGACGGGACTCTGGAGACCTCACTGGCCTTTCCCAGGCCGTGGTAAACACTATTGCTCAGGCTAGAGTCCCCTCTATGAGGCAGCCCTGCGCTCTGAAGTGGATCGCACCAGATCGCACCTAATCCCTTTTGGGGACCTCTCCATTGTACTAGCCAGACTACAAAGAGCTCCCTTCGAGCCACTCGATGCAGTTGAGCTCAAGTTTTATCTTTAAAGACTTCGCTCCTGCTCGCGCTGTCCTCAATGAAGAGGATAGGGGACCTGCGTTCCTCAAATTCGGTCCGACTTACTCTCATGTTTTCCTGAGACCCAGACCTGAATATGTGCCCAACGTTCCCACCACACCCTTTTGGGATCAGGTGGTGAACTTGCAAGTGCTGCCTTCGGAGGAGGCAGACCCGACCCTTGATTTGCTGTGTCCCATACACACTTTGCATCTTTACATGGAACGCACCCAGAGTTTTCGTAACTCCAAGCAGCTCTTTGCCTGGATTGCCTGGAGATCAGCAGAGGTACTTTTTGTTTGGAGGACACCCAACATCCTGTGTTTTGGGTAACATCAGGTCATTTCCGGGAGGCCAGGGCAGGTGTCGGCTTGATCCGAGCGCTATATTCTAGTGTTTCCAACAGATTACATCTCCTACAGGTGTCCTCCGATGACCCACGGTTCGAGCTAGGCGGAATAGCTTGAGCTGTGCATGGCTTATTTCTCCACAGTTCTTCCACCGTGTTCCCTTCACACTAATAAGGTTGTCTCGCGCAGGCCTTAAAAACTGTGCAGTCCGCCCCCCCTCAGCCTCTGTTTTTCGCATTCCTGCAGGTCCCCCCTAAAAACATGGCCCCCAGGATGTTGGAAAATGTGCGTGGGATCTCCATTTTGTCTGACATGCTGTCCCTGCATACTGTCAGCATTTTGGCCTCCTACGTGACACAGTCCAGGTTGTAGCATTTTCAGTTAGGACCCCATGATGCCAGTTTATGACGTATCGTCATAGTGACTGACTGAAAGGGAAAATCTCTGTTACGTATGTAACCCTCGTTCCCTGAAAGAAGGAACAGAGACGTTACATCTCTCTTGCCACGAGGTCAGACTGCGCTGGGGAGTCGGTTCCGATTGGCTCCTCAGCTGAAAACTAATGGTGGTTTGCATGCTGCCATCATTGGCGTTTTCTCCAAAGATCAGAGTCGATTGGGCTCCTAGGTGTGATCCCATGACATGAATATATGACGTAACGTCTCTGTTCCCTGAGGGTTGCATACGTAACCAAGATGTTTTTCATACAGTATAATGGGCTGTATTGTAATAGATGAGAAAGGTGTTTCCATTGTGGTTTCTGATTGGGATGTCTAACACAAGATTATCTTAAAGCGAGACAGAGTTAGACAGTGTATATTGTTCTTAAACACACACATACTGTACAGTACACACACTTCCATGTATAGTCTTGTTGTTGCCCTTTATACAAACACTCTTATTTCCACCTGCTGTGTGTCTGCGTCTCTCTCGCACACACACACTTAGAGTTTCTCTCAATGATAAGGCAGTAATGGATCTGTGATAGCAGCGCTGGACTGTAATTGGATGGTTTTTCAGCGCTTGTCATCTGTCTCTCTCTCACCGCAGACAGCGGTGGCTGTCGTTATCTTGGCAGGGGTTTCTAAAAGAGAAGCAGAGCTGTTATATATATTTTTTTAAGATCAGATCACAGTCGCTGTTCTCAATCTCAGTGCTGCGATGACGAGGATCTCCAGGGATTACATACGTCGAGCTGTCGAGCTCTTATTCTGCCATGATCTCTTCATACTGATGCTGGGTATCTGTAGTCTACGATATACCAAATATTATTTTGTATTTGGTGGAATATAATGGCTAGTTGGTTCCTGTTGTAGTAATATTAATAGTGAATAATGTTATATGATTTAGTTCAAGCATTTAAATCAACTGGTATATGTATCAATGAAAAAGGAAGACGGATTTGGGGTAATATTTTACATTTATTTTAATCACAAAAACAAACCTTTGCATCAAATGAAACAGGCCCATTGGCTACCTAAGCAGTTTTAAATTTTAAATGGTCAATGCCTTATCACGCTGATTTGACCTAGCCCAACCCAAACCTGAGCATCCAGGTCAGGCCTGGGTTTGGACAGAGTTTTATAGTTTTATATATATATATATATATATATAAATGTAAGTATGTATGTGTGTACCATTCTAGTCTAATTCTCTCAAATAGTTCTTATTTTAAATTATGTTATTATTCTAACTACTATAACTAAGGGTTTTATAAGTGAGCATAATATCAGCAGTACGTTTTCTACTGCACATATTGCCCAGGGAAACATCTATATTGGGCAACCACAAATAAACCACTAAACTTATTAATTATTATGCTAGCAATATTGCACTTGTAATAGTTCATGTAATATTGCAATAAGTAATTAACTAAGCTAAATGTTAGCTGAGCATTCACTTCACTACATCTAAACACATGCATGCATACTATGTCATCAGCATGTAACTCGCTGACAGACTTGTTTATTTTAGTCCAGGGAAGAGCTGACGGCTGATAACGATGGCAATTTATGACAACTGTGTGAAAGCAAATGAATCGCAGATGTCCATCAAAATCTCGCTGCTCTTTTATCCCAGACTAATGAAATGTCTGCAGTTACTTGCCGGGGGCGTAAAGGATGGACATTGTTTGTCTGTTTATTTGTGTATAAATCATAAGTTTGGAGATGACCGACAGCTGCCTCGCTGTTGCTTTTCTCTCTGTTTTTGAGCAGAACGTGTAGTGACAATTCAATGGATGGTTTAGAGGAATAGATGAGAAGTTGATAATTTTCTAAGCCTCATGTTGTTCTGAACCTTTCTTTTTTTACGGGAACAGAAAATGAGAACTGAAAAGTGTTTTTTCTTTTCTGTCCGAAAACATGAAAACCAAACATTTAAAGTAAGTTTGCAATGTCATGAGGGTAAATGATGACATAATGTTTTAAGTTGTCTCTGATCTGTTAATTGAAGTTCTTTTCACTTGTTTATGCACAATCAAACTGGGCAGTTGCTAGGTTGTTACTACAGTGGTTGCTAGTTGTTTATTGGTGGTTGCCTGAGTGTTTTGTGTTCTGAGTGTTTTTTATAGGGTTTTTATGCAGTTGCTAGTATGTTTCATCATATTGCTGGCATGTTTCAGATAGATATATGTTGGTAGCATGTCTAACTTTAGTTAGTTTAGTCTGAAGTCTGAAGAAAAAACAACAACAATAAACATTAAACAGAATAAAATTATGCTGTCTTCTCATAGCCTTGACAACACTACCTTGACATAATAGTATCATCAACAGCATAAATTCTGCATAGAAACAACATAGCAACACCATATACACGAGTATAGTAGCCGCTCTATCATTTATGAACTTTTTGAACAATTTTTTTGTTGGTGACTTTCCATGTTCAGGTTTGTCACACCACACTCACACATCAGCTCACCTGATTGACAGGTGCTTTTCAAACGCTGCACTAATTCCATTAAACCACACCAGCAGCTAAACTCTCCACACACACGCTGTTGATAAGGTTATCATGCTGAGCCTGTCAATCATACGCCTGCCGGAGGTTAAAGGTCAGTGTTGTTAACTGCAGAGAATGCGGTGTGTATTCTGATAACGTGCGTACCCACACTCGATCTCCAGACATGGTGGGCACCAGTGACAAGCCATTATTCATTTTGCATAATTACATCCTTAACACCAATCATCGATGTCTCGCCATGGAAACGTGCCTCGGAGGAATTTTCTGGTCTGGAATACTCACAGACCCAGGGGAGCGATGCTCACTAAAGACCCTAGAGAAATGCACAGATGATCAATATCAACTTAGGCCAGTTTTCTCATTTAGGTCAGTGCTGTAATCTATAAAAATATCTACAGAGGCTGATATGAAGATATGTACACTGGGCTTTTCTTTTTGGGAAAGTGAATTGAAGAAATTTACTTTCCTTAAATATTTTTGGAAAATTGTATTTTGCATGCATTTTTGTATTTACGAAACATACATTTATTTTGAAATGGCACTTGTCACATTGTTATTTACTTTTGTTTACTAGCTCAATATCTTAAATGAATAGTTCACCTAAAAAGTTGTTTAATCACCCTCATTGTTTCTGAGATGTAGATGAGTTTATTTCTTCATCAGAATATATTTTGAGAAATGTAGCATTCCATCACATGCTCAGCAATGAATGCTCTGCAGTGAATGGGTGCCGTCAGTCCAAACAGCTGATAAAAACATCACATCCACATCACTCCAGTCCATCAGTGAATGTCTTGTGAAAAAAAGCTTTATGATGATACAAATCCATCATGAAGATGATTTTAACTTTAAACCATTTCTTCTGGCCGAAATACCAGTCTAAGTGGAAAAGTCCCTCTCCTGTTGTCTCATTCTGAGGGCACCCATTCACTGCAGTGAGCAAGTTGAGCAAAATTTCTCCAAACCTGTAGTTTTGTACTAGTTTGTACTGTACTGTAGTTTTGTATAGTTACAGGCAAACAGGGCTTTTAGTGCATTTTTACATTCATTTGGTTCTTGGCAAGTGTTTTAGCCCCTGTGGGAAGGGTCTGATAGAAGGCTGAATCAACCTTAGGGTTGCCAAGGAGACCCAGTGTGAAACAACAAGCAACTGTGCAGTTTCCTTCATCCAGAAAATCACATTTCTGACTGTTTGTTTCACTGTGGCCAGTCTTTTAATTCTGTGTAAGGTTATTTTAGTTAAATGTTAACTTTTTATATACAATTATACACACACACACACACAGTTATGTAAAACACACACACACACACACAGACAAATGTCTGTTTAATTTCAACTTATTCCAAAGCAACCTTTTTCATCAGAACTTTTTAACGTGATGTACTAAAATAACAAAAACTTAAATACATATTAAAAACAATTTTGGCAACAAAATTACTAAAACTTTACACAAAGTGTTAGTTTTTGCAAATAAACTAATTTCGAGTAGGAGCGTGGTCGATTAATCACAGCTGGCACCGCATCACCTAATCAGTCTCCTCATTACTCCTGCCTAATGAAATCCCCTTCTACCCACTATAAATAGCCCGTCCTCTTTCCTTCCACACCCCGCCTTTTACGCATTCTTCGGGATCGCACGACCGAAGACACATTCTCTCCTCGCTACCTCCACGAAGACCAGATTCCTCAGCCTGCCTTTCAACTTCCTGCTACCAGTCGAGCTCAACCTTAGCCCGTCTGAGCTTCCATGGTAGCTCGCGGCTTCCTATTTAAGGCCTTGCCCACGCGCTCTTAGATCTCATTCACCCGCTATCCACCAAAGCAATCTAAGTGAAAAAATCCTCATTACTTACCACTCGCCGGCCTTCCGCCTTTTTTCTCCAGCCCCAGAAGCAACAAAAGCCCAGCAGTGTTGCAACATCTCAAACAAAAGCAGCAAAAGAGCGCTGAATTGGCCAGCGCCGCCTGATGATGTCATATGCAAGCTGAGGCCATACGCAAGCCACGTACCCATGACGTCAACACGGCATTCCCTATCACTTCTCCTCAGTCTCGAAATGTATTTCACGCACCCTCTTACCCATTTTTAGGTTCATTGATTCATTTAGTCTTTTTTATTTAACAGTTCCTGTTTTATTTACTGATTAGAACTGTTTATCTAATTCCTGGCCTTGTCCCGCCTCCGCGAGGCGTCCCTCCCTACTTCTGCAGAAGTTTCTCAACCATACTGTCTCCGCATAGACTTTTCT
>JAUMHI010000034.1:18303004-18319164 GCA_032359435.1 Enteromius unitaeniatus
CGTCCTCTTTCCTTCCACACCCCGCCTTTTACGCATCCCTCCTCCACCCCTTCTCCACCATTTAGCTGCTCTCGCGCCTTCATTTCCGGGAGGCATGAAAGGACCGAGCCGGACGCCAAGCTCTAGCCCTAGCTAGGGTTCAAGCCTCTAGGGTTCGGGGTCCGCCGTCCTCCTGGCTCGCCCCCCGGACAGCACGCCACATATGCTAAACGTTATCCTTCTTGATTATGAGGAAGCGTGAACTCTTGAAAAGGAACCATGATGGAAACTTTCCATTCACTTGATTTTTTATTGATTTTATACACTGCTAATGATAACTTCCCTGACCCCAAAACTAACCTTCATTTATATTTTTCATTTGCATTTATAGATTTTCATTAGGGTATTAGTTGTGTGCATTAAGCTGTTTCCCTCATGGGACCGTTGTTGTTCCCCACCACATACTGTAGTTGATTCCAGGTTCCACTATCCTTACAGGGACATTTGGCCCTCACACTAGAGTCTAAACCTGACCCACAGATATACAGCAGAAATCGAACTCCTCCATCTTCCCTGCTGTGCAGAATTCAGGGCACACGCTGCATTTGCTGTTGTAAAATGGGAAAAATCATTTTAGAGCAGTGTGTGTGTGTTTGTGTGTGTCTGTGTGTGTGTGGATAACAGCATGCTGTCACCCTGAACAGTAAGAGTCTGCCAGTTACACACATGTGCAGATTTATGGATATATAAACAGGAACACAAACAGCTGTTTTTTTTTTTTTTTTATGGACATTGAAGCAAAAGTGTTTTGCATCTGATTATGACACAGCGCTCTGAAATAATGCATTCTGATTGGTCACTTGGAGCTTTTGCAGTCAATTTTTATATATAATGATGCTGAACTTTCCCAGCCAACTGGTTTCCTACCAAGCTGCATTATATTAGTATCGGTTTCTTTGGTTTGAAATGTTTTGAACTCAAATCAATATTTCACATCCATTTATTTATTTATGCAGTAAACAAGATAATGTATAGTCAGCTGTGATAAAAGGCCCAAATGCATTTGCTTTACATTAATGACTGGCTGACTGCACTGTATAATATATTTCACTTATATAATATATTTTAGTTGTAAAATCTGATTGAATTAGGCTCGTTCAGAAACAGCTGTTAAATGCAGATTTTTAACTGTATTAATGCAGCGTGTTTCTATGAACCAATGAACAGTAATCCATAAACAGCATACAACTACATAAATAAACTATATTATTTCATATAAAATAGCTTATTAGAATAGTTTTATTATGGTTATGGAGTGTATTTTCAGGTTGCATCTTACAACACAAGACAAACAAAACATGGTTAAATGTCTCACCTTAAGTGGCTTATTGCACATTAAATCACTGTAGCTCAAAATGCAAACATCTTTTATAATACCCTGAAACAACACACAGCACTACCAAACTCTGCTACTAATTTATAATGTTCCTTGTCTGTTTGATTACGTCATTAATTGATCTTTACCTCACATCTATGCCATATGGACATGTACTACTACTACTACATATTCTGTAAAACATCAACTTGGTGTAAAGCTGCTTTGCAATGATATGTTTCATGAAAAGTGCTATACAAATAAATTTGAGTTGAATAATGGAGAATCATCCATCATGTGTGTGTGTGACCATGTGACGTTCTTCTTCGTTTCTCTCATTTCCTCCTTGTGTCTGTACTCAAACATTGATGCTGTTTGCTTTCAGCCGCTGCCTCATTTGCCCAAATAAAAATTTATGATGACATTTTCTACATTCCATAAAGTATTCATAAATGTCATTACTAATATCTCTCATAGATCATTTAAATTGATCTGTGTGTCCGGTGTGGCACAGCAGGAGCCGTGTGGATGTCCTCGCTGGCACTTTTTTCACTCTGGGTTATTTCTGGGGTTTACGCTGTAGAATTCTGAGGGTGTTTAAAGGAATAGTTCACTCACAATGTAAATTTGCCTAGCGGAACTTGTTTAGCGTTAATCACTTGCTTACAAATGGATCTTCTACCGTGAATGGGTGCCATCAGAATGAAAGAACAAACTGGCAACATTGGCAATCGGTTAAAGTTAAAATGCCTAAATGATAGGTTTGTTTCTTACAAATAATTGATGGACTGGAGTGATGTGGAATATTGAGTTTTTATCAGCTGTTCGGACTCTCATTCTGACGGAACCCATTCACTGCAGAGGATCTATTAAGAGAAAGTGATGGAATGATACATTTCTAAAAATGAGTTCCCATGAAGGAACAATTTTATAAACCAATAAAACTGTAACATGTATGTATTCATGTGCTCTGTGTTTTTCACCTGTGACCTAGTTTTGTTTAATTAAGTATTCCTTTCAGGTGTGTCTACCTCGTTATCTGTGATTGTCTGCCCTTTATAAGTTGGTTCCTGTCTTTCAGTTCTTGTCCGTGATCGTCAATGTAAGCTGCGTGTTTGTGACGCTTTCAATTAAATATGTTTCACTACAACGACCACTCTGTGTATGCCTTGCCTGAACACGAACGTGGCAAAAACATTTGAAACAGCTATATATTTTGAAGCAATTCACTTTTGATTTTTATTATTATAAAAAAAACTATTAAATTATTGTGTGTGGATTTTTTTATCACTTTAAAAGTACTTTAAAAACACTTTTTGCTGAAAGCACTCTTGTTTCTCTCACTTTGAGAGCATAAGAAATTTGTGATTTCTTATGCTTTTTTAAAATATGATTTCATAAGTGAAATTTGTGATTTCTTATGATTTTTTCATTATATGTTTTGTTTTTTTTATTTTAAAAAAAAGCAGTAGATGGTTTTCTAAAAGCTTCCAAAAGGCATAAATATATATATATATATATTTTTTTTCTTTTCTTTTTTTTGCTATAAGAACCATTTTAGTTCTTCAAAAAACTTTCAGTTAACGGTTCTTAAAAGAATATATATTTTTTATTGTGAAAAACAATCATCTTGAATGTTTTCTCTTTTGCGGAATCCAAAGATTCTATGGGCTTTTAAAATCCTTAATGTAACCATTAAAGCCAACAAAGCTTTAGTTTTAAGAATGTAGAGGATGAAAAGTTGTTCCTTTGACATCATGCTGTAAAACCCGTATTTGTTCCAGCTGGAACCTTTATTAGACGAACAATAGATGACAGGAGTGAAACTCCTCAGGGGCCAGAAGTCGAAGTTCTTCTCGTATTCTTTCTGTCTCGGCCTCTCATTAAGAGCCGTGGAGAGATATGACACAGGGACGGAGGCTGATGCAATTACAGTGAAACTGATTGAAGGAGAGGTCAAATTATCACAGCAATGATTGTCCTTTGTCTGAAAGGAGAGCGTGACATTCTCCAGTGATTAACGTGTCAAAGAGAAAAGAAGCAAGGGAGAGAGACATGTGAAGAGGGGTTTGCTCCGTTCTATAGCTCCTGATTATAATGTCACGCATCATCCACTGTCACGCCTGCCATTTTATTTGAGGCTGCGACTCGGTGATCATGTGGAAAACAATCAGGTCCAATCAGAACCAATCAGGGCTCACTTCAGCACGGCCTCCTTCCCACTCTGTGTGTGTGTGTGTTTGGGTCAATGACCACTGGAGTCTCAGCACTGGTATCGTGTATAGATGCTAATAGACTAATATACTAACCAAACTGATTCATTGATCAGTATTTGGCCATTTATTGTGGTTATTGCTTGCTTATTAACAGTAGTTGTAGCTCTTCTGTGGATAGTGCACAGTTTCAGTGAATGTGCATTTTGTTAGATTGCATGAGTGTTTTTTTAACTATAGGTTATTCGGCAACACACACTTAATTTGCTCGTCCAACAATATATTCATAACAGGAGAATTCAGATATTTTACAGATATCTGAAGTGATGTATTGTATTTATCAAGCATTCTGTAGTGGAAATTATTTACATTTTAGTTTTCGTTGTCTTGCTAATGCTAATCTTACAGCTAGCAATTTATAATTTAATAGAGTTACAGCTTAATTAAAATACATATTGATTTATTGTAGTGGAATTTATATATGAATTATATGCTATTTGCATATGTACCGTTTTTTTTTATTTTTTTTTTGTAGTATTGCAACTACATGTCAACTAACAGTCATTAGAGTAATAGTAGACTGTCTGCTTTTGATGAGTACACAACAAACTACATAATGACTTTACATCAGAAACTATATGTCAACTTATTCTACTAACCATAAACCTACCCTAACAGTCCACTCTAAAAGAGCTAGTAGACATAGCTAGTAGTTGTGAATTAACAAGACTTTGTTGGCATGTAGTTGACACGTAGTTAGAAAGTTACTTATAGTTAGTAAAATGTCTAAATGGACTATTGAAATAAAGTGTAACCTATTATTTATATCAGCTATTTTTTCAAGGCAACCTTATTATGTTTTAAGTTTATATTTTTAAGTGTGTATATATACAGTATATATACTTAAAAGTATAAACTTAAATTCTATATATTCTATATAGTATGCATTATATATAATATAGAATATTTACTATATTCTATATAGTATATTTATATTTTAGGTTTGTATAATTTTAATATATTTATAGCTTTATTTCAATTACTTTAGTTCCAATTAAAAATTAATAAATATTGCGTTTTTATATTGTGTATTTTTGTATGTGCATCTTAATATACTATATATATAAAGAAGTTATATAAAAGGCATGAAACTACAACAACACAGCTATAGAGGAAATCAATTACTTGCGATGATAATCAATTACACTTTGTTCAATTATATATAGTGGCCATTAAATGAAATATTTGACAAGAGAATGCCATGATTGATTGGTCAGAATAAAGTTTACATGCATGAGCATTAATATAAGCAATCATTTACATTTGCATATTAGCAGACTTTGAGTTTTTGAGAGCTTTCTGCTGACATCGTCTGTGACTCTACTGCATATTACCATAATAGAGCTCGCTGGATAGGATTTTCAATTAGCGAAATGAAGTTGGAGAGTGGAGTATGCACAGGCTGATATGTCCTCAGAATCACGTGCTCATGCACAGCACTCTTCAGGAGTTCTTCTGGCCCAGTAAATCAAGGCTGGAGTGGCGTCGCAGGGGAGCTGTCCGGCACATGTGGTGCTGAAACACTCCACAGAGGCTCTGTGACCATGCATTCAAATGGATCCTTCCACAAACACACTCACAGATGCATTCAAACACACACACATGTCTTTCAAGCCTCTCCAGCGGTGAAATATTGATGAGAGGCTCATAATGGGGAGAGGAGAGGCTGTGTGAAAAACTCACACATGAATTATAAACACAAGATCATGCCCTGTCTGTGTGCTCAAAGTGAAGACATCAATATTATATGGCAGAAATTAGACGGCCTCTGTGTGCCATAGATTGCGTTTTGAACTAGGGGACACTGGAAACTGTAGTGTGTGCTGCATGCTGTTTTCTATGATTGTTATTAACTGATGTGGCAGTTACAGAATCAGTGTAGTTTTTGATGATGATTGTTTGATGTTTTCAAATATTTTTGAGGAAATGTTGCATAAAAGGAATTGGATTCCATTAAAAATGTAGTCAGGATGCATTAAATAGGTCATTTATGGCATTTATTAGATTTCTATTGTACATAACAGCTGTACCTTTAAATGTTCTTTTCATCGAAGTATCCTGAAAAAATTAAATTGATCACGAAAATGCAGCACTACTGTGTTCAAGATTGATAAAAAATCGGAAATATTTCTTGAGCAGCTAATCAACATATTAGAACAATCTACAATCGTACAACCCCATAGTTCCTAGCTTTAGAACGACTGTATGTATTTCATTATTATTTTTAAAAATATATATTTTTTTTATTTTCATTCAGCCTCCAGGGATGCATTCAATTGGTTAAAAGTAACAGTACAGACATTTATAATGTTCCTAAACATTTCTATTTTTTAAAACAAAGCTATTTTTTGAATGTTCTGTTCATGAAAACCCCACAGAAATCCTAGAACAACACAATTACATTTTGATGCATAGTAAAATAGAAACCATTCCTTTAAATACAAACAATAATGTTTTCAGACTGTACACAGTCTGCGGTACATATTACTGCTTATTCTACAGTAGCAGTACTCACAGGCCATTCTGTACACATCCCAGAGGCATTCCTACACAACACACACATCCTGATTACGTTCAGATGAATTCTGCTCACATTCTCCACTGTACGCTGAAGTGAACACTGGAGGGAAGCCAACATGCAGCCAGCTTTAAATTATAACATTACCCATGATTCCTCAGGCAGCCCATGCTCTGTATTTGAGCAGCACCAAAGTAGCATGATCTACAAATATACATTTAATAACCTCAATCAGATGCAACTACGATTTTAGTCTCTTTGTGTGTGTGTGTGTGTGTGTGTGTTTGTTTTAGCTCACTAATTAAATTCTATTTCCTTTTAATTTATTAGAAGCTTAAGTAAACATTGTCTAGATGTGGCATGTAAAACAGGATGAGGAACAGATGTGTGTAATCATGTTTGATCTCGTGCCTTAATCTTATTGTACACATGCATATTTATAAAGGTGTTATTAGCTCCGTTTCAAAACCTAGTCAGCTTCCTCGCTGTCAATCCACAATGCATTCTTGGATTGAATTTTCTGTATACGTGGTGCTGCTTTGTTTATGTGTTTGGCATTAACATGCTTTCACCAGGTTTCAGAGCAGAGCTTTTATTATTGTGGTGTTTGTATGTATGTGTGTGTGTGTGTTTGTGTGTCCATTAATAACTGGCATTAAGCATGAGGTCTATAGGGAGCTGCTATTGTTAAGATGAACTACTGTGAGGTCCGGCACAATGCTGTCACATTTCTACAACTGTCTCATTACACACACACACACACACACACACACACACACATTCAGTTACTTACTTAGTGTCTTGTTTATTACCCACACTACAATTCCCAGAGGGTCACTTCACTGACCCGCACATACACACACAACCTCATCCATTTTAATGCTCTGTTCACAGACTAATACAAGAGTTGGAATATTTTCCCTCTTTGCATATTTACAGGAGAAAAAAAATACTTCCTATGATTTCTTTTGCTCAGTTATATGTATATGTGATTCTAAAATGCACATTCACACAGTATATGTGCCAGTGATATTTAGTTTTATTAAGAAACTATTATTGTTATTAATAGCTAGAAATATTATTATTATTTATATTTTTATTTCCTGTTTACTAATTTATTGTTAGATGTTGTTGTTTTTAAATACTGTTTTACTTGTTTTTATGCCTATGTTGTTTTTCTAGTACATCAGGATGAAATAAATGAAAATGTGAAATGTCAAACTGCCAAAATCTTTGCTTGCAAAACTAATTTCAAGCCTTCAGAGTTAAATATTTCAATATCATGAGAAACATAAGTGCAGTGTGTTCAAACATTTTACTTGCTGTTATATTATTTCCAAAGACGCCTTAAGGTTCATTCGCACTGACAACAATTAGAAGCGACAAAGCCACTGAAAGTCTGTCATTTTTTTAATTGAGACTTGAGGCAACATGAGCAACTGAGGCTGTTCGACAATCAGCCAAGATAGTATGCAAAGTAAAATATATGCCTAAAATGTTTATATTAAAAAGATACAAATATGCAGTGGATCAATTAAATGTATTATAAATAATAAAATAATAATTATAATAAATAATAATATAATATATTATTATATATTTAATTAAATATTTCAAATATAAACACATTTTTATTATTTATTTATTTTATTATTACATGATTTATTATTTATAATACATTTCATATATATATATATATATATATATATATATATATATATACAATTTAACAACAAATAGAAACAAATAGATACAATGAATTTATAAATATTATTATTTTATACATATATTATTATTATTATTATTTTAGTTTAAATTTTAACAATATGCTTTATAAAATATGTTTAATTAAGGCATTTAGTTGACATTTCTATTTTATTTTATTTTATTAATGCGGGTTCAAATAGTGAAGAAAGTATAGCAGTTGAGTCCTGCCAATTGCACTCAATATGAACGCACCATTATATGTGCCATCATGCTTTTCATACGAGTCTAAAATGGTCTTCCGAACACTATGGAATGGCAATGGAGCAATAGTCCAACTCCCTGTAGCCAATCAAAAGTGCTGTAGGCTTTTAAAGCAGCAAATAACCATTCAAGGTTGCATAAAGAGAGCGATTCGGTCACTTTCCTTAGGGGAATAGACTCTGACGTATCTAGATCAAACCGTGACAGATGTGGAACCTGGGCAGAGTTATCGGGCCGAGGTAGCGGCCCAGCAGTGCAGGCACATTGATTCACATGGCTAAAGCTGCCTCGTATTGATCCTGGAGGAGTGCGAAAACAGATTAGAGATAAAGCCGCTCTCAAATCACGCTTTACCAAAGCCACTCTGGAATTATTACAAACAAAATAAGTGAATGGCCAATCAGTCTATGCTAGAAATGACGGCTTGGACAGAGAAAAGGTCTGGAAATGTCAAAGATCTCCAAATGTCATTGAGTACCAGCGTATTTCTGGACACGTTCTCACGGCTGAACTGACTCGTATCCATTGGAGTGAGAATAGAAGTGCTTTAGAGTCTTTATTGAGGTTTTGAATGCTGCCATGAGGGTTATTGATCTAGCGTTTGGATCAAACATCGATTGTTTGGGATTGTGTCATTTAGTTTTAGAGATCATGAAAGGTCAGGTGACACTGATAGAGTGGCCGTGTTCGGTTACTGTGTTATTGTCTCACTATTTCACCTCGGGGTATTTTGACATTGTCCACCTGTCTTTGGGTCTGTACCTTTGATTGATCTGTCAGGCTGTGTCCCAATTCACACGATGGCCATCCTATACCCTGAAAAAATGAAATGTCAGTCAGAAATTGCTAGTAAACTTCACAAATGTTCATAAAGAAAAAGTAATGCAATTGAGTAAATGTGACATTTTGAAGTCGAAATAATATTTTCTTGTAAAATGTACAAGAAAATTGTTTGTTTTATTTACAATTGTAAAAGGCAAATACAGATATAAACAAACAAATAAATAAGTACATAAATAATGATAGTTTTTTAAACTTATTTTTAATTTTCATTTTTGTACAAAAAAAATGTGTAAAATATGTTGATATTACAAAATGTATTTTGTTTTGTTTTAAGTTATTTGAAGGAGCACTAAAATACGTTCTTTCTTATTATAAAGTGAGAAATAGTACATATAACATGAAAGCATTCATATTTTTATACGAAATAATTTGAATTCATACTAAAATGTTATTTCCCATCACTTTAAAAATCCAGACAGTAGTAGTCATATGTGATCGGGAATCACTGAAATAGGTTTCCGTTGTAACATGTATGTGTGAAAGAGATCTGTCTAGAAATGCGAATTGGATCCAGCAGGAAGATGCTTCCAACAAAACTTGCAAAACTGAATTTGCAAACTAAATTAAAAGTTATCCAGTGTGCTGCTGCACACGTAACTAGATGAGCCCCTGAATGCCACTTACACAAATACATACTCAGATGTGTCCCTGTGAAGGCCAGACGCGTCTCAAGCTGCAGATTTCTGCATCTCATCATATTGAGTTAGCATACGCTGCTATGCCAGATCCTTCTCTCCTTTATTTCCTTCAAATTTGACGTCTAGACGGATGGTGGGTTCATGCACGCCTACTGTTTCAGTGGATTATGTGTTATATAAGTGCTACTCTATTAAAGCTTCAACATAATTTCAGCATGATCATCCTTACCTCTAGTACCTTCTCATGAAAATGCACTCAAGTCATTCTGTGAAACAAAAGCCTTTTTTTTCTAAGTAGGACATTTCTGTATGTGTGAAATTGGTAACCGTGTGCATGCATATGTGTGTGTGTGTGTGTGTGTGAAATGATGCATTAGACCATATCTGTGGTGTGTGTGTTCATCCATGATTTTTCACCATTAGGCCATCTTGTATTCATTATTTATTCTCCCACCTTTTTTATTATTTAGTCATGTTAGTCATTAGGTTACTGAGATGATGATGATGATGATGATGATATCGGTTCAACTCCAAGAGAAAATATACAATAAAACAGCAAATCCATGAAAAGGCAGAAAAGGTAGATTTTGAAACTGACATCAACATTTGAATGCCTTCTGTTTATCCACTGTAATGTTAACGGGGAAAAAACCTGTGAAAATGCTAATGTAAAATCCTGTTAACAAAAAAATCTGTATTTATTTCTTTATTTGAAATTATAATGTAGGGAAATACTGCAAATCTCACAGGAGCAGTAGGACAAAATAAAGGTGGAAAAAGGTAGAATTGTGGTAAAGAAAGAAAGCCCATGTGTTTGGTAAACTCCTTACTGGGACAAATCAGCCCCACATCGATTGTTCTGCTTCCCTCCCAAACGAAGGTGCTGGCGGAGCGCTAACGGCCAGCGCAGGACACGCTGCTGTAATGAGATGAGTGGC
The DNA here is from genome assembly GCA_032359435.1 of Enteromius unitaeniatus. Classification (NCBI taxonomy): domain Eukaryota; kingdom Metazoa; phylum Chordata; class Actinopteri; order Cypriniformes; family Cyprinidae; genus Enteromius; species Enteromius unitaeniatus. The sequence continues at coordinate 18,313,537 of JAUMHI010000034.1, forward strand.
TGTGTTGTGTTCAGACTTCCCGCTCCTAAGGGACACGACAGGAAAACGCTCCTCGTTAATTTCTTTTCGGAGGCCCAGAGTTCTCAAGGATTAATCAATGTTAACCTGCTTTATCAAAGACACTTATTTTGCAGACACAGGAGCGTCCTGACAGCAGGGTCAATATCAGGAAATATCTCAGAGCGCCTGTACCAGGCTCACCCTGATGGAAAATCAACCTCCACCGAAGCCCTGGCCCAAACACTACTGATGCTAGTGTGTTCGGTTTGAGGCTGTAAGGGATTCAAGTACTGTTCGATCGTTGGGTTTTACTGTCTTCATGGTCATGTCTGATTTTCACAGCCATTGCCTGGAGTTTTAGATCAACTTCTATGGATTTTTAATGTTTAGCTGTTACACAAATCCCTTACTTTCATTCACTTCAAGTTAAAAACATGATACTAAAATTAGGACGTTTTCATCATGCCTAAAAAATTAATTAAGGAAATGCAAAAATAAAATAAATAAATAGAATAATGAGACTATGTTAAAAATGCCATGAATTGTAAATATGTATATATATATGTATTTATGTATGTATGTATGTATAAATAGCAACTCTAAAAGCAACAGAAAATCTAAAAAGAAATTCCAAATATATTTAAAGAATTATATTTTCTAAAGAATTATAAACAAAACATAAGTAGTGTTTTTGTAAAACTCACAGTTGGGTTTGATACAAAGTCAAAATAGAATAAAATCATACTTTAATAGCATAGCATTGCTTGTGCTGTCAAATGTTAAACATTGAATTTTATATACATTATATAAATTTAAATTAAGACAATAAATATAGACAGAACAAACACATTTATTATGAAAACAAACCTTTTATTTTGTGATCGCAATTTATTATTTGACAGAACTAATTATTACTTCTAATATGTATGATAAGCAATTAACGAAACATTTTTTTAAAAAAACGAATGCCCTTATTTAGCAAGGAAGCACTAAACTGATCAAAAATGAGATTTTAAATAAATTACATTTTAAACTGTTTGCAATGTTAATAATAATCATAAATGTTTCTTGATCTTCAAATCAGCATATTAGAATCAGTTCTGAAGGGTCATGCTGAAAATTGGCAGGAGTAAATTACATTTTAAAAATATATTCAAACGGAAAACAGTTATTTTAAATTGTACAAATATTTCAGAATATTACTGCATTTTTAAACAAATAAATGCAGCCTTGGTGAGCAGAAGAGACTTCTAAAGAAAAAAAAGATGTGTTTGAAGCTAGATGAAAAGGGAAAGGAAGGTTTGTACCGTCACGAGCCGCTAGATGATCAACGATTATCTGTCAGGATATGATGCGGCTGTCAGTGATGTGGGTTATGAGAGCTGTCAGTCAGACCGGGTTCTCAATCTATAGATAAGCCATCCGTCAAACGCACCTGTCATTGGCCACCTCAGGCAAAGAGCTGATAAACGGCACGGGTGTTTGATGTTCTGATTGGCTAAAGTGCCTGAGGGGAGGAGACTGCGCTTCTGTCGCTCTCAAACGGCGTTTAACACCTGCTTTGATCTCACACCTTCATCTGAGCGATGGAGGAGGAGGAGGAGCCATGTTTACCCCATACCCTACAGCTGTCTCTCTCTCTGTCTCTCTGTCTTCAAGATGTCATATCTGAAATATAGGGTTATCATCGCTAGGGTTATCTGACATGGCAGCCGTGTGTGTGTGTGGTCAGACGGACTGAAGTGTTTCTGGAGAAGAGCAGCGCAGGTCTCATCATCACAGACCTGTTGGCCTCTCTTCATCTTTCTCTAATTGTCTGTATTGTTAGTCTCCTCCATGTAGTTCGTATACGGGATGTGATCTCTCTCCATGTTCCATGTTGGTACACTTTTTTTATGCCTCAATTTAAATTCTGAATGGAAGCGGGGGGGAAAAAAGCATGTAAAAATCAGAATCAGAACAAATCTGCGTAGTTTCCAATAGGAAAAGCTAAGAAAGGTAATTATGAATTTTATCTGACAATTTAGATTTTTTAGTATTGCAAAAAATAAATAAAGAAATAAATAAACAAAAGGAGATAAATACAACCTGAAAGTTTTCATTTTGCAATTCTGTTCTCTAAAGATATGAAAACAAAAATCACACAATTGCGATTTTTTTTTTTTACATTGTGAGTTTATATCTCAAAATTCAGATTTTATAGTTTTTTTCTTTATTATTTTCTCAGAACTGCAATATATAAACTCAGATTTATAAAATAAACCAAAACTAGAAAGAAATGAATACTTTTTTATTATTTTACTTTTATTATTTTATATATATATAAAACCATTTCAAAAACAAATACACATACATTTTTGCTAATTTGCTAATAATTGCTAATAATGAAAAATAAAATAGTAAAAATAAAACATCTTTCAAAGCATATCCAAAAATCTAAACCATCCCAAACTTTAGAACTGTAGTGTTTTTCATAAAAAGTAAAATTTTAATTTACTTTTTTTTACATATTTGATTTTTGCTTTAGCCTATATCTGCATTTACTGAAGTAGCTTGTCTTTTGTGCTCTTGAAATGAGTAGCCTTTTTTGTGAGTGACGCCACTCCTGAAGAAACTTTTTAAACCATCACATGGATCCATTTGAGTTTTTTAGAAGGTAGACAGTCTATGTAGACGGCAGACTGGGGCTGAGGACAGCATTTATGTGTGACATTGGGGACAGGACCTGTGTCTTCCTCCTGACAGCTGGCATCTCTCTCTTTGTGTGTGTCTTTCACGCTGTCAGGTTTCTGCTAGCTGTAGTTTTATCTGAGCAGCAGAGGGTCCATTAAGCCCTGGTTCAGGTGATTACAGCGTTTGTAAAGGGTTTAAATGCACGCGGGCGGCGTTGGGTTTCTGCCCTCGGGGACACAAGATAAGCAGAACCCTCCAGAGATCCACCCTCCCGCTCCTCATTAACACCACACTTCCAGACGCTTCCCCTGGTTTTGTGCCGTATCAATAGGCGGCCGGCGCTTTCTCCTGAACATAATTACAGCGCTCATGGACTTAGCAGGGCAGGATATAGTCCTGGGAGTTTATTTACCCTCCATTTTAGGGAATCATAAAGAAAATAAGCTCCTTATTAAAAAGCTGGCTATTGTTGGCTGAAATGGTATAATTATGGGTTGGAGAGGTTAGATGCGCTGCCACACCACAGAGAAAGCTGCTCTAATGATGCTGATGAGGATCAGGATGATGATGATGATGGTAATGAAGACCTTTGTTTGCAGATCAGTCAAGAACGCTAGGAGAAAAGACACCAATGTTCAATGCATAATCACAATAATAACTTTTTTTTTGCCAGCTTGGGCAGTCGTGGCCTAATGTATAGTTAGTTGGACTTGTAACTCAAGGGTCGCGGGTTTGAGTCCCAGGCCCGGCAGGGATTGTGGGTGGGGTTAGTGAATAACCAGTGCTCTCTCCACCTTCAATACCACAATTGAGTTGAGAAAGGCACAGATTGCTCCCCGGGCGCTGCAGCAATGGCTGCCCACTGCTCCGGGTGTGTGCTCTTGGATGGGTTAAATGCAGAGCACAAATTCCAGGTATGGAAAACCATACCTGGCCACATATCAGGTCCGACTTAAACCAATTAACCACTATTATTATTCATTTCAATATTTGCTCATGAGAAGTTAATATTTGAATAATTTTACTTATTTGTAACTTCACGTAATAAGTAAGCTCACAGTTCTCTGATCTTGGTTTATGGTCGCATGGCATGCAAGTAAAAGATATGTTATAGACATTTTTTAATGAGAAAATATGTAAAGCTCCATCCATTTACGTTAAAGAGCTGGGTTCATTATCATACGACAACCCACATTTACACATTCGATTAATTATTCAACAACTCCACCTTTAGAGGTCATTGGATTTTTAAAGGTACAGCAGTAAATAAAATATTTAAATCTACTTTCTTGCATGACATTATTTAATTTTTATGTCTGGTACTTTCATGGCCATTATTCACTTTTTTTAATCAATTTTAAATGAACAAATAAAGGTCAGATTAATTTAAAGATGATTTGTAGATTTAGAGTTTTATGTTTGAATGATTTTTGCCATTTTTAAAGATACGATTGTATTCCAGCTTGAATAGTAATTTTACTCATTTAATGTTCCGTATTTGTTTTGAATTTATATAAAATAAGTTATGTTTTTTAACAATTATTTAAAATGTGAATGATTATTATGTTTTTTAAATATTTGTCTTTTTTGTTTAGTTCGTTATTTTTTCAATTTACATATGCAAATATAATAAAGCTACTTAGTAATAACAATGTTTCTGCTTGATATGGTAGTTATATTATTATATATATATATATATATATATATATATTTATTTTTTTTAATTTAAATTTTATTTAAACATTTAATATAATAATCTGACTTTCATATTTTTTTTTAATACTTTTTCTGATTAACCGCTTAATTACCCTTTAATTATTATTATTTTTATTATTATATAATTTTAATGTTTCATATGTTTATATATTTTTTTCTTGGTAAAGTGTTTTATAAAAAGCTTGTCTTGCTTTCATGATTAAAGAAGGTTGATTGTGGTTATGTGAAACATAAATATCTCCCAAGTGTTTTGGCACAAGAGTCCTTGACTAACATCACACATGTACATTTATATTTTATTGTCATATAAATCTCAGCTAGGGAATCCATCTCTTACTCTCCGGGTCCAGTGATGGTGTGGAGTTGAAGATCACAGCGCATTCATTATTTACCGATCTTAAATCTGTGGCATTAAGAGCCCAAAGCATTTTAAAGGATCTGTGGATGTGTTTACTATATTCTGGCCTGAATAAATAGGCTGTTAAGATGCAGCAGTGTACTGAAGATCCGTCTCTGATTAAACAGACTTTTGATGTGTCCGGGGAATATCAGGCAATCTTCCTCTATGAGTTCACAGGAACCTTCTGAGAGGTTTTCTTTGTGCTTAAAGTGGTTTGAGTGAGTGTTTGTTTTGCTTTCTTCAAAACTTTGGGAGCTGTCTTTGTAGGCACTGGGGTTTAAGGGACCTTAGGTGACAACATAATAATTATGCAATCATTAAACAAACATGGTCTTATTATGTCTAAATTCTAAGTCAGCATTGCATTTGTTCTTTGTGTATATATATATATATATACATATACATACAGTGGGTACGGAAAGTATTCAGACCATTTGCTAAAATCATTTAAGTTCTTTTTTTTCTCATTAATGTACACACAGTACCCCATATTGACAGAAAAACACAGAATTGTTGACCTTTTTGCAGATTTATAAAAAAAGAAAAATTGAAATATCACATGGTCCTAAGTATTCAGACCCTTTGCTGTGACCCAGTATATTTATTTATATATATGAATAATATTATATAAATATATTTAACTCAGGTGCTGTCCATTTCGTCTGATCATCCTTGAGATGGTTCTACACCTTTATTTGAGTCCAGCTGTGTTTGATTATACTGACTGGACTTGATTAGGTAAGACACACACCTGTCTATATAAGACCTTACAGCTCACAATGCATGTCAGAGCAAATGAGGTCAAAGGAACTGCCTGAAGAGCTCAGAGACAGAATTGT
>JAUMHI010000034.1:18320988-18345291 GCA_032359435.1 Enteromius unitaeniatus
ACTCTGTGACTGTTCTTGAATGGCCCAGCCAGAGCCCTGACTTAAACCCAATTGAGAATCTCTGGAGAGACCTAAAAGTGGCTGCCCACCAACGTTCACTATCCAACCTGACAGAACTGGAGAGGATCTGCAAGGAGGAATGGCAAAGGATCCCAAAATCCATGTGTGAAAAACTTGTTGCATTTTTCCCAAAAAGACTCAAATGGTCAAGAAGAATCAAAAGGGTGCTTCTACTAAATACTGAGCAAAGGGTCTGAATACTTAGGTACTCAGTTTTTCTTTTTTAATAAATCTGCAAAAATGTCAACAATTCTGTACTTTTCTGTCAATTTGGGGTGCTGTGTGTACATGTTTGCCAAGGCAACAATAACAACACTGACTGTCATGCTGTGATCACACAGGGCATGTTATTGCTTTCAGGTGTTTTGTATTATTATGTTATTTAAATATGTGCTAGACGTACATCTTTGACCACTGGTATGTTGCTGAAAGCTGCATCATTTGCTACGAGTGTCCTGTTTTTCAAGACGCCACATCAACAAGTCCAGCTTTTAAAGCGTGTCCTGAACCTGCTTCTGTTCCCTTCCACTCCGCTGCATCCAGCACCCTTAGTGTAGACAGTGTAGTGTAGACAGACTCACTAGGGTTTGGGGCTTTTTGTGCATGAAAGTGTGTGTCAGTGTATGTGTTCCAGCCAGAACGAGTTGCGAATGTTGAAGTTTGTGTGTGTGTGGATGTAGAGCTAGCATCATTTACATATAAATGAGAGTTTGGCGATCACATGAGCTGTGACCCCATTCATTCTGATGGTCAGACACTCTTCGTGCGGCAGGTGCCACCGCTGCTGAAATTATACCCATGCACTCACCCTCCAGCACCCAGCACTCATTTATGATGCGTTTCCTGCCTGACAGGAAGTCAGGGGTGCAAAGAGCAGGTCACTGGCATTTGGCGTCCACCGCTTCCTAGCTTGGCACCAATCAGCGTAACATTTAAGTGGGAAGTGTGTGTGTGTGTGTGTGTTTTCATACTTGTGATTGTAATGTGTGCCTGTGTTTTTGTCAGAATCGCTGGTGCATGAGAAGTTTGTGACTAAAGGATTCTCTGATATGGGATTTGTGCGCCTATAATGATCTTTCTCTGTTGTTTTTCATTTTCAAAACAGTTCATTTTCAAAACAGATAACTCTCAGTTTTGTCATTGTGCATTCCAGTTAATCTCAATCAAACTGAAGTCAGGTTATTTTGATTAGGTAAAAAATGTATATATGTATATACTAACACAATAAACAAATGAAAACACAATAAAAAAAACATGATTTAATAAAAAAAACATGATTTAATAAAAAAAACCTGAATTATCAGAATTAACTGAATTATCTCAATAGTTTTTTTTATGTCTTGGTTTTTATGTATTACTTTCTCAGTGGTTAAACAATATAATGCTGCATTTAAATAAATTATTTTAATGTAAAAATCTGTAATTTTCCTATGGGTTTATTATGAGTATTATTATAATTTTGTCAATTTTAGAGCTTGACATAAGGATACATAACTATTTCGCAAAGAAAATTCAGTCGAACAACTTAACAGATACACTGGCGTTGCTGGTGCTATGTTCTGCTGTTTCAGCTACAGGAAAGACTAAAAAAGAAGATGTTAAAAAAGTTTTTAACATCAGCAGATGCATGACGTTCTGCTCCAGATCTGGTCACGGGTGTAAACAGGAGTGAGTATGAATGAGTGTAATCTTGTCCTTCCTCTCACGGACTCACCCCATCATTCTCACCCGTCGGCTGTCGACTCTCTCTCTCTCGATTCGACTCGTCCTCTCTCATCACAGCTGTCATATCTCAGGCAGAGCGACGTGAGGGGATGTAATTCTCAGTGACAGCTGCGCTGTTTAAATGCAAACACATATGCATAAGCCTGCAGCCAAAGCATGCGCTCTGAGACCCCAGCTTCCTAATGTTGCCCAAAATCACATTTCCTTTTAAACTCTAGAATAATTACATCATTCATTAAATATGTATGTATTTATTTACTTAGGAATATAAGACTGAAATGTTTTGTGACTTCTATACAGTAATGCAGTGAACACCAAACACACAAAAGCGAATAAAATAGTGAATAAAAGAGAGAATACATGAGCACAAGATTATTTGTATAGTGTATTTCCCACATGCCAGTCAGTAATTTCAGTTTTGCTTTAGTTTCTAATAGATGTTGTTTATTGTTAATAATGAATCCAGCTATAATTAATGATTGTTTTGTGCTTATATGTTCTTATATTTATTTTATTGTTTTGTTTTATGTTCTGTAGTGCTTTATTAATTTATTTGATTAAAAATGAGATATGCTGTAATGTTGATTTACTGTTTGAGTAATTGCAGTTATGTATATTAATACATATTTTCAAAATAATTGATGGATAATGAATTTTTTATTAAATTCTTTTAAAATGTTATTTAATTTTATCCTATTCTTACGAGAGTAAGAGAGCATATTTGCGTCCATTCAGTTTTTGTTCATGTGATTTTCATCACATCAACTTTTTTGCGATAGCATTAAGTATTATTAATTAAAGAGTATACCTGATAAAATTTTATAATAAAATAATATTTGAAAAATAAATTCAATTATAGAAATAAATTCCAAAATTAGACTCTAAATAAATAAAAGCTAAACATAAACTGTAAGTGCATTTCACTGTTTATTAAATAAATAAATGCAGTCACATGGAGTTCAATCCACATGTGATTGAAGACAGAAAAAATGAAGACAGAATAGTGATTTTTTTGAGAGATAGTGAGAACTATCCCTCTCGTGTTACCTTCTCCACAGATTAAACACACACTTGCAATATGCTGTAGCATGCATTCACAGGCCTGTTTGAACCAAGGAGGAAGCTGAGCACAGAGCAAAGGCGAATTAACACAGTGAGAGTACAAACAAGCAGATCTGCTGCACAGCAGAAGCTCTTCCCCGGGCTATTCTCCATTCTGCTATGTAGACATTTCTCTGTGCTGAGTCTTACAGAAGTATGAATATGAAATCTGGTGTCGAAACAGTTTTCATTGTGTAGAAGCTGGCCTCCGTTCGCTGTTCGCCTCAAACTACTGCCTAGTGTCTCGTTCCTTCCCACTTCCTTCAATCACGTCAGCTTTCCTTGATTCTGTCTTCCTCCTGTTCTGTCTTTGACTTCTGGTTTACTGTCACTCTTGCATGCTTGCAGAGGAGAATTGTATTGGGTAGATGTTGCTCTTTTTATAATCAGGAGTTTTTAGTTATTTTTCTTTATATCCATTGTCATGCAATTCCTTAAAGCAGCAGCAAACTGAAAAACGAACGGATCCTCAGCAGTGAATGGGTGCCGTCACTGGATTTCGTTCTTACACACAAGCAGTAGAGCGGTGTGGATTATTGTGATGTTTTTATCAGCTGTTTAGACTCTCATTTTGACGGCACCCATTCACTAAATTTCTCTAAATCTGTTACAAAGAAGAACAAACTCTTTTAGGGTGCCAATAAGATGTTTTCTAAAGAGCAACACCTTCCAAACTGCTTATTCTCATTGTTTTCTAGAAGAAAGAAGTGAGATGTGAAATAGATCTCATCGTTTTTCTCTTATGAGCTGTCGTTCTCTTCATTAACTCTCTCTTACAGAGTGTGTGACCTGGATTAGAAGAGTATGTTGTTGTTGCCTGCAGTCACATACAGTCATCTTCTGTGTGTCTGGATACAGCCGTGTGTATGTGTGTGTGTTGTATTGATTTTATTTTAGAGGAGAGCAGGATATGTTTTAGCTGAGCCCTGAGGGAGAGATGGAGAGACAGAGAAGGAGAGAAACGGAGAGAAAAAGGATTCTGGAGAGCGAGTCACTCGCCCACAGCTAGTGTTGATGTTGATGTCAGCAGATCACATGAACATGAAAATCCACACGCCTGTCTATCAATGTGATTCCAGCACTGTCGCCAACACCTATAATGAGCTCCTGAAGCTATGCGCATTAAAAGTTTGGGCCCAATAAGATTTCTTTTAAAGAAATGAATACTTTTATTAAGCAAGAATGTATTAAGTTGATCAAAAATGACAGTGGAGTGACATTTACTGTATAATGTTACAAAGGATTTCTTTTTTAAATACTGCAAATGCTTGTCTTTTTCATTTTCTATTCATTGACAAATCCTGAAAAATAAAATATATTGCAGCTTTGGCAACAATATTAAATAATTAGCAAATATTACTTGCAATTCAAGTAATATAATATGTAGAATTAAAAATAATATTCTGATATAATGCAAATAATATAATATGTTCATAATAAAATAATATACTAAATATACATATACACACACACACATACATAAACTTTTTTTGGTTTTGTTTTATTCAACCAATGGACTTTTAGTGCAAGATGATGATGAGGATGCAGACACCAACCTGCTACTCACCAAATAATTAAAGACACAGAGATGAAATATCGACTTGAGTTTCATTTATTTTATTATTTGAGAAGAACGAGAGTGTAAAATGATGCGAGAGAAAATAGCATGATAGCTGTGGAGGTATGCAGGGACAACCTTTATCAGTTTTACAGACTGTAAAAAAACTGACCAATCAGAATCCAGTATTCCAAATTATGTTATAATTCATTAACACAACTAAAATACAAAGGCTTTTTTTGGATCAGGCATTACAAAGAGCTTCTCGGAGAGGGCGGGAAGGATTTGTCACGACATGATCAGGCCCGGCCCTAACCAATATGGCACCCTAGGTAAGATTTAAGGTGGCTCCCCGATGCATCGCCGTAAATTCCACTTCCAGTGTACTCATAAAAAACGTAATAGCTTTGTCTTGGACATTATTTCATTTAAATAAAGCAATTGCACATTTGAAATACTTACAAAGAATTAAAGAAACAAATACAAAAAAATTAACTGAACATATGCAATAGAATATAAATAGCTTACATAAAGTATTAGATTTAAATACTCCCAAATAAAAAGTGTAAACAACTGACATTCATTTATACATACAATATAAATATGGCACTGTGCAAAATAAGATATTAAAGAAACGAGCATTTGCCTGAGGAAGGGATGATGGTAGTTACGTTACTATTTTCCTTAACTACTAGGCCCTTCCATAACATTAGCTGGCATTAAAACAACTGATTGAGATTAATGGAATGCACAATGAAAAAACTTGATTTGTGAAAATTGTTAAAAATAAATGGGTTTAAACTAAGAAATTAACACATAAAACAAACAGATAGCGCTAGCTATTTATTGATTAGCAAACCATATTATGCTAATGTTAGCATAATGTTAGCAATGTCGACGGTCACACCTTTTTTTATCTTATCAGTGCAAAAGACACTAAAAGTACTCTGTTGACTTTGGTCACACAAATAAATGTTATACACCTTTCGAATCTGTTAGGTGTCTACTTTTTGAGTACACTCTCAGTAAATACAAAAGTGTGTGAAATAAGGAAAATTAACAGTGTGCCCGTTTTTTCTTCCCTTCTCTCCGCGACTGCTTTTAGAAGCACGTCACTAAAATGAACTGAAACTCTACAAAAACATGAAACACAGACATGAGAAACATGTCTATAGAAAGCTTGAAGTGTCTACTTTTAAAAATGCAAGTCTTATGTGACCACACGCACAAGCCTCTTTCGTTATCAATCATCGTTCGGAAACAGCAAGATAATATAATTAACATCATCTTTACCGCAACATTACACCTGTCTTTGTCGCGTTTTCCTCCTCTTCTTTTCTTTTTTTTCCTCCCCTGGGCACCAGACAGTTTGGGACGTTTTGACATGTTGAGCTTGTTGACTCGTCAGAAAACGAGCTCCGTGTAGCAGGTAAAGTTTGATCATTCGGAAGACGTTGGGGGTGCCTTAGGCAAGCAGGCTATATTACTTTTATTACTATTATTGCAACTACTACTTAGTAGGCTTTGCTATGCAGTCAAATTAATGTGGGCTTATTCTTTTCTGAAGTCATAATACCAACTAGTTTTAAGTGGAAGTGACACGTTTTTTCTTCCTCCATTCCTGGCGTCCCCTGGATGTACGGCACCCTTAGCGTTTGCCTATATTGTCTATGCCACAGGCCGGCCCTGCAAATGATCAATAATCTACAAAAGTCCCTGATGAAATGCGATCAAGCTCTGTTTGAGACCGAGGCTCTTTCAGACCCTCATGATTTCAGATTAGCTCTATTTTTTGTGTCACGCCTCAGTCCTTCACAAGCCCACACAACAGCCTCACCTTTGCTTCGAAGCATCTGCTTTAATCAATGGTGCTGCGGTGTTATCTAAATAAAGTCTTTTCACTGAGTGAGTTTGAGGTCTTGGACGTCTTTCAGTGGCCGCCAGCTCACAGAGAGCTCCTCTCACCTCGTTCAATCTGAGTTGTGGGGAACGCAATCAATACGTCCATTAATTCTACTTAGCGGCGCTGTGCGCTACAACCAGGGGCTGGAGGCCACACAAAGGCAGGTGCGATTGAATGGCTGACCTTTTGAAGCCGAGACCCCTGCATTGATCCGCTGTGTTCATGACAGCGCTTCGGTTGAGCGGCTTAAAGCTGCAGTTGACCGAAAATTAATACTCTGTCATTATTACTCATCCTCATGTCTTGTTCTAAAATGTTACTGTTATTTTGCTCGTGTGCAACACTCTTGTGATGCACTTACAGTGGAACTTGTGAGCTTAATATTAAATGGAATAGTTCAGGCAATAATTCAAATTCAAGGAATATTTACTCACCCTACAAGGGTGTCCAAGATGTAGATGAATTTGTTTCTTCATCAGATTTGGAGAAATGTAACATTCCATCAGCTGCTCACAAATGGTTTCTTTGGAGTGAATGGGTGGCGTCAGAATAAGACTACAAACAGCTGATAAAATCATTACAATAATCCACACCACTCCACTCTTGACGGCACCCATTCACTGCAGAGCATCCACTGATGAGCAAGTGATGCAGTAATACAGTGCATTTCTCCAAATCTGTTCTGATGGAGAAACAGATTAATCTATATGTTGTATACCCTGATGGTGCGGACAATTTCAGCAATTTTTCATTTTTGGGTGAGCTGTTTAACTTTAACAGCTCAAATAACAAACAGTTTTATTGAAGAATTCATAAACAAAAGTACAAGCTTCACACTTCGGCTTGGAAACCCTCGCTCTGCTGGCCTGCTTGATTTCCATTGTAAATGCATTGCTGTAAATGCGTTTCTCTTTATTGTCTGTGGTTGACAGCAGACCGCAGATGCTGTCTGCAGGCTTTAAGATAAACTATGATATTCCTTTGGGGATCAGCAGTGAATGCTGGGATTGGGAGGTGTACTGTCAGGTTTTTCAGTCACTTATATATATTAGTGTGTTTTTCCAGTTAGTCGTGTGTGTCTTAAGGTGAGATACAGTGCATACATGTGCTGCTGCTCAGGTGTATGTTTATGTGGAATATTCAGGTTACATGTAAATGATTGCGTGACAGATGGTGAGATGCTTCGTCATTTCACTCTCTAAATTACAAGATAATGAACCTCACCGCTGAACGTCCTCTTGAGTCTGTTGCCATTTACGCTACATTAAAAGTTTGGGGTCTGTACGATTTAACATTTATGCTCAGCAAGACTGCATTTATGTGGTCAAAAATTCTGTAATAGTGTGAAATATTATTACTATTTAAAACAACTGTTTTTTGTTTAAAAATATTTAAAAATGTTATTTATATCTGTGATCAAAGCTGCGGTTTTAGCATCATTACTTCAGTCTTCAGTGTCACGTGAACCTTCAGAAATCATTCTAATATGCTGCTCAAAAAGCATATATTATTATTATAATGTTAAAAACAGTTCTGCTGCTTCATATTTTTTGTCTGTCTGTTTTAGCATCCTGCTGGATAACACAGCCCTGTTTGTGTGTGTTATTTCTGAAAGTGTTTGCAGCAGTGAAATGCTAATAGGTTATCGGTGCACTCTGGAGACATTAAAATGAATGGTTTCCTCACAGCCGTGAGGGGTCATCGCTCACAGGACATCTGCAGATGATGAGCGGCCCGCGCCGTGACCCACAATCCACTATCACCTGTGTATCCTCACATGAGAGTGTGTACGTGCACATGGCAGTGTGTGTGTTCTGATGTGTGCTCGCAGACACCTGTGTCTACAGTATATGCAACATCTTATTAAATTATCAGATGGGTTGTTTATTTATATATATATATATATATAGATATATATATATATATATGTATATGTGTGTGTGTGTGTGTGTGTATATATGTGTATATGTGAAGAGTTTATTTGCAAAAAATAATTACTTTAAAAAAAATCATGTTTTTATTGTGTTAGCTGTACTTTTAGCTATTTTTTAACTTAATTAGAATCACCAAACTGCAGTTTGATTGAGATTTATGGAATGCACAATGAAAAAACTTGATTTGTGAAAATTGTTAAAAATAAATGTGTTTAAACTAAGAAATTAGCACATAAAATAGAGCTAGAAAACATACAATTCTCATAGTTCTTATGCATGGTGTTTACATTTGTAGTTAGGCTGAAGATTGTCAAAGCTCATTTCTGCCATAGAATAAAAAAAATAAAAAATAAATAAATAAAAGGTAATTGTGACTTTTTATCTAATAAATCAACAACAACAAAAACAAATGAGAAATATAAACTTAGAATTCACAGAAACGAAATACGAGACATAAATTCAGAATTCCAGGAGGAAAAACAGAGAAGTAAACTGAGAATTCTGAAATCACCGTTTATTTATTCAAAATTCCATGGCATTAACAAGTTACTGTGGCTTACTGTAGGTATTTAGATGTGCATAAAAATGCATACATATTTTCCAGTAATAATACAACTTTTTTTTAGTTACTAACTTATTAGCTAGCAAAGCTATGTTTGTTTTGATGTATGTGTATGTGTGTGTGTGTGTGTGTGTGTGTGTGTGTAAGTTTCCCCTCATTCACAGGAAAACCATTAGTAAACAGGGATTCCATAAAGTGGAAGCCCCGTATAAATAATGTGGCGTCAGTGTTTTTGCCCAGAAATCTGCTGCAGTAATCATTTATACAGGGCAGCTGTAAGTACAGTAGAACATGAGAATAAACACTGCATGCGTCCAGATTTATGTCTTTACTATAGCATGTGTGTGTGCTGACAGGTGGATCGTTTGTCTTTATGACAGCACATTTATGACAGTTATTATTATAAAATGAGCATTATAAAGCATAATTGAGCGCTGCCAGCCTCATGTTCGTCTGAGCCGCTTCACTTGGGAGCAGTTTGGTGCTAGCAGTAGGTATGTTGAAGATAATGTTGCTGTAATATATATTGAGAATCGATATGAATCGAAGACGAGATGTCTGGCGGTGTGGGGTTAAAATCTGTCCCTCGTGTCATTCTGTTCCGTGATATTGTCTGTGGTTGAGCCATTTCAGGCTCATCAATGCTGTTTCTTTTTGTAACGTCTGTGGTTTTTTGAGCATTTTTCTGAAATATTATTCTACTGAGGCACAAGGTTTACAACTAAACCCTCTTCTTTCAGAAAATACCAGTTTTTGTACATGGTAAAGGTAAACTGGCATTTAGCTGCAGTGTGTACGTTCCCCTAGACTGCATGAATGGTAGACGTATAACATGCACAAAGCTCTTGAATATGATGGATTCCTAATTGCGACTTCAGAAGTGGAAGGGTAAGACCTTACGATAAGCATGTGTAGACTGCACAATATACAATGTTGCAATTGACACCACAACCCGCACTGTATGCAGCAAATGGAAAGGAAAATCGGTTCAATTTCCACAATTCACCTCCCGTTGGCGAGTGTGGCACAGAATTTAATCTGGAGGCTAAGTGAAGCGAGAGCAATCCTGAAAATAATGCTTTGTGAGAATCCAAGTGTGCATAGGTGTGCAGGGTGGTGTTGTGTTGTTATTGTGTATCGCTCCTGTACGGCTCGCCAACTAAGTGAGCGATAGGTCCCCATTAGCACTGATGTTGACTTCCTGTCGCGGCTGTAGCCCGTCTCACCCCCCGCTTCCTGTTGCGACTCAGCCCCCTGTGTGCCGTCGCCGTGACAACTCCATACGGGAGAGTCTTTCATCACCGCTGCCACAGCGATGTCGCCACGGGCAACCACACAGCTTACCTGCTGTACCCATCTCTCTGTACATCTTCATTTCTCTCACTGTAGCACTCCTTCTTGCGCCTGCTCTCCTCCTTTCCTCCCGCCTTATTTGCCATTCCCTGTCAAGAATTGCTATTGCTTTTAATTTTTATATATATACAGTGAGGTCAATAAGTATTTGATCACCCTGTGATTTTGCAAGTTCTCTAACTTAGAAATCATGGAGAGGTCTACAATTTTCAGCATAGGTGCATTTCCACTGTGAGAGACACAATCTAAAAAGAAAAATCCGGATTTATTTTATTTGGGAATTACTGTGTCAAATAAATATTTGATTACTTGCTTATCAGCCAGATTTCTGACCCTCAAAGACCTGTTATTTAGCTTTTAAATAGTCCAGCTACATTCTGCTCATGATTCTAAATTAGTAGCACCTGTTTGAGGTCGGTAGCGGTCATAAAGACACCTGTGCACCCCACAATCAGCCAAAGTCTAAGTAGAAACATGAGCAAAACCAAGAGACAAAATTTGCCGTCTGACGTTTGCCAGGGACCATCTGGATGATCCAGAAAAGTTATGGGAGAAAGTATGCTTAAACTTTAGAACAACGCTCTGAACCGGTTCAAGGAACGAAAACGAAAACCAGAAACGAACGTTATTTTATGTCTAACGGAGGCGCCATTGTGATTACTCGCATATTTTTTTCAGTAGAAACTTAAATATGTCGTAGTTTTTGCTCATAAAGGTGAAAGTCATACATAATTCGGAATGGTAAAGGATCTACCTTTATTTCTGTACATTTGCAATATCAACAAAACGTTGTGCTTTAAATAAAATAACAAGGAACAGAGGATACAGTTTCTGCTGTCTCTGTCTAGAACAGGAACGCTTCATAAACCAAAACTCACAGAACTGACTCACAGATATGATATATATATATATATATATATATAAATCTTTCAATAATTACTTTAAACGAAATTTGTTAATTGAACAAACTAGGTGCTATTGCTATATTGCTATTGCTATCTCATGAAAGTGAATATAGCATGGTTTAATATTTCATCTATGATAAATCGTCTGATAAATCGCTCTGTAATATTGAAGGAAGCGGGGCAAAATGGCCGGGAATCACAACGGTAACCTGCAGAGGCACATTCAGCGTAAACATCCAATATTTTGATCAGTCGAGCAATAAAAGATCAGCATCTATAGCAGATGGACAAACGACTCTGGATGCGGTCGTAGTGAAAAAGCCGAACACAAGATTTTACATTATTCCGCTTACACGGCTATTTACCTCATTTAACTGCAACATTTTATTAGCGCAGTTTAAACGAATTTTACTTGAACTGGTGTACTTTCTGTTTTAAGACACATGATGTACAAATAATGATATATATATGTATATACACTACCATTCAAAAACTTTCAGTAAGGTCAGTAAGATATTTAATGTTTTTTAAAGATGTTTCTTATGCTCATCAAGGCTACATTTTGATCCCTAGATCATTTTGATCCCTTTGGTCCTTAGATGGTCACTAGCATGTTTTGGGTGGTTGCTAAGGTGTTCTGAGCCATTGCTAGGGCATCACTAGTGTTTTGTGTGCTTGCTGTTTTTGCACTGCTATGTGGTTAGGATTGCTAGACGGTTGCTATGGTGTTTCTAGTTGCTTGCCAGGGTGTTCTGGGTCATTGCCTGACAGTATATTATTACTGTATGATTTTCTAGCCTCAAATGTTCCTTAAAAATCAAAAAAGAAGTCAGAATTGTAGGATATATAAATACTGTATATGACCAAAGTTGTAATTACTTTTTCTATATCTGGATGAGTTATGCACTGAAGTTTCACTTCTATTTCTTTGTTTCTGTCATTCAGTCTCTGGTTTAATAAACAACACTGATCATCCGTGGCCTGTCGGCTTTGATTTGGAGGAGGTGCTGTGATTTCCTGTTTTACGAGAGCAGAGTCACGTACAGGATGCAGAACGCTGTCGTGATCTGATCAGCTTTCATTCTTCTTATCAGATTACAGATTTTAAAGCTGCTCCACACAAAACATCTCAGCGTCATCTTATTAGATGTGTAAGATTGTGTCTCTCTCTCTCTCGTCATCTTCACACGCTCGTCACATCAGACACTAAACAAATGCAAATGTGCGTGTTTGGGCTTTTCTGTGCATCACAGCACACGCTTCGTATTCATGAAAGACACAATGAATTTGTGCCTCTGTGCTCCAGGAAAAAGGCATCTAACGAATTCAGAAACATCCATCTTTAAGCGTGATCCATAATGAAGAGAAAATGCAATGAGGAGAGAGACGTTTAGATGGAGATTAAGCGAATAGTGAATGCAGAGATGGAGTGATGGAACAAAGCAGGGTTAAACAGATGCTACAGACCACATCTGACCTCAGATTGCTCAATGGCTGCTTTCTTTAACTCACAATTACGTTTTATTGAAGTATAAACTTTGTTCCGCTTCATATTTCTCATGGACATTGTTACATGTGTGCAGCTCGTGTTGCAGAGTTTTCAATGATGCAGAGCACTTCGCTTCACAGTAAATGCTGTTCCATCTTTGCATGCATTCTGACTTTAGGTGGCTTATATCACGCATTTAGAATTCAACATGCAGCAACCAATTTTCTCAAACTAGTAATGAGAAGCGCTTATGAACTGCCTGTTGGCAACAAAAGAGAAGCTTTTAGGGGTCCCTTCGATGTTCCACCAAAACAATGATGGTTTAACTTTTTAAAAATGAAGACAGCTATTAATATTAATATTGTAATTTGTGACCCTGGACCACGAAACCAGTCTTAAGTCGCTGGGGTGTATTTGTAGCAATAGCCAAAAATACATTGTATGGGTAAAAATTTTAGATTTTTCTTTTTTGCCCAAAATCCTTAGGATAGTAAAGATCATGTTCCATGAAGGTATTTAGTCAATTTCTTACCGAAAATATATTAAAACTTAATTTTTGATTAGTAATATGCATTGATAAGATCTTCATTTGTACAACTTTAAAGGTGATTTTCTCAGCATTTAGATTTTTCTGTACCCTCAGATTCCAAATTTTCATATAGTTGTATCTCGGTCAAATATTACCCTATCCATCCAAATCATACATCAATGGGAAGCTTATTTATTCAGCTTTCAGATAATGTATAAATCTTAATTTCGGAAAATTAACACTTATTACTGCTTTTGTTGTCCAGGGTCACATTTTACATTTGTAATGTAAAAGAATGCAATTATTTATTCAATAATACTAATTATTTTTACGGTAAGATACATCAATTTAATACTATTTTAATATTAATCATTATTTAATATTAATATTTAAGATTATAGTTTACTATTTTTCATAATAATGATAAAAATTGCTATTATTGTAAAAGATAAGATTTAAGGGATTTGTGCCGTTTTCTAACAAAATATTGATGGTTTTAAAAAATGAGTAGCAGCTCAGATGATTTGATGAGAAACATGTTCATATTGATATCCTTAATTTTAATGCAACTCATAAAGCAGTTGAGATACTGTTGGCATCTCGTCTGGATCTCTAGAGGAGACACATATGAGATTATTAAGCAAAAGAACTGGATCTAATCTTGGTGATGTCTAAAAGATGCAGTCTCATTTAAATCTCATTTGTGATTCTTCTTCTCGTCTTGTCTGATTTCCCACAACACCTCGGTCTCAAACTCAAACCACAGCAGTACTGTAGCACTGATACGAGCCTGGCGTTGAAATGACTGGTGTAAGCGCGCATGCACGTGGTTTCCCGCAGCCTGTGGGCTTCTGGGAGCTGACGTCTCTGAGCTTCAGTGGCTCTGACAGCTGTGAATCCGGGAGCGAGACGACGCTCTCCTAACCTGCTCCTCTGGCTGTCTCTGTCTTACACCTCCACATTAACCTTTCTCTCTCCCTCTCTCTCTCTCTCTCCCACAGATGACACGGCCTATTCAGGTGAAGCCGGCTGACAGCGAGAGTCGAGGAGGTAAAGAGATTTCATTTCTACCTCACTCTATTGCTTCACACTTATTTATTTTCTGGCTCACTCTCTGATTCGGCCGTTGACTGCTGCTGATATAAGCTTTGACTGCTGTTTTCTCTCTGTTCGGGGTGCAATACAGGGTCTGTGCTTTTTAATCGATTTAATTTATTTAAAGGTTTTGTTGCTTTTTATTGACATGGGAGCAGGAGAGAATATGAGAAAGTTTAGGGGTTAAATTTGATTTTAAACACATAGGCATATGCACTTTAGGCAGAAGTTTTGAACTGTAGAAAATCAAATATGAAGTGCTTGAAATAAAGCAGAAAGTACTTAAAAGCAAAGCGAAAAAACTGCTTAAAACTCATTTTTCGAATAAATATACAGTTCAAATTCAAAATATATCCTCATTAAAAAGTCTTTAAAACATCTTATACTCATTTTTATTTTTAATTATGTAATTTATATTTTTTTAATTGAAAGTTGTGTTTATTTGAAATATTTGTAACATACTGTCACGTTTGATCAATTTAATGCATGCTTGCTGAAAAAAAAACAAGAACTTAAAATATATTATTTGAAAAGTAAAATATGTTGTTTTAAGGAGGTTTTTACTGTAAAACATCATAAAACTGTTTGTTTTTGCATTGTGGCTGTTTCTGAAGGCGTTCAGTGTGTCTCTGTGCTGTTAGTCTCTCTGTCTGTTGTGGGTATTAATTCTGGTTAAAGTGATTGGGATATTGAGTGCAGATGTGCGCACAGACCTCGTCCTTCTCCTGCCAAGTGCATTAGCATAAGACTGTAAATGAAATAGTCATTCGATCCGCCGCTGTGACGGGAGGGGGGCCCAAGGGTCCCGGTGCTCAGCCTGCTTTTCTTAAATATACAAGCTGCAGTGAGGCGGGCTTGAACGCGCAATCAATAAAATAGTAAAGAGTCTCCCTCTCTCTCTCTCTCTCTCTCTGTTTTTGAAGCTTTTCTGTGTGTTTGTCAGGAGGTCGCAGGCACACGGACGTGTCATGTATCCGCATGTGTAAAAATGCATGACCACAAACAGAGAGGAGCTGACACTTTACTGGAACGAGGGTGGTATGTTTTCTATGTGATGTGACATTTCTGGGCTGACACAAGATGGAGATCTCAGGCTTACTGACACGTCATGGCATCAAGCATTTGCATCTCTAGTGTGTGTGTGTGTGTGTGTGTGTGAAACAGAATATTGTAATAATAGTGTAATGTAGGGCGGGACTTGATTCTTTCCATTGGGATCGGATGTTGAAAAGTAGGTCATGATATTTATTTATTATTTATATTGATGTCTTTCTATGGAAACCTGTTTCCACTGCTGAATAAAAAACAATCACTATTCTGACTTTTTTTTTTTTCAGAGTTTACACAAATTGAATTGTTATATGAAGTTTCACCTCAGTTTTTATCTCAAAAAATATATTATAAACATGACATTGCGAGAAAAAGTGCAAGATATAAACTTTCAATTGCGTGTTTATATCCCACAATTAGGATTTTAGAACTTGCAATTCTGAGTTTATATCTTGTAATTCAGATTAAAAAAGAAGGTTATCATGCAGTTGTTATGTAAACAGTACTTTTAGTTCACTATGAAATGAGTAGCTATGTTATTTAACATTATTTAAGCTATATAACTGTTTATACACACAATCACAAACAAGAATAGTGACTATACATGAAGAAAGGTTGCGTTTATTTGATAAAAAATTCAGTAAAAGCAGCAATATTATTTCTTTTGTTATATATTTAAAATGTAATTTATTTTGTGATTCAAAGCTGAATTTTCAGCATCATTACATTATTATCATGCGATTCTTGAAAACAGTAGCGCTGCTGAAAACTTTTATGGAAAGCATTGCCTATGTAGACAGTAGAGAACAAACAAATCAACTGACTAAGTTATTGTCACCATTCATGAGCACACCAATACGTACTGGAGAAAGCAAAAGCTTTGTTCCTGTTGAATGGGGGGGTGTAATCTAATTTAGAGCTGTAGCTCGGCATCTTTCTGAGCAAACAGCCCATATCATTCGTAATGGTTCAGATGGACGAAAAACCTGTGGCAAGAGCGTTCTGTCACAAGGCCAAATTCACTCTTCTCTGTCATAAACGGTGTTTATCCCCCGCCTGCCGCCCACTCCGCTGCAGAAAATAGAGGGATGTGTCTAAAATACCAAAATGCTTTTAGCGCCCCAAACAAAAGAGCTTTCTCGGCTTATGGCTCTCCAAATCTGAGCTCTGACAGGCCAAATGCACCCTGATTTGATGTCTCATTCCTTGGACGTCTGAGAAGGAATAAGCTAAGTTCTATCATTCTATTTCTCATTTGTTGTCCAAACTGCAGACGGTTGTATTTACTCTTCGCACACGTGAGCCAAATCATTTGCAATTTGCTCAAATCAATAAGAAATTCCAATCTGTTGTGAAAAAGAAGCTAATTGTTCAGAGATTGGAACTTAATGTTTTGGGAAATAAAAAATAATTTGAGAACTGAGCCAAAGCAATTGAGAAAAACTGTAATTCAGTTCAAATCCAGTTCAAGTTTAGGAAAATCTAAACTGCTTTCCTGCTTTGACCATTGTTTGTGTTCTTCTTTGAAGCCTTTGTACTTGTTACATTGCTTACTGCCATCCCTGTCTTACATTTTTACCATATTGTCATTCAAGCATGTGTAAATGACTTTCACTATTGATGCTACAAGACTATTAGAGAATGTTGATCACACAGTCCCCTCTGGTAGTTCTTCAGCCGCTCTGCTACAGGTTTAGTTAGCCACAAACACTACACACAGTGTCTTCTCTGGCTGATGTCACTGATATTGGCAGATCGGTGGACAGTCCAGAGCGGAAGGGAAGCTCCTGTCAATAGCTTATCAGAACACCAGCGATGAAGGGTGCTATCAGATTAGCTTAAACTAATTATTTGTAATTAACAAAGGGTCAATTAGCAGCTCGATACTGATCTACTGTGCCGGGAAATGACATTTACTCGATCAGCACCTGCACCGAGCCCAAAATAACCTCTCACTCACAGTGTTTTAACGTTTACGCGTGTGACATTCAGCCTTGTTCATCAAACACAAGCAGAATGAGCAGATTGGTATATTGTTCTATCGTTTGGGTAACACTTTATAGTAAGGTTAGTTAGATAATATGAACTAAAATTGAACAATACTGCTACAGCATTTATTAATCTTGGTTCATGTTAATTTCAGCATTTACGAATGCATTATTATAATCACAAGATGTGTTTGTTAACATGAGTTAACGCAAGTAATGACAATAAACGGCTGTATTTTTATTGAGGAACATTAACAAAGATGAATAAGTACTGTAAAAAATGTGTTGATCATTGTTCATTCATGTTAGTTAAAGGAAAATACTGTCTTCATTTACTCACCCTCAAGTAGTTCTAAACCTGTATGAACCCGTAGAAAGATATTTTGAAAAAAGCTTGTAACCAGGCTGTTTTGGGTCATCATTGACCATTTTCCATTGTAGGAAGAAACATACTATGGAAATCAATGGCGACCCAAAACAGCCTGGTTGAACTTTCTTCAAAATATCTTCCTTTGTATTCGACAGAACAAAGAAATTCATACAAGTTTGGAAGTACTCGAGGGTGAGGAAGTGAATTTTCAATTTACTATTCCTTTAATACATGAATTAATGACACCTTATCGGAAAGTGTTACCATAGTTATATTGTTTTATTGTTTTGTCTGTCTATCACTCTTAACAGTGACAGTTCTATGAATTTTTGAAAATCGCTTTTAAATCATTTTATATTGCTTTCTTCCAATCCTGCATTCTGTTTGCGACCTCAATTCAAATTCAATTAAAAGTTTGTTCTCCGTTCAATTCTGAATGATGCACAATTCATTCTGGTTTGCACTGACATACTATTCTTCAGGCAATCAGATGTGACCTGAAACAAAACCATGTTTGATATAGTCTGTTTTAGCATCAAAATTACTGTAATTAAAAAAATGGAAAGATTGAAACTATAACATAACTGCAAAAACATCAACCATTTATTAAGTAATAGTATATTGACTGATCTGTGTTGTGGCCATTAAGCCGAAAAAGAGTCTGCATATGCTTTAAGTTGCAGTATTTTTCCCATAGTTGCTATGGCAGCATGAAACACTGATATTATGCACTGCGCTGAAGGAAAGTACATCATTTGCGGTGTGTTCTAATATCACAGTAATGTTACACAAATGTGGTAAAATTGCATCATGATCCTATTCCATTGTCACATGCTATTTGCATTTGCATGTAGCTAAATGTATTCATTTTGTATAATGTGTTTAAAGACTGCTGCAGTTCCCTCTCCTCTTTCTAGTAGAAGAGATTATGTGTAGGCCAAAAATAGTATGCAATAGAATTTTGGCATACTTTTTTCAGTGTTTTGGGGCATATAAAAGTGAATGGAGATGCTACCTAAGTCTTTTCTGGTAGTTAAATGTCATGTGCACCTCCTGCTCTGCTATCATAAGAATTCCCTGTGAAGATTTGACCTTTACCATCTCGACCTGATCGTTAACCAAACGTCTCATTCATCACAATGCTCTATTTGCCTCTGTGCAGTGATAAAGCGTAGTGGAGTATTGATTAGCGGCGTAATGGATCTACTCATTGTGGATGGGTGGGGCTCGCTCTGTTTCCTATATGCAATTATCTAGGTGATGTATGATTGTGTATCTGCGTGCTAGTGTTTGTGTAACGCTCTTATCGTTGGCTCGTGCCTCATCGAGACTACAGTAAAAGTGCTGCTGTTCCAATCTGGCAACGCTCTGTTATAACGAAGCAAACTCATTTGCTGAGCTCAGGGTTTAGAGATCTCATTCAGTCCAGCAGGCTTGGAGGACAGATTTACATGATAACAGCCCAAGTAGAGGTCATGTACTGTAATACGGTTCTAAACATGATGCAGTCGTACAGCGAGTGATGTGGATATATGCAATATATGATATTCTGATAATATATCTGCTCATTATATGGTCATGGATCTGAATTTTATTAGCAAATGTGGCATGCTACATTTTAGAAACAGACAGAAAAGAAAAAAGAATATTATAAAGCAGAATTGTAGAATGCGGCAGAACTGTATTAACTATGAATAACAATATATAACAACATAGAAGCTTTTATAACAGAATAGAATACGGTTAATGTTTGCTTTGTTTTTAGTGAAAGAAATCTCTTCTGCTCACCTTATTTGATCAAAAGCATTCACTATATAAATTCAATAAATTCCCCCCAAAAATGGAAATATTATTACAATTTAAAATAACTGTTTTCTATTTTAATATAATTGAAAATGTAATTTATTCCTGTGATGCAGTGCTGAATTTTCAGAATCATTACTCCAGTCTTGTGTCACATGATCCTACAGAAAGTATTATTATAAAAATATGCTCATTTGCTGCATCACTTATCAATGTTCAAAACAGCAGTGCTTATATTTTCTAATATTCTTAAATATATGTATCATTATAAATATCTTCAATGCCACTTTTGATCAATTGAATGCTTCTCTACATAGTAGTAAATTCTGTCAAATAAATAAATAAATATACTGTATGTACTGAACATCAGTGTATGCTTGAATATAATTAAAAATAACAGTCTAAGTGGGAAATAATAAAACCATAAAGAAAAAAATTGAATAAAATAGCACTAAATAGAAATGTATAGTATAAAAGAGGACTCTAAAAATAATATAAAAAGCAATAAAAATAAAAGAGCCAAATAAAACTTGAAAATAATTTTAAATAAAATAAAATACAGAGTAGAACTACAAAGTGAGAATAGAGTTACATTACGAATTGGTGTCTTGTCTTTTTCCTCAGCAGGGTGAGAATAAGAGAAGAGTGAGACAGAGTTTGGATGGGGAGGAGTGTGAGATGAGCCCTGTGTGTGTGTGTGTGTGTTCTTTCATGCAGCAGCTACTTCAAAGGGAGATGTTATTATGTCTCTCCCTCTCTCTCTCTCTCTCTCTCTTTCTGTCTGGCCGTGGCCCAATGTTTGATTTTATGCCCTAGTTTTGGAGAGCCCTTATCTCCCCTCACCCTTTCTGCCTGTCGTTTTTGAGCGCCGTCCTGATTCTCTGGGCTGTCTTTAGGATGGATACCACTGAGAGACAGACAGATGGAGCGAGAAGGACAGAAACAGAGAAGGAGAGACTGTGTGTTGCCACAGATTAGCTCTAGTGAGCTGCCTTTCTGTCTACTGCCTACATAGACAGCATCCTAACTGAAATAAAAGCTCTTCAGTGACCAATTTGGACACTCTACATACACACCAACTCAAAATTGCTTCCAGTCGAGTGTGACATTAGAATGGGAGCCTGTTTCCACCATAGAATTAAAAAATAAAAAGGTAATTGTGACGTATTATCCTACAGTGCTGACTTTTTTTTCTTGCAATTATGAAAAATAGCTATTTCTTTTTTCTTATAATTGTGGCTTCATTTCTCAGTTTTTTGTTTATATTTTGCTATTATTATTTTCTCAGAATTGTGAAGTTAACTCATAATTTATAATTCAAAATCTCTGCATATAAACTCACAATTCAGAGAACAAAGTCAGATTTGTGTGATGTTGACTTGCACTTACAAGTTTACAAAATTCCATAGAATTGTGAGGCTTAAAATTGCCTTTACCTTTTTATTTTTTTATTTCATGTAAGAAACTAATATTATGTCTCTCAGTTATGATATTTTCTCTGTAAATTCTGAGTTTACATCTTATAGCCACAAAAAAATAGATGTAATCGCTGTTTTAGCGATTTTTTTGTCATTGAGTGAAAAATTTAAATCAACATTTCTCTCATATTCATTCTTGCATGGATTTTCTCACTGGTTTGGGTTAATCTCCGCCATAAAGTATGCTGCATTATATTTGACCCAATACACTTATAAGGCAGCATAACTTTGCTTCCTACCTTTCTGCACAGCCTTTATGTCTATGATGAACTGAAATGCTGTCTATGTAGGCAGCACACTGTCACTGTCAGAGCTCTCTCTCTGCTCTGTTTCGCTTCCTCATGTGTTTCATTTTCTGCTGTTATTAAAGCGGTTGGGTGTGATATGGGAAGCCGGTTGAGTCCCGTCCCTTAAAGCTTTGAGAGAATGATGCTAAACGAGTCTCTCCATGAAAACCCAACCCCATCCCTCTCTCTCTCTCTCTCTCTCTCTCTCTCTCTCTTTGAAGCTCACTCCATCTGACTGGCTGCTACATCATTTATGTCCAGTTCAGTGAGCTCACAATACATTTTAATCACTTATTCACCTATCATCTCTCCCTCTCTTTCTCTCACTTTCTGTCATTTTTGTTCTTATTTCTCAATTTTTGCATGACAAAACTGTGGATTAATATTGCAAAAAGAGTGCAAAAGAAGTAAAAAAAAAATTAACAATATACTCCAAATACACAAACAGTTGTGTAGTCAAAATAATAATAATTAAGTATGATAGTAATAACAACTAATATTAACAAGTGCAATAAAAAAGTGCAAATGTTGTATGTTTATTTATTTTTAAATTAATACATTTATTATATATATATATATATATATATATATATATATATATATATGTATGTTTGTTTACTTCAGGTACAATCATGTACCTTTTGAAAGCAGCTTTTGTACTTAAATAAAAACTATAGAACAACATAAGAAAACACACACACACACACACGCACAACAAAATTCTTAAAACTTTAAATAAGCGTCATTGTAAAAAAAAAACAAGCTATTAATAAAAAAATAAATAAATTTTGATACTAAAATAACACTGTTTCATTTTTTCCATGTGTCCTCGCTGTTTAGAAGTATTTCTTTAGCATTAAGTAGATTTTGATATTTTCTTCTTTTCTTTATCAATTCGTTTTTTTTTGTTTGTTTTTTTATTTTACTCATATATAACACACCATAAACAATAAATGCATATGACACTGTGTGTTCAAAAGAAAGAAAGAAATGCATTGAACATTTTTGCAAAAATCACACAACACGATACACAAATCATAAATATGACATTGATCAAATTTCAATTGTCCTTTGAAGTCAAAACTTGAATAAAATTGCCCACATGCCAACGTTTGAGTGATTTCCATTGAGTTTTGAGTTCACATTTTCTCATGCTGTATGAAACATTCTCAATCATAAATTTAGTCCACATTTTAAGTGTAGGACATTGGATATCTTTCCAAAATCTGAGTATCAGTCGCACTGCGGTAAGATTTTGATATTTTGAAGAGTAAATGTGAATAGGTAGACAGTTTCTTACTGGTTTGAGTGAAAAGAGCCCACTCAGCATAGTGTTATCATGAATGCTTGATATGGACAGTAGTAACACACTGACCCTCAGATACATTTTCTACACGATAATTTATCCACTTATTAATTGATTCCATTGACAGGTCATTGTCCAGCTCCTGAAGATGGGCATTGGCGCATGTCTTCTTCGGCCCGTGTGATGGATGGCATTTAGAGATGATATGAGCCCAGAGGTCCGGCTTCGGTCATTAGCAGAGTGACCAAACAGATGACCTGACACATTATGGCCGTAATAAAGAAAACCTTCATTTTCTTAGCTATTGATCTACAATCAAAGCAAATGGGCTGTGCGCTCTTCGAGACGTGCCTTCGGCCTGTTCCTGGCCAATGCGGGACGTGCTCCTGCGCAGGACTTGCTATAGATCCCCGAGGTATACAGAGGAAAATAGGGCCACCTATCACACCTGTCCGTAAGCTGGTAATGGGTTTTTTGGGGAGAAGCGGTAATAGATGTGAGGAGGAGAGAGGAAAATGGATACCAGAGGAGGGAGACTTTTACTGTGCATTTGGGAGTCATTCTGAAACTCCTCTGCGCCACAGAAATAGTGATTGTCTTAGAATGCTAAATAGGCACCTTGAAAACCCTCATGGAAACCTCAGCATGGTGCGTACTTTTTCAAATCTTACATTTTTCTTTTATCCATGTGTCTTGTGATTCATATTTTAGCGAGTGCTTTATTGGTACATCGGGTGATGCAGAGAGGAAAGATGTGATGGATTCAACCAGGTGCAGTTTGCGTGGGGTGATCAGATGACCGTGAAAACAAATCACTTATTCATTTTTCCTACTTTAGCATGTTTGAGAGTGGGTGGCTTGGTCCAAAGCTGATTGGTTGCCCCCACAAGCAGGGCCTGCGTTGTCTAGGTTTGAGCCCATGATTGGATGATCTCGTCTTATTATCTAAAGCATCGCTCTACAAACTGAGCTACATAAAACCTAAAACTCAGCAACATATTTGTACAAACGACCTATACAGGCGTATTATTTGGAGGACAGGTTGAACTTGAACTAACAATGGACATTACATTTGTGACAGTATTTGTTATTTTTGTTATTTAATTATTGACAATTAACCTTATTAATGAAAAGTGTTTGATTTCCAGTAGATGGCAGCGCTTTTATACTAAACTATAGCCCTTTTATCACCACAAATTACACTGATAAACGTGTATCTTTAAAGTAGATTTTACATAAAATCTTAATAAGCCCAATTTTATATATATAACCATCAAACTAAATTAGCCAGGTCAAATTAAAAATGCCACAAATCCCCAAATACTACACAACTTGGAAAAATATTATTATAATGTGTTATGTTACACTAAAGATCTCTGGAACTCCATACACTTTAACATTTTGAACTAGACTAGGCCCTTAGCATTTGCCTATTCCGCCTATGCCCAGGGCCAGCCCACGAGTAAACGGTCTGATGGCATTTTTAACTAATTTTACAAATAGATGAAGAAAACAATTGCCAAGCAAAATGCTATATAAAAAATGAATAAAATAAAATAATACAGAAAAACCGTAAAGACAATTACGCCTAAAAACTGTATATTTTTACAATTTACAATCAAGAAAATGTGAATGTAAAACAGTAAATTTAACAACACTGCTATTATCTGTTTTTTACCTTTAACATACTGACACCACCGTTATTGTTTTTACCACCGTTAAAAGAGAATGCCATGAAGAATCAAAGCTCATACAGTAGCTGCACCCAAGCAGAGGTATATTCTAATATTACATAGAAGGTGCCATT
>JAUMHI010000034.1:18355408-18373037 GCA_032359435.1 Enteromius unitaeniatus
GGGAGTTTTTAAAAGCCTCAGGAATCTTTTGCAGGTGTTTAGAGTTAATTAGTTGATTCAGATGATTAGGTTAATATGCTAATTTGTTGAATTTGCAAATATTAGTTAATTAAAATGTATGTGTTATAATACACTCAGTTTCTCTACATCGAGTGTGCAATATACTAAGTTAACATACAAAAACATATATATACACAATAACACCATACACTCACCTCGCATTCACTCTGTGTATTGATTCGATTTTTACTCTGACCGCCTACTGACCTTTTTTAGCTGTGTGTGTGTGTGTGTTGCAGATCCTTACAGAATATTCATTCACTCCCAGTGTGTGTGTGGTTAGGAGAAACAGAGTATCTTGGAGTCTGTGGAACAGACAGTAGTAGACATGGCAGCCTAATTTATCATGGCTCCATGGGACCCGCAAAGCACAAAGCACTGCAAAAGACACAAAAGCTCTCCTGGGCCCGTGCTGTCCCACACACACACACAGTGATTCCTGCTCTGTAAATATTTGGCTACAGCTGTGCTGTGATGTGACTTTCTGCAACAGTAAATGCAAATCCACTCATTACCTGTTTAGCTAGCAGTCAAGAGCTGTACAGACACAATACCCTGAGCGACTTCAACTTTTGTAGGGCAAGATTTCACAGCTTCTGTTTTTTCTTCTAGTCTTGCGACTTAAGCAGACTTTTAACTGTCAGCATAAAATTTGGTCCTATTTGCAGCTTTTTCTGGCCAAGAACAGCACATTCCTTTTCACAATTTCAGTCAGAATAACTTTCAAAATGAAGGTGCTCAATATGCAAAAAAAGGCTTTTGTAGTTATCATTAGTTAATCATAAAGGGATATTTAACCCAAAAATGAAGTCTGGCATCATTTATTCACCATCAGTGCTGTTCCAAACCTGCATGACTGACTTTCTGATGTGGCACACACAATGGTTTTGTTTCTTTTATGTTCCACACAAGAAAGAAAGTGATTTAGGTTTTTGAATAACATAAGAGGGACATTATTTTTACTGTTAAGCAAAACTATTAAAATAATAAAAAAAAAGAAATACATTTGAAAATAAAAAAAGCCTAAGTAAAATACAATATAAATAACTCACCTAAACCTAAATTAGGTTGGAGTTTTGATAAATTAATTTAAAAAAACAAAATAAGTAATACTAATAACTAAAAACTAATACCAATTCACTAGAAAAAACAGTAACACTTTAGAATAGGGAACACTTATTAATTATTAACTTTTCCCTCAATAAATTTGTCATGAGTGCTCTCGAAGCTCAACTAGAGGGCACTTGCATCACCTCACCTCTCTTGGACTCATATTCTATCATTCTATTACACACTCTCATCTGTTCTCATCAGTAATTATGACCACCAGCTGCTGCTCATCACCACACCCACTCAGTCATTAGCACACTGCTTAAATATCACAGTCTAACAACAGCTCACCGCAAAGTATTGACCTGCATAGGCAATTTCTAGTTCCAAAGCGTTCCAGTTTCATGTTTCTTTCTGTTGTTTTTGACCTTGCTCTGTTCTCTGACTCTGTGATTGTTCGCTGCCTGCCTTGACCCGTTGCTTTGTATTTTTGACCACGATTTTGCTCTGCCTCCGTTGTACTGGTCGGCCTGTGATTTTGACCCTGTCTATTGACTTTTGAAATAAGGATCATGCCGCATTCGTCACAAATGTTGCTGCTTATTAAGAGTTAGTGTGGTAGTTGATAAGTTTAGGTATTGGGTATGATTAGGGATATGGAGTAAGGTCATGTAGAATAAGGCATTAATATATGTTTAAGTACTCCAGTAGGGTACAGCAGGGCTAAAGGCGCCACAGGGTCACCATGTTCAGAATGAAACTATCATATTTAAAAACATATCATATAATAGAATGTCATTTGTTACCACTGTAAATATATATTGGGTCTTTACTTATTAAAATGATTTTGTATCTGTATTTTAAAATGTATTTTTTTAAATTAACATATTTTAATAATATTTTAAGTATATTTAATGAACAAAAACAATACCTTTATTTTTCAAAATAAGCAAAAAATTGTATAAACTTTACTAAAGTGATTGTTTTGAACAAGTATTAACTTAGAGATTTTTTTTAGAAAAAACAACATTATTGTAGTCTAAGTAATTGTATGAATACCATGGGCCTTTTATCCCATGTGTGGAGTAAACCTGCCACCGCATACATTTATAAGATATAAAAAACTGAATGAAACTGATTGTTCCATTAATGTTCAATACAACATATAATTTTCTGCAATTTTAGCAGTGAAGAGTTTAGCATAGTTTTTCTTAAGGTGGGCCTTTAGCCCTGTTGTACCCTAATATGCATACTAATAAGTAACTAAAAATAAAGGGTTACCAAAAAAACAACAACAAAAAAATGACTTATGGTTATGAATAGCCATATTACAAAGTTATAAGCCTCTCCTTGGATCGCTACCTTACCGTGGTGGAGGGGTTTGAGTGCCTGAATGATCCTAGAAGCTAGGTTGTTGGGGGCTATATGCCCCTGGTAGGGTCTCCCAAGGCAAAAAGGTCCTAGGTGACAGGCCAGACAAAGAGCGGTCCAGAAAACCCCATATGGAGAGAAAAACATCTGGAAATGTGATGTCGCCCGGTACGGCACAGCTGGGGCCCCACCCTGGAGCCAGGCCTTGGGTTGGGGCTCGTATGCGAGTGCCTGGTGGTCAGGTCTTACCCCACAGGGCCTGCCGGATCCAGCCCAAAGGAGCGACGTGGGACCGCCCTCCCATGGGCCCACTACCTGCAGGAGGGACCATAAGGGGCCGGTGCTTTGTGGGTTGGGCGGTGGCCGAAGGCGGGGACCTCGATGACCCAATCCTCGGACACAGAATCTGACTCTTGGGAGCCAGAGTTAGTGCGGGAGGTTGAGAGGTACCGTCTAGAGATAGCCGGGCTCACTTCCACGTGCAGCTCAGGCTCTGGAACCCAACTCCTCGATGGCGGGTGGAGGGGTTTAAGTATCTTGGGGTCTTGCTTTTGCAGTAATGCGGTCGATGTACCGGTCTGTCGTGGTGAAGGAGCTGATCCGCAAGGCAAAGCTCTCGATTTACCAGTCGATCTACGTTCCTACTCTCACCTATGGTCATGAGCTTTGGGTTATGCCCGAAAGAACGAGATCCCGAATACAGGCAGCCGAAATGAGTTTCCTCCACAGGGTGGCTGGGTGCTCCCTTAGAGATAGGGTGAGGAGCTCGGTCACTCAGGAAGAGCTCAGAGTAGATCCGTTACTCCTCCAGATCGAGAGAGGCCAGCAGAGGTGGATCGGGCATCTATTCCGGATGCCTCTTGGACGTCTCCCTGGGGAAGTGTTCCGGGCATGTCCCAACGGGAGGAGGCCCCTGGGGCGACCTAGGACACGCTGAAGGGACTATGTCTCTCGGCTGGCTTGGGAACGCCTCGGTGTTCCCCCGGAAGAGCTGGAGGAAGTGTCTGGGGATAGGGAAGTCTGGGCATCCCTGCTTAGACTACTGCCCCCGCGACCCGGTCCCGGATAAGCGGAAGAAGATGGATGGATGGATGGATATTACAAAGTTACTAAAACTAAAATTAAAGCAAAACTATAGTATAGTATATAGTAAATGAATGCTGATTTAAAATACTGTAAGTGTATATAAATGGCACAGCAAGTTTTATTGATTTTTTTTACTAGTGTTTATTCACTTAGGAAATCTACAGAATTTTAAACTTTCTCTGTAAAATAAATAATTATTTCACTTTTTAGCACTTAGCATGCACTGATCGTGTTTGAAGCATAAATTAGCACATTGTGTGTGTGAAGACTGTTAAATGGTTCTGTCTTGAACTGGTTGAATGTCGTGTTGTCCAGTAGCTCTTCCTTTCACCAGTTTGATTTAGCTCAGTATTTCACTGAGTGTGTGAAGTCACGTTTAAACGCTGTCAGGTGTTTGAGAGCCGTTCTGTGTAATTAACACTGTCTGACTCACAGTCACACTCTCATCTTCTTCCTTTAACACTTTCCTTTTCTCAATCCTCTTGGAAAATCTAGTTAAAACTGGTTTAAGGTGATATATACAGTATGTAGCAGCTGTGCCTCTTATGCTCAACAAGTCTGCATTTATTTGATCAAAAATACAATACAAAATATTGAGAAATATTATTTGTTTGTTCTCTATTTAAATATATAGCAAATCTTTCTAACATGCTGATTTAAACGTTTTGTATGTTTATCAATGCTTTTGTGCTGCTTAAAGTTTTTGTGTAATAAATATCTATATTTCAGGAATCTTTTCAGGAAAATAGAAAGTTCTTAAGGACAGCGTTTATTTAAAACAGGACATTATAAATACTGCCCTGCTTCAGGGCCATTAAACAAGATGGGCTATGAGTTTAACCAGCTCCAGCTACTCAATAACTTAAACTAGTTTGGACTTGTATAAACCATCTAACAAGCTACAGAATCCATCATCTTAAGCTGTATTTTCCAGCATGAACAAGAGTGTTACACAAGACAAGACAGCACAGAAACACACCATGACTCTTTTTTAACACATTTGACTCTTCTCATTCGACTGTAAATCAGACATTAAAGAGCGCAGTCCTCAGAGAGACTAGCAGAAACCCTTCAAAGTCAACAAAACACAGTGCGCACTACACAAAGATAGCAGGCAGGAGAGATGATGAGATTCCTCTGGATCTCTCAGGTGTTTGTATTTCTCTGCTATTTCATCATGACACTGTTTATCCTATTTGAAACTTTTTTTGTAGCATAAATCGACTCCCATATTCCTTGTATTCAAAGCTCATATTCTACATAACATCTAACATGCAGTGTTCCTTTTTAACAAAATCATTATCTAGTGAGTTAATATTATTTTTGTTGTTTTATCCCTGTGCACTGTCTGTGTGTGTGTGTGTGTGTGTGTGTGTGTGTGTTGGATTGTGTTAAGGCTAACCGAGCTGTTTTTCTAAGCACCTGCTCTTCTACGGTTTGAATGACAGTAAAGTTGAAGCATGTTGATCTGTCCAACATTAGATACAGCCAGCAGCGCATCAGACATGTACATAATCACGCTTCTGCATCAAACTGTACACAGCTGTGCTCTTCTGAAACATTTATGAGGCTCTGCTTTGGGTTATAAGCACTTTTAAACTAAAGTTTAAAGGGATTTTTTTATAATTCTAAAAGACGTTTCTTCTGCTCACCAGTGCTGCATTTATTTAATCAAAAACAGAGTAAAACCATAATATTGTGAAATATCATTCTAATAATATTCTTGGACACGTCTGTACCATGGCTCCCAGCCCCAGTGGAGCCGGATGTCCCTAGGCCTCAGCCTGTGTTTCGAAAGGATGTCTGCTCCCACATTTAGATGCCCAGAAATATGCACTGCTCTCAGTGAGAGGAGTTTGCCTTTGGACCAAACAAGGATCTGGCACGCCAGCTTGTAAAAGAGGCATAAATGAAGACCTCCCTGGTGGTTTATAAGAGACCGCCACTGTGTTATTGGTGTGCACCAACACATGATGATCTCTCAGGTCTGGGAGAAAATGTTTCCACGCTAGAAACACAGCAGCATCTCCAGGCAGTTGCTGTGCCATGGGAGATAGCGACCACTTCACAGACCATGGCCCGAGCAACCCCCTCATGACCGCTCCCCAACCAATGAAGGACGCATCAGTGATCAGCGTTACACAGCGACACCAGGGCTTGAAATGGGGATGGGGAATTTGGAGTCCTGGCAGTGAATTTGGAGGGGGGGACAGCGTTTCATTTCCAACTGGTTAGGCTTATTTTGACATTAAAGTGACTTCTATTTTTTATCAATTCAAAGACTATGAAATTGATCCCAGCAAAGAGTATATACGCTTCTATCTCAAACCTAAGGAACTTCCTGTGAGAAGGATGGAAGGACGCATCTCTAAGATCTATCATGACAAACCAGTCCTTGGAACTGACTAGTGACACCTGATTCGATGTTAGCATCCTTAACTTCAGCTGACTGAAAAAGTGGTTCAGTTGCCCTCCATCCTTCTTTGGAACTATGAAGAACCTGTAGAACCTGGACCCCTTTACGTGAATAAGGACCACCTCGATGGCCTTCTTCCTCAAGAGAGTGTCTACTTCTCGTTCCATGACAAGAGCCTGCTTGGGGTCCACCAGAGTGGGCATCACGCCACTGAAGCAACTCAAACGGGATTCAATAACCTCTCTCTACAGTCTGCAGGACCCATTGAGGCACATTTGGCAATAGATTCGATGTTGCTAAATAGTCTACTAAGGGAACCAGCCTCTGATGTTAGGCACACCACTTAGTCAGCGTCACAGAGCGGACACAAAGGCACGCTATCCACCTCATTCAGCAGGTGTTTCTGGCATGCCTGTAATACAGCAGTAGTGTGCACATACCAGCACGACCTGCTGCAGAGTACCCATACCCCAAAGCGTCAGTGGCAAAGGTGAAGCCTTCAAAGCAAAGCCGCGCTGGGTGATAGAGAGTTCATGGCAATGTCTAACTCCTCATACCGGGACAATTGAGGGTCCAGACTAGCTATGAAATGAGAGGAGAGAGAACCAGCTTATCAAACTCCTCCATCAAATCATTCTGCGATCCCTTGGCGGCAGCACGGGACTGCAAACACTGGAAGCGCTGGTAAAGGCTGCTTCCCTCGAGAAGAATGCCTTCAGGGAGCAGAGCTTAGTGAGCTTTGCCCTTGTCTTAGCTTGGAGACAGGCAACAATAAAAAAAAAAACTTATGGACAAGAAGTGAGACAGACACACAGAGAGAGTTTCCTGAATGTAAAAAGCTGGCGATGGTGTCTCCACACATGCTTTTGAGCTCCCTGGTCTCTGACGTCTCCCGCCTATGACGTCTCACCCCTCCGCTGGACAGATTACACAGTAGATTCAGAGCGTGGCTACACTAGAGGCGTTGTGTTTCGACGCAATTTGGGTTCCTGAAAAGGAACTGGTTTCTCTTTGAATTAAGTAGATTTGGAAAAAAAGACAAAAATACGAAGTAAGAAAAGCACTTTTTCCAGTGCAAAACTGAGATTACACTTTTATTGGCAGTTAAAAGCATCATAATATAACCAAAAAATTTATAGCAATGTTAAACATGGGGATGTGTAGAATTTACAATTCAATTCCAATCTGCAGATCCAGGAGTGCACAGTATTTAATTAAATCCATCACCTTACGTCACGAAATGAAATAAATCAGCATCTGTAATACTGATTTGCTTCACAGGAAGTGTCTTAGTTTGTTTACAGGAACGCATCCATGTACTGCAAACTGCAAAGTGCAAATGACTGAGAATTCAGAATGAATACACAGGCATGTGGAAACCCCAGATCATGGCTGAATTTGCCCCACAGGCATAAACTGGTTACATCCACAGTGTGCTGAATCGATATTAGCTGTCAGCACATTCTGACGTGGAATCAATTGGGATGTAGAATCAATGCAGAGAATTGAGTTGATACAGCACAATATCATTAAAACGGCAGTAATTAAAAGTGATTCCGGCTTGTGAAGTTCAGTGTTGACATGTCTGTCTCACCGCAGGCTTGAGCTCTCCGCCAGCTAATCTGGCTTCCTCTGCTGTGCCGAGCATCGTGACTCCCATTGTTAACGGATTCAGCGGAATCCCTCACCAAGCCAACGGTCATCCAGTAGAGGCAGTGTACACCAACGGCCTGCCAACGTATTCCACCCAAAGCCCCACCGCAGCCGACACGCTCCAGCAGGCCTTCACAGGCGTCCAGCAATACACAGGTACTGCACACATCTCAGTTAGGTTTTCTCTAAAGTGCTTCTATTATGGATTTTAAAAAATCATGCAGTGTGTAACACAGATCTAAGTGAATTAAAAAAAACATCCGGCAAAGTAAATCTGAAAGTGTATATAGGTTTTGTCTCTCAAAAGAAAGAGTTGACTCTATCATTGAAATTAGTAGTTTTAAAACAAATCTTAAGCCGTTTGATGTCAGCATGAAACATTAGCATATTTCCCACCCACTTGTTGCCACAGGCAACACTAGCTGTTTTCTTGGTAACAGCTATACATAAAGCAGCACTAAACACTGGTTTAAGTGAAATTATCGTCAGATTAGCGCCAAATAAAGTAAAAATACAGCGTATATTAGAAGTTATTGAAAGTGTCTTTTGACCCTGCATGCATGTCAACATGTTGGAGGGAACTGTTAAAACTATTATGAACCTTTCATAACCCATAATAGAGGTTAGTTTAAGTCTCAGTATTTCTCCTGAGAAATTCCTTTAGACACAAAAGTTGTCATCCAGTGTAGAGCTGAGAAATCATTTTGAATCTGAGCACAGGTTGAGATCTCATCCGAAACTCTAGAGGAGATACAGTTTCTTCTAGACAATGCTGAGAATAAATGGAGAAAAAAAAAATGGTTACACTTTGCTTTGATAGTCCACTTTAGACATTCTACTCAGTAACTTAGTAACTCCTAATTTTCATTAATTTGCAACAACTACTAACTCTCAGAGTAGACTGTTAGGGTAGGTTTAGGGTTAGTAGAAGTTGACATATAATTGAAAAGTCTGATAGGGAGTATGTTGTGGACTCATCAAAATAAAGTGTTGGACGATATTAATCAGATAGTCTAGTAATACTCTAATGACTGCTAGTTGACATCCCAGCTAACAAACTTATGTAACGGTTACGTAACTGCAGCGTAATCTGGCGACCAATGTTACGTTGTGGCTTAATTTTGCCACGTTTCCGGTTCGTAACGGCGACGTCGTGGCAACTTCATGGATCAATATATTTATATTTTGATCAGTTGGTGCTATTTTTATTTTTTTGTTTTATTCATTATCTATGGGCGGACATACAGTTTAACCTAGTTTATGTCCTCAATATGCCCAAACTAACGTAAAGGCTGTTCCAACAGCTGTTAAACATATAACTTTGGTATAACCAACGAAAAACAGAAATATCAGACGCATCCTGTCCTCTCCGGCAGCTGGTGTTCCCGGTTTTCATGGTAACTCAGACAACAGTGGGCTGGCTAACGGTTACTATTTAAAAAACAATTATATTAAAAAAGGTTTTAGCATCTTTCTAGAGATCATAAACTTTTATACATTTGTTCAACTTATTTATTTATTATAAATTGTAAGACTCACCCCAGAAAAGCAAATTCTTCTATCAGACTCTTGAACTTGAAGTAAAATTGTGCCTCAGTCAAATGTGCTGTCCTTTGTGGCAGATGAGATTATGTGCCAGTCTGTGCCATTATATTACTAACTCGTTATGAAATACAAGTTTCACAACAAAAAAAAGTCCTGTCTTGTCAATATTAATATGATCAGTTGTGAAGGTGCGCGCTGACCTTAATGTGACAGGTGAAAATAAACACTTATTTAAACATGTTCAATCATGTGTCCAAAGTTTACACATTTTAAATAGCATATCTGTTAATCAGAGAGCATATAAAGAAACGTGTAAATGACGTCATAGTTACATTGCCAGTAAGTCATGAAATTACTAATATATTACGAAAAGAGTACGAATCTGGGATATGTTTTGGTTATATCTTGTTATGCAAGGAGGACATACTAATGATGTCGTGAGTTGGTATTAGTATGGTAATGGAATTACGTGCATATGATGTCGTGATTACATTGCCGATTGGTAAATCATGAAATTACCAAAAATTACCAATATGTTACGTAACTGTTACGTCGTGTGTTAGCTGGGATGTAGTTGAAAAGTTACTTACTGTTAGTAGAATGCCTAAAGTGGACCATTGAAATAAAGTGTTGCTAAAATCTTTACTTTTGCTTGCATTTCCTTCTTCTTAGATGTTTAATAGTAACAGTTGTAACAATAACAGTTGTTTCTCTTAAACCAGTGCTTCCCAAACTTGTCCAGGAGGACCCCCTACCCTGCACATTTTGTATGTCTCCCTCATCTAACACACCTGATTCCACTCATCAGCTCGTTAGTAGAGACTGCAAGAACTAAATTGGGTGTGACTGATTAGGGAGACATACAAAATGTGCAGGGCAGGGGGTCCTCCAGAACTGGTTTAGGAAGCATTGTCTTAGATAATAATACGATTAAATGGAGAACAAATTTGCTTAAAGGGTTAGTTCAGTGGTTTTCAAACTTGTTTCTGGGGACCCACAGATCTGCACATTTTGTATGTCTCCCTAATTTAAACATCTGATTCAGATCATCAGCTCATTAAGAAAGAGCTCCATGAACTCAAATGAGTATGTCAGATAAGGGAGACATGCAAAATGTGCAGAGCAGTTGGTCCCGAGGAACAGGACTGAAAACCACTGGGTTAGTTCTCCCATTTGTTTACTCACCCTTGAGGCATCCTAGGTGTATATGACTTTCTTTCCTCAGATGAATCCATTCTGAGGTATATTAAAGCTTTATTATTGCAGTCAGTGGGTGCTTCAGTCTACAAGACGTCAAATAAAGAGCACCCATCCATAGGAAAAACTTGCCTTAAACCGCTCTGGGGTGTGAATAAAGGCCTGCTGTAGCAAATCCACGAAAAATATCAATATTTCAGATGTAGTAAACACTTTTCTGTTTCTTATCTGTCATAATAACAATCTCACATGTCTCCTCTAGTTTCAGATGAGATCTCAAAAATTTAGCCTTTTTCTCAAGAGAAACACCTGAGCAGAACTCTCATTTGTACTTAATGTAAACTCGTATTTGAGATGTAGGCCTGGTTTTATAGACAGGACTAGTTTAAGCCAAGATAAGGACTAGCTAAATTAGAACAGTAATTTGCATAAAAATGTAAAAAAACGTATGTAAAAAATGTAAAAGCCTTGTCTGTGAAACTGGGGGGTAATGTATCTTTGCAAAGTGAGATATTTTTTAGGTCTCTTTTAGAATCATGGAGAAAACTAGAACTAAAACTAGAGGACACATGTGAGATACTGGGGTCTTTCTCTTAAGGGGATTTTATTCCATTTAATTTCAGTATTGTCTAAAATAATCCAGAGATATTATACATGAGATTTTATGTTTGTATCTTGCCAAACCTGAGCTGAGATGTTTAAGGGATCTCATTTGAGATTTTAATTGCATGCAGTCGATATTTTCAAAAATAGCTTTTCTCATGGAGTGTTATTACTGGTAGATGACTTTGCTGTGATTGAAATCTCAGGTTGTTTTTGAATTTTCTGGATATTACAGTTATCATACGGATGCCTAGAGATCTGTCATTTTAAATCAGTTTGATATATGATGAACATGCTTTCAGATTTCATTGCACTGTGATCCTGTCATATTTCATTAGTATATAAAGGTCAACCTTCTTCTTGTCCTTATTCTTGCCTCATCGGTACCCCTCTCTGTCTCTCTCTCTCTCTCTCTCATGTATCATTATGCATAAATCTGCAGCCATATATCCTGCCACAACACTGACCCCTATAGGTCAGACACTGCCACAGCCTGCTCAAATCATCCAGCAACAGCAGCAGCAGCGGGAAGGTGAGTGACAGAAATCACAGCTTTCATTTCTCTCACCAATCACTGTCTTTCACAGCCTCTGGTGTACGGGCATCCCTACAGCCCCTCGTGCTGTTATGAGCTAATTAAATTCAGATTAGATAGTCCTGTTTCATGGAATCCAAGGCTCGTCTGCCTCCCTGTGAAGAGTTTACTACTGAGTTCCATTTTAGAATTTTCAGTTTCAATTACATCACTGTAAGATGTTTCCTGATTGGTCCACTGCATCTGAACGTTTTAAATGGCACAAATAAAAAGAAAAAAGAAAAGTATCTAAATAGATCACAAAACTGCTAAAAAGACTAGAATGCTCAAATACAACACTGTTTCAATCAGTGCTACTGCTAATATTATGATTTTTTTTAACTGTGTTGCCTATGTAAATGAAAAAAAATGTTTTAATATACTTTATGGAAGGCCATTTCTGCCAAAGGTAAATTAGACTTTTTAATAAAAAAGACTTTTGAATTTTACTGATTCAGCAGAACAGAGAAAAAAATATTTTTTTTTTGTTGTTGTTTTTTTTTTTTATAGTCATTATAGCAAGATATAAAGTCAGAATAGCAAGATGTATATATGCATCTTGCTCAGAATTCTGGTATAAAAGTTTGAATTTTGAGATAAAAAGTCAGTCTTAGTCTTTGTGAGATTTGGTGAGAGTAATTTCAGAATTCAGAAGAAAAAAGTCAAAATTGCAAGAAAAAGTTACTAGAAAAAGTCATAATTCTGAGTTTGTCTCACAATTTTGATTTCTTTCTTGTAATTTCGATGGGGGAAAAACTGAATTGTGGGATTGTTTTGACTTTTCCATATTTTTTATTTCATGTTGCAAAACAAGCATCTATAATAATTCAGTTGCACTAAATAAATAATAAATCTTGGAGCCTTGAAGTCTTATGTTTCTGTCATGTTTCATTCGTGTTCATAATTTTCATAAAGTCTAAAAATACATGTTCATGCCTGCCACAGCCAATTAAATATGCGTGTGTCTGTTTCAGGTCCCGAGGGCTGCAACTTGTTTATCTATCACCTGCCACAGGAGTTTGGTGATAACGAGCTAATGCAGATGTTTCTTCCGTTCGGATCTGTCATCTCATCAAAAGTGTTCATGGACCGAGCCACCAATCAGAGCAAATGTTTCGGTCAGACACACCTACCTGCTTTCAAACACATCCTAAATCTACATACATTTGCATCTCTGTAATCGGTTATTTTATGTGTGTGTGTGTGTGTGTGCATGTGTATACATACACACACACACACACACACACACACACACACACACACACACACTACTTTTTAAAAGTTTGGGGTCAAGGATGCATTAAACTGATCCAAAGTGACAGTATAGGCTTGACGGTAATTTAAAATAAATGTTTATTGAGCAGCAAATCAGCATATTAGAATGATTTCTGAACCATCTTGTGGCACTGAAAAGGAATACAAGTGAGTAATGATGCTAAAAATTTAGCTTTGATCACAGCAGCACACACATTTTACAATATATTCATATAAAAAAAAGTTAGTAATATTTCACAGTATTACTGTGAAAGCAGAAGGGACCTTTTTAAAAAACATCTTACTGACCCTAAACTTTTGAACAGTGCATATCTATATCTAGTGCATGTACATCTAGATAGTGTGACGAGTGTCCCGAGTTCACATCTGGCTGCTAGACAGCAACCCCTCAGCTGCTCACGTTTCAGAGAGGGTGGTTATCGATCGACTCCACTGAGCCCTGCCATGGTCACATCGGCAAGCAGTAGGAATGTGAATCCC
Source organism: Enteromius unitaeniatus (assembly GCA_032359435.1). Lineage (NCBI taxonomy): Eukaryota > Metazoa > Chordata > Actinopteri > Cypriniformes > Cyprinidae > Enteromius > Enteromius unitaeniatus. Next base: position 18,368,719 of record JAUMHI010000034.1, read on the forward strand.
ACCACCACACTTCCCTGGAGGGTGGCCCAGGAGCAACATGCACCAGAGGGCATCTCGCGACAAGTCAGCAGTGCGGCAGGCCCCAGTTCTAGAGATGAACCAATGCCCACCAAAGTCTCGTGCCCTCCTCCGAAGTCCTGGCTGGCAGGCTGTATTGTGCATCGAGACATTCCGTTAGGAGCTCTGGAGGCCAAAGTTAAAATGAACGGACAGCAAGTGAAGACTCTCTTAGACTAGGTAGTGCTGTAAGCCTGGTCCAGCCCCACCTCCTGCCACCCCAGACCTGAGTCAAAGACTCTCCTGCCCATCACGTGTGTGCATGTTGATACACGGCAAGTGTCAGCCTGCCGTGTCACCATAACGACAGCTGTGGGAACTTGGCCGCTGGACGTGGGGGTGGTAAAAGACCTCTCTGTATCCGTTTTCCTTGGGGGAGACTGGCCGGGTTTCGACAGCCTGCTATTGGGTTATCAGGTTTTTTACAATGCTGGTCAGAAGTGTGCTCACTGGAGGGCAAGGAAATTCCGCCAGGTCCCCATCCTCTTCCAAACTTTATAGTGTCTCCCAGAGGAGGGTGGTGGAAAAGTGGTTGTTGGTGGTTCTGAAGTAAAAAACAGAATCTGTGTTGGAGTTGACATACGCCTATCCCCTAGTAGGCCACCTTGGGGCGGCCAACACTGTTCATCCCATCCGGGATAGGTTCCACTGGCCGGGCCTGGAGGCAGAGGTTAAGCGGTTTTGTCAAGCATGTCCTGCCTGTCAGAAGACCTCGCCCAAACCGCCTCCCCCTAGTCCATTAATTCCACTGTCCGTCATCAAGGTACCCTTTGAGCGCATCAGGATTGATCAAGTGGGGCTGCTACCAAAGTCTGCCCAGGTGAGGAACATCATGTTCTCTACATCAGTAGGAAGCTGACCCCAGCCAAGAAGAGGTATGCCACGTTGGAACCGGAGACCCAAACGTCGAATGGGCAGTTCTGGAGCTCCGGTACTACCTTCTTGACCATAAGTTCACCCTTGTCGTTGATCATGCTCCATTACAGTGGATGGCCCAAGCATCCCGAGTTCAGATCAGCATTGCCCTGGGAACCAACAAGGAACACCTCAGTGCCCTCATCACTGGCTGATCTGCCTCAGCTGGAGATCGTTAGCCCATGGCCAGATAAGCCATGCGATGCACCCCGGGGACCGAGACACATTCTCCACGGGGGTGAGATCTAACATGTTCTCCCCTTTTCGCTCTAGAAACCAGTCTGTGAGTGCTCTGCCTGAGTTTGTTCCCCAAGTCTACCTCACAGCAACTCCAAGGACTGGATCCTTCCCTGGAAAACGTCACCACTCAACCCTCTGCCCCTTTGTTGAGCACCTTACTTGTTAATAAGTCCACTCTCCGGGGCTTTATTTTGAGCTGTCCTTGTCGTGTTCATTCACGCCCATCAGAATAGATAGACAGATAGGTAGGTAGATAGATAGATAGAATGACAGATAGATGCATGAAGCATGACAGTGGGATTTTAGTCAGTGGGATTTCATTTATCTCATAATAGAATACACTTTGTTATTTACACAACATGATGTTAAAATTATGCCCCGTCTGTGCGGCTCGGAATTAACTCTTTTGTGGACGCATTCTTCACGGAAAAACGTGCAGAAACACGACAACTGAGAACTGAACATTCACCATTTTGTATTATAATATTGTTTTCATTAGAGATTTCTTGCCGATTTCGATTTCCGATTTTACAGTAAGTGTGACCTGCCGATTCTGATTTCTTTTAAAGAACTGTAATAACAACATATGATATTCAATTAAATTTATTTTATAATAAAATTAATTATTAAACTTTACAGAATCTTCTCACAACAAAATAATTAAAACAAAAAAATAAAGTGCTTGTAAGGTATAAAATAAGTTCCTAACTAACTACTAATGTTAAAGGAACCGTATGTAAGAAATGTATTGTAATAATCATAAAATGTCTCTGTTATGTTCAACAGGCATTAAGAAATCTTGTTAATTTCAAGTACTCATATCGCTAACAGTAGTAGTAAAGCCTGTAGTAGTAAAGTAGTTTTGTTTTGGTCTGAAGCGCCACCCCCATCTATCTCCCAATCACGAAGTCAGTAGTGTTTCGCCATCCAGGTTGCCTGCTCTGCATAAACACAGCGCATTCCATCGTCATTACGCTCGTTCTAGTTGCTGGCTTCAATTTGGCAAGCTGCATGATTTTTTTAAACATTAATTACACGACACGTCTCACAACAATAACTTAATAACAAAGATTGTACTCACTTAAAACGGGTAGAAATAGCAATGCTAGTACTAAATACTATTACTTGAACATTAAAGAAAAGTTTGTCTTGACAAAGAGAAACATTTCTGCATTGTCACCAGTTAATAAAGGATAGTACAAGCTGCTGACCTGTGGCTGACGAGCTTTGGCCTGTACTCAGCGCGCTAGCTTTAAGCAGAGTTCAGACTGCAAGTTTTTCAGAGTAGTCGCGTCACAGATCTTTTCATACGCTGCATGATTTTACAACAGGAAATATTGCAGACAACTGTCAAACCAGACGAGAAGTGACATGGAAACAATGCAAGGTTACGTATGCAAGACTGGAGTTCTCACGTGAGACTGGGACTATTATGAAAAATGATAGCAAGCAAAATAAGCTTGCCATACAAATTGCATGTGTGCTCATTTGCAACGACAAGAAGATTATAGATGACGATATTTACCTTCTATACCTGCCCTCTCTCATTGGCTGTAAGTAATCGCTGATGTTATTCATTCAGAACACATTCACGCAGCATGATTTTGAATCGCAGACAGACTTTTAAATATACATTGTTAATTTTTAATTGTACCAAAGACCGTCTCTGTAATCAAAATGACGATAATCACTAGAAATAAGGTGCAAATCTTATACAACATAAATAATATACACAATATACCAGCTGAAATTTTTTTAAATCACTTGTACCCCCCCTTAACGAAAAAATCCAGTCTTTCAGTCTGCATCAATTTGAGTCTCATTAAAGATTTAAATCCCTGCCGCCAAGATGCACCTCTGTCAGTCACAGATTATGGAAAATGCAATTAAATTGCAAAAGTTGCAAGTCTCTGCTTGACATTCACAGACTTTTATTATGAATCTGTTGTCTCCACCCTCCTTGTTTGCACCCGGACTTCCTATGGTATAAAAGCCCCATATGTGTTTTGTCATTTTACGGTTCATTTACACTGTCAACCTAGTCTACATTTTCCATTCGTGTCATTATTTTGATGTTTTTGTATTTACTCGTTGCCGACCTCTGCCATCCCACGCACCTACGCCTGCTTCCCTTGGACTCGTATTGCTGGTAATAAGACAACTGTTTTTAAGGCAACTGTTTTTATGAAGGCTCGCTCAGAGACTATACATCGCCTCGCTGGCGGGATTATAAATCAGTACCCCAGCTCTCACAGATCTTTCAGAAAGGACGCTGCATTGAGGAGTAGGTGGGCTCAGGTGGGCTTTGCCCCGTCTGCTCCGCCCCGGTGGGCTTCTCCTCCGTCTGCTCCACCCCGGTGGACCTCTCCGCCACCCGCTTCACCTTGGAGGGTGGTGTCGCAGACTGTTCGGACCAGGAGATCTTGGTTGTTGTCTGCGTTGCCCCGGAAGGCACTGCAGTCGTCTGCCCCACCGTTTCCACTGTCTGGTCTACCCAGGTGGTTCTCTCTGCCGTCGGAACCGACCTGGAAGGCGTATGAACTATCTGGTCGGCTCTGCAGAGCATCTTCTCTACTCAGTAAGCCCAGGTGGGCTTCTCCGCCGTTTGCGCCATCCTGGAGGGCACTCAAACTATTTGGTCGGCCCAGTGAAGACTGTGAGGCCCCATGGCCCAAACTACCTGAGTCCGTGTTTGACTGAAAGACTTCGCCAGGTCCGCCAGTTGCTGCACCACCTCTGGAGATGTCGACATCAGCCGTAGAGTCTCCAGAGACCCCATTGGTGGCTGCTTAACCCATGGAGGCCTCTGAGTCGCTGTCTGATCGGGCCTTATCACAGTTAGTTCCGTCACAAAGGGCACTGTCACTGTTCGGTCTCGGAGGGCCCTATCACAGTCTGTTCAGACTAGGAGGGCGTTCCTTTCATCTGGTCAGTCCAGGAGGGCGTCTCCACTGAGTGTTAGGTTCAGGAGGGTGTCTCCGTTGAGTGTTCGGCTCAGGAGGATGTCTTCGCTGAGTGTTCAGCCCAGGAGGGCGACTTCGCTGAGTGTTCGGCCCACGAGGGCGTCTTCGCTGAGTGTTCAGCCCAGTAGGGCGACTACGCTGAGT
>JAUMHI010000034.1:18389847-18436760 GCA_032359435.1 Enteromius unitaeniatus
CTGTGTGTACATGATATGAAGACAGATTTACTCCAATGAAACGGAGTAACCCTCAGAGCAGTTCTGGAGATGTTCTTCCTGTAGCCTACTGTATTTATGTCCTCATTTAGTGAGACGCGAGACATTAATATCACTGGAAGCATCAGGTTAGTATGATAGTAAACAAAACATTAAACACAGTGACATGCAGGATTCATCTTTTTTGCTGTTAAATATTGACACATGCTTTTGAAAGCAGGAGTGTGATCACATGTGTACGGCAACTTAATATAGAGACAGAGAACAGTTTAATATTCTTCTATGCAGTGTTAGAAACAAGAATTATTCATATTTTATATTAAAAAACTGCTAATAGTTGACCACTAACTGAAGGTATGCTTGTGTTAGTTAATGTAGACTTGTTTTATTGTCACAGGTAACTGTGAGAGCAGCGAGACCCCAGCCTCCGAGAGCACATAGCATCCCGAACCCTCCGCCCGACCCCCAGCTGCCCACCGGGGTTTTTAGCGCAGGCATCTCTGCGGACAGCCCAGACCGGCAAGGCCCCCTTTGGGCGGGATCCGTGGACCCCCTGGAGCGGAGTCTCTCTTACCCAAACCTCTGTAGTTCATTTTCCCCTCCAACATCTATTGTAAATCTGGAGTTGTTTTTGTTTTTTTTTTGTTTTTTATCATTTTGTTTGTTTTTAGTTTTTTTTTTTTTTCTCTTGGACTGCAAATAAACAAACAAATTAAAAAGACAACAAAAAAGGATAAAAAAAAAAAGGAGACTTTTCCATGTATGGCTTCGGACTTGGTCGCTCATCATATTGATGAGCGTGAGGGTGTTTCTCTCTCCGTTTAAGACGTGGCTCATCAAGACTACAGTTTCTACCGTGGGACCGTTTTTTACTCGTTCTCTTTCTGTCTATCTCTCTTTTCATTGGCTCTCGGCTTTACCGTGATCTGGCCGCATCATCGTGCTTATCGGCCAATCAGCTGGCCGGAAGCTCCACGGTCACCTGACCTCTGCTGTGTTCCGTATAGTTGTACCATTTTTCCCAGCTGATTTCTGCCAGCTTCACCGAGCGTCTCCTGGATATACTCACTTTCTAGGACAAACTGACACTCTTACTAGTCTGCTAAGATGATAGTTAGATTTCTCATTGGTGTTAACAATAAAGGACTTAACGGGCACACTGACCTGGTTGTAGTGAATCTGTTTCTAGATCCGCCCCCTGTAACAGAGAAAAATATCTTCACCCCAACGTCTCTTCAAACATCAAACTGAGTTGTGTAGCTTCATTTAGGGGCATATAATGTTGAATTTTTGTTTTTTTTAGTTGACCAGTTGAGTTTAACATTTAAAGCAGCATCTCGGTATTTGTTTTTATTTTCCATACTCTGAGGGTTTGTATTGTTGTTGTTGTTTTTTTTTTATAATGATTTACTATATTAACTTTTTATCCATTTTCATGTCGTTTGGAGACGGTTTGTCAAGAATGAAGATTTTCTTCTGTGTTGGAAATTAGAGTGCGTTTAGACACAGGATAAAAAAAAAGGACAAAAAAACTTGTACCCTTGAATGTTCTGTAAATTTCTATGCGTATATTATCACTTACTAGCTCACCATGTCTCCAAACTCCTTTACAAAATAAATAGTAATATCAAAGTTAAAAAAAGATGAAACATTTGAAATAAAATTTTGTCTTATGTCAAAATATGGGCCTCCACTTCAGTTTCTCACAAGAAATGTTCCTTTTATTTCTTAGTTCATTGTGGATGAATCTGTTTTTAGTCTCACCAGTGCTGCATTTATTTGTTGAAAATACAGTAAAAACAGTGAAAATGTATTATAATTTAAAATAACACTCCTCTACTTGAGTATATTTTATAATGTAATTTACTCCTGTGCTCAAAGCTGGATTTTCAGCATCATTACTCCAGTCTTCAGTGTCCCACGATCCTTTAGAAATCATTCTATGCTGCTTTGCTGCTCAGACATTATTATCAATGTTGGAAACCGTTGTGCTGCTTCATATTTTTGTGAAAACTGATACGTTTTATTTTTCATGACGATTCTTTAAAAAGAAAGTTCAAAAGAACAGCGTTTATTTGAAATAGACACATTTAGTAACATTATAACATCTTTACTGTCACTTTTGATCAACTTATTGCGTCCTTGATGAATAAATGTATTAAGAAAACCCTTACTGTCCTAACCTTCAGACTTGGTTATTCTGGTTCATCTGGACAGGTGATGAAGTGAATGTTCAGCAGGTGGCGCTCGCGGTCATCTGTGACTCCACAGCACAAGAACTGCCTCAAATTAATAAACGAGCACCAGTTTGCGGCATAAACAGCTGCTGCGATTCATCAAGTGATTGAGGAGTGTTTGTCAGAGAGCTCAATAAAGCTCTTTTGAAGCTGATGTCTTACAAGCCCTGGTTTTGACAGCGGTGTCACGCCGTCAAGATTCACATGCGTTCATTTCTTCTTCTGCGAGCAAGCAGCGTGTGGAACATTAAAGCAGGACGTGGAACCAAATATGTTTAATTAGACACGATTTCAACAAGTAAATATGGTGCAATCTACACCATTTCAGGAATATTGTGTAAAGATCATTCAAATGCGTCCAAGATGATGATGATGATGATGATGATGGGTAGCCTACAGCTTCCATGCATTCTTCATCATGGTGATGAAATACTCATCGCTGTCGACAGAAGCACTGACTCCGCTGTAATAGTTCACAAACTCCTCCAGCGTCACCTGACATGGGAACAAACAGGAATTTAGCACTTTATGAACATGCAAACCCATTGCAAATATATCATGTATTTGTTTTACACAGGCACAAAACATTTTGACTGGCGTTAATTAATACAAATCCTTTAAACTCTTCCTCAAATATGGAGTTTCCAGCAGGACTATTGTCGAAATCTTTCTGAAAGTCAGTTCACTTATTTCTGTTGTTATCGTTGTGCTGTAAATTTCTATATTCTTATAGGATTTTTAAGAAAACTTTTTTTTAAACGTTGTCTTTGTTGTTAGAGTCATTGTCCTCTGCTTCGCTTATTTAAAACAGAATGGGTTCTGATTGGTTGTAATCAGTGTTGCCAGATTGGATGGACGATTTCTTTGGCCCTAAGCTCACAAAAACCCACCCAAAGTTTTAATCAAAAAGTTTCAATTAAAAGTTTTATCAAAATAATGCGATCGAATGTAAATCAAGCTTCATAAGAGACATTTTTAGCTCCATAAAACAAAATTACGATGCCAAAATAATATAACGATGCTAGATAAATAGGAGAAAATAGATTAAAGAGAAATATGAAAAATATGCAAGCAGCAGACTGTCAAAAGGGCAAAAAACAAACAAAAATGGTGTTAATTTCAATGTCAACAGTCAGAATTTAAATGCAAAAAAAGTGTCCAATATAGTGATCATGCACACACCGTGACAGTCAAAACATTGACTATTCATTGAGGCATACTGCATGATAATCCAATTACCTTTCACTCTATAATTTCACACAGAACTAGGAGGTTTTGAAGTTTCTATTGAATATTACAAAAAACTTTGCACAGTCGAAAGAAACAAGTCCAGCAGATTTCAATAAAAAATAGATTTTTATTTAACTGCGCTCTGATTTTGTAAGTTGCAGTTATAAGAGTCTTCATGTCATCTCTCCCTCAACAGGTGGAATTCACGTTTTGAGAGTTAAAACTCTGCTCTATACCATACTTATTTAGCCATTATCACTATACAGTTCTACATCCGTTATTGCGCTAAACCCCCGTCACTCCTGAATCATCAAGTCTGTAAGCGGCTGAACCTGAAGTCTTTGCAGTGTGCGTGTGTTTAGTAACGTTGAGATGACTGGATGTGGTATGGACACTTGAAAGCTTGTAAATTAACCAATTAGTCTATATAATTAATGTTTGAAAATCGCCAAAATGACCCCAAACCCGGCCAAATTTTGTCCACCCGCCAAAGCCAATATTTACCCACACAAACAAATTGAAAACCACACAATCTGGCAACACTGGTTGAAATTTAAAGGAATAGTTTACACAAAAATGAAAATTCTGTCATCATTTACTCACCCTCAAGTAGTTCCAAACTGATATGAATTTCTTTGTTCTGCCAAACACAATGAAAGATTTGAAATAAAATTTGTAACCAGACTGTTTTGGGTCACCCTTGACTTCCATTGACTTCATTTTTTCCTACTATGGAAGTCAATAGTGACCCAAAATAGCCTGGTTACAAACTTTTTTTTACTACTCGAGAGCAAGTTTTCATTTTTTGGGTGACCTATTTCTTTATTTGTTTTTATTGTTAAACGGCAGAACAAAAACCATTCTAAAAAGTGAAACTTCACTTTTCCATAAAATTAGAACGACTTAAAACCTTTCAAATCTTTAACAGGCCTGAACATTATGAACAACAAAGCAAATATTTGACCACTTGAGTTAAGTGAAGCATCATTGCTCGTTTCACATGCAAAGAGCTGATTTACATCTCAAGTCTTAAATGTTCAACAGCAAAACAACATAAAGGAGGTCAGAAACTGTGATCAAAAATAGAATAACTGACAAGGAGGAATTAAGAAAGTGCTGTTTACTTTGCAAATAATAATGAAAATCAAATTATAAATAACTTTTAAAAGGTGTAATTTCAAAATATAAGAAGAATGATGATGGTAACATAATCTCGTCTGCACACCCTTATCAGAGTGAAAATGCAACCCATATCTGAAAAATTGGAGCTACCTTTCCATCTTTATCATACGGAGAGTCAAAGTTTTCCAGGAAGGAGCGGAAGACTTGTTCTTCTGTCCACTCTCCGCTCTTGAATTTAGGGTGGTGTTTGCTGTTGTAGACACCCTGCAGATCTTCTATGGTCACAACGCCATCTCCAGTCTTATCAAACTTCTGAAAAGCCTGATCGATCACCCGTCTCCGTGCACTTGACATGGGCGGCTGAAGCAAAAGTAAAAGAAGAAGCAGGTTGCGTTGAAATTTACATGAAAACTTTTTCGCATCCTCAAAACACATTCTTACCCTTAATTTCTCAAGAAACTCATCAAAGTTGATAGTGCCACTTCCATCCTTGTCCATGAAGGCAAAGATCTGCCCTGCTTTGTCCTTCCCCACAAACACACCATAGTTCTCCAGTCCCTTCTCAAACTCCTGCAAGCTTAGAGATTTACTGCCATCATCATCCATAATACCAAACGTCCTGAAAAAAATATATATTCTTAGTTCAACTTAAAACAAATATTATTATATTTTCCTAAAGCACATTGCTGAACTTAAATATATTTCCATATTTTTTCCGCCAAATATCTTTGTAAAAGAATGAAACTATAAGATGAAATTTATTATGAGATATCCTTTCAACTAATTTTTAATACAATCTTGCACCTAATTTCTGGACTTAAAATTGAATTCTTTTGATTGGTTAAAGCTGAAAAACAAGTTAACTTGACTTGATTATTAATCATATAATAGAAATAATTTTTCTTTAAAAAGGCTGTTTAAGATCTATCAAGCTACCCTCCGATTTTTACATTATTACATTTTTTCATAGCTTTCCATTTTTAAATTCACGATACTGTAATGCTAAACAAATAATATTTTACATACGTTTTGTGCATTTTTAATAGATGTTGATTGAAATGAATATCATTGTACCACTGTATTTTCACTGCAACAGAAACATGAAAATCTAAAGAATAAACGAAACAAAAGTGAAGCATCGGAATGCATCTATACAAATTTTATGAGTAACATACTTCATTTTTATTTAAAAAAAAATCTCTTTATGTACAACGGTTTCTTCTGTTTGATTTTGGGTGGAAATATGCATTGATTTTGTGGAGAAGTATGATTTGGTTTTCCTGAGATTCGTCCCATCACTGGTTCTAAGGTTTATTATCCTGCTCAAGGGCACAGTGGTAATAATTCATCATCAGCTTCAAGCAGGAATCAAAACAACAGTTTTACTAATGCCACACCTCATCACCCCAGTCCTTCCTTGAAACCACGGACTCATATATTCACAGACAAAGACCTGTAGATTGTTTTTTAATAGACTGGGATATTTCTCTTGCCTTCCAAGACCCTTGATTCCCGCCGGGCCTCTCTTGAGGCACTGCTGCCTGAGCTCCTGCACTGCATCTGCTGCCATTAGCACCTCAGCACGTCTCTGTGGATCCACTTCAGATTGGTCTGGCAAGAGATGAAGAATGCAGAAATACACTGAGGTGGTCCTCAAGACGTCTCGTGTGCAAACAAGGAAGTGCCTTTATGTAGCGAGTTTCTGTTGGCTTGGAAACATACTCATAGGATGTAACCACAGCAACTGTAGTGTACACATACACCGCCATAAAACTCAATAGGCTACACTCATGTTTTATGATAGAAGTGAGGCTGTCTAGGCTATATGAGAAAAATAGAAATGAAAAGTTCATAGATTACCAACATCTTCTGTATTAGCTATCGCTTCCATCAGACTTTTTTCACAACGGATAGACTTAAGTATAAAAAAAAGTATAAATAAAATGAATACATTTACAAATAGATAAAAACATGACTATATTACTTTTATCTAGCCTTGTCCTTAATGCATTTTCTGCCTTTTGATTTTTAATATATAAATTCAATCAAATGAATATGACATATCATACCTGTCTTTTGCGGTGGTCTTTTGCAAAGTGCACGGTCTCGTGTTTTTCTCAGGTGCACCTGTGTGTTTCTCCGCCCCCCAAACTCATCTCCCTTTTTGATTGGTTAAGAGTCATGTCAATCATTACCTTCTGCGTTCGTCAACATGGGGAAAAAAATATAATATAAAATATTCACATATTTTTTTTTCTACAGTTATCTATATGTTTTACCATAGTTTCTGCCAAATACCAGAGTTAGTTAACTACAATTATTATTTCTGCTGTTTTTCGAATATTGTAAAATGATATAGAATCGCATTCAAAGTGTAATACATTTTCAGAATGTTTCTATAAAGTTGTTTAATGTCTAACTGGATGAGTTTTGCTGAACTATCAGTAACTGTATAACCGTTTTTAGGCGAAAACTATGGAGTTTTATTTTAGGCGGGAACGCGAGATCACGTGACGCTGAATAGCCTGAAGGATTTAAATCATATCTCTATTTACCATGGTAAACTATGACACCAGTTCAGATAAATTGTCTCTCTTCATGACTGAACTAGTTTGTAGATTGAGGTAGTTTGTTGTTTTAGATTCTAGAAGCCTGTCAAGGGAGTAAGTAGTAAAGGGAGATTCGCATGGAAATATGTTGAAATCACCTTTCACCCACACATTTTTACTGTAACTCCAATTCCTATTTATCCTACTCCCATTTTTCTTTAATTCCCTTCATTCTCAATGATACCACTCATTTGTTTTGCATTTGATATGTATTAAATTATTAGCTGGCCCATAGATGTTGTTAACAGGTTTCTTAAGATTAACCCATCTCTTTCATGATTTAAATAGCTGGAAATATTGATATCGTTTTTCTATTAAAATGCTCACATTTACAAAAGAAGCAGCTGAAGTGCTTTTAATTGCTTTCGTCTGGTATGGAGTGGAAAGTAAGCGAGACAAACACCTCAGTTGTGTCAGTTTGTACCACTTGGAGGAAGATTAGAATCTTGGACCAACAGAGAAATAGTTTATGCTTTCTTGTTTACTGTGTCTCAGTGGTTTTAAACATTAACCGAAGTTCTCACAGAGCATTAGAGGTTACATAGAGTTATTGGTTTCATGGGCACAACAGTGATACGCAACAGGGACGCTGCGGTCAGAGTGACGCCCACAGAATGAAGTGACCTGGATCTGATGGTCCTCATACAATGAGCTAAATGTTGGCAGCCAATAGCAACAGTTGTATCGTACTTATCAAGCTGCTCTTTTAATGTTTTCTCTGCACAAGTTTATACCACCAGTTTGATTTCTATATGTGCTCGTGCTTTTGAACATTTGTTCAAAACATCCCATTAAATTATGTGATGGTAAAATCCAAGTAATGTGTTAATTAACATGATTTTACTAACATACTGTGCCAGTATGAAGTATTAAGCCCCCTTGGAAGCTTTTATGTTTTACAACATTTAGCCTCAGAAGAATTAATTAGGCTTTTTGACACCGATAAACAGTAAAATATTCTTTCATGTCAACACACGTTGTACATCTGGTCGCTACAGCGGTTTTTCCTCAATTGTTCTGTTTAAAAACTGCTCAAGCTTGGTCAGCTTGCATGGCGGTTGCGTGTATCAAATTGCATATTGTCTGTCAGATTGAGACCTCTGGCCATGTTACAATAAATAAATAAATAAATAAAAGGGAGTACAGCAATTTGTGTTAGAATAACTTTTAGCTCTTTACTTAATTTTAGGTTTCTGTAGCATGGCCCCTGGTTTAGTTGTCATTGGTCTCTTGGTGGCTTCCTTAGATTTACAGCTTCTTGCATTTCTTAATGATTGATTTAAGTGTACTCCAAGGGATCCTCTGTGACTTGGAATTTTTCTGCTATCCATTTCCTTTTGAATTAGCTGCTTAGATTGATCTTTTTTTCCCCTAAATGGTGGTTCTGCAACAGAACTGACTCACCAGAAATTTGGACCCACCAGATAGAAGTGTATTTATATTATAATCAAGCCCCTTGACAACACAGGTGATCTCAATTTACTTATTTATTTGACCTCTTAACCCAATTGGGCACACCAGTGATGATATAAATGCGTCATATTAAATGGGGTTAATGTGAGATTCTGTTTTCACTTTCATGTTAACGAGTCGTCCACGTATTTATGGTATTGCTTTAATTTTTATTGTTTTTTTTTATGCCCTTACATCAGGCCTCGCAGCAATCGTTTAAACATCAAAGTGCTGTAAACAAGATCTCTCCCACCAGAATTGAATTCTTCTGTTTGTGCCCTGAAGTTGCGGCATTGTAAATCTGCCGTCTACACATTTTGTAGTGGAGCATAAACAGGAAAGTGAATTTAGAAACTCAAGACAAATAAGCAACTTTTTTTGTAAGCTGGGTATGTTTATTCATCCGACTTTAGAAATTCCATTTGGCACAAGTGTAAAATAATAAATAGGTTTCTGTCTCCCTTCTGAAATATCTAAATATAAATGAAAAGCATTTTGCAATAAATACAGTTTATCCACAATACAGATGCACTGCATCGACATTTCTGCTGTTGGTGTGAAAGAATCCAACTCTCCCAAACGCTGATCATGATTAGTTGACATGGGAAATGTAACAACAATGTACACACACACACACACACACATATGCATTCTTGTAATACTGCTGCAGTACTTTCAACTCATTTGTACACAAAAATACAGACACTATACCACTCCACTCCAATATCAATGGACAGAAGTAGAGTCACTTAACCCCTTGTCTTGTTTGCATTAGCTTTTGCATTAGAGGGGACAAAAACTTTTAAATGCTAGGTGACATCTAGTTTAAAGGAGTAGTTCACTCAAAAATTAACATTTGATGAAAATTTACAGACCCTCAGTCCATTAATGAGTTTTTTTCTTGATCAGATTTGGAGAAATGTAGCATCACATCACTTTCTCACCAGCAGATCATCTGCAGTGAATGGGTGCCGTCAGAATGTTAGTCCAATAAAAACATCACAATAATCCACAAGTAATCCACACCACTCCAGTCCATCTATTAAAGTCTTGTGAAGCTAGAAGCGGCATGTTTGTAACATACAAATCCATCATGAAGACACTTCAAACTGAGGCTTCTGGCTAAATAATACATAATATTAATTTTATTTATATTGAAAATAATAATATCCAAAATATTCAAACTCATTCTGATAGCACCCATTCACCACAGTGGATCCATTGATGAGCAAGTGATGTGTGAAGTTTTATATTTCTCCAATAAAGAAAGAATTTTGCATCTTGAATGGCCTGAGGGTGAGTAAATTTGAAGCAAATGTAAATTTTGGGGAAAACTACTTTTTAAAGTTAATTTACAGATTGTATTCATTGTTTGCAATTTTCCAAAACAAAACAAATAGGACTTTTACTTTCACAGACAACATTGGTACTGTCTTATCGAAGCGAGCGATTGCCTTCTGTATCCGATTAGCAAGCTTAGACACAGTTTAATTGCTTACTAGGGTTCCATTATTGGCAGGGTGCCCTAAATTTCTAAAAACAAATTGAAGACATGCTGTCTTGTCTACTGCTCTGCTGATATTTCCACAGGGCAATATGTACTGATTGTTTGAACTTGAGTAATTCCTTGCACTCAAGCTTGGACGGTGTGGCAAGATCAGGGTAATTCCATTTTCATTTAGAAGGTACACTGCATGTTCATTTACAATTCAAATACATAAATGACAAAACAAATTTTCCTCCTGAATTGAAATGTAATTGATCTGAGTAAAACGACTGCATGCTCCATTAGCTGTTGCCTTGTTTTTACAGTAATTCCATTAGCTTTGAAGGAAAGACGTGTTTAGGGCTTGACGGATCCTGGCGGGACTCCAATCTCGTTTGTAGTTTTGTCCTTAATTACTTCAGAGTTATTCAATTAGACCACAGTCTTTTTCAGTGAGAAAGAATAGCAGAGAATGAAGAATGAAGTGAACGAATATAAGAAGCATGGTTGTAGACTATCATAATAATCTATTCACCAATTTGGGGATTGTGGCTCATTTGATACAGACCAAATTCAACTACATCAGATTGTTCAGCTTGCTTTGTGTATAAACCAGATTTATCCTTTTGTGTTTCAGACCTGCGTGAAATACGATGTAATATAAACAGAAATTAAACTGGAATGTAGCAGTAAAAAGACTGGCTGCACTTTTACAGCATGTTTCTGAAAGGCCATGGCTAAACTTAACGCTTAATCCTGTACGTCTGAACAGCTTAGAACTGCTTACAACTCCACCATTAGTCTCTTCAGCAGTTCATCTTTACACATACAGTGATCGGGGTAATTGCGTCCGTTAACTAATTTATTCCAAAAAAAAAAGACAACATCAAAACATGTTCTATGGCAGGGTGAAGCATGTGCACTCTCAAAAGTAAAAATTGAAGGGCCAGACAGCCAGACATCATAGGAGATCCATTTAAGCCTGTACCTTTTTGGCTTTAGAAAACTTCATATGGGAAAATTTGCCCATGCAGATCACATATCTGCAAAATATGTGTATACGTCAGTAAAATCAGTATAAATTATTGCAATTGAAATTTCACATTTAAATATATATTTTTTTTTTTCTTGGGTTACATTAAAAGACAATCTTTCCTTTTTTTAAAATCAATTTTCTTTGTGAAATAAACATTTTCATGTCTTTCACTTGATTCTATGATGAAGTTATCCATGTTCTTGCAGATTTTGTAAGATTTAACCCTGTTAAATCTGTTAAATCTAAACCTAAACCTGGAATTACTTTCCAAAAGACAATGTATCTGGAGTATCATTGTCTAAAATAATGTAAACATGAACGTGACTATGAGAAAAACAAACTTTTAAGGTATTTGAGGGACAACACCTTCGGGAAAACTTTTACTTTTACTTAAAACTTTTTGTACTTTTCCCTGTTAGCCCTTGGATTTGGACGGTCCATTCCTATTTTAAATGTAAATATCAGGGTGTAAATTGTTTCAAGGACTGGAGAAGTTTGGATTTGATCAGACATGCTTTGGCAAGGCTTTAAGGTCAAATTCAGGGGCTTGATATAGTGTGCATATATGTTTCAGTGACAGTGTTGTTTTAGGTAATATCTATCCTGGGAGACGTTTGGTCGAGAAGCATTTCTCTACATGTATACCTCTGATTCATATTTCTGACTACCATAATCCCAGGAAGTGGGTGCGGTCGAACAAGATTCATTGCATGTACATTCTTCTAAGAAAACAAACAAAAAAGAAATAAAGAAAGAAATGAGGTAGTTTTCACAGCTGCGTTGCACTTCATACTTCAGTATTCAGATTCGTAACAAAAGCGAGCAGCATACAGTTGTCGCTGTAGCCCTCTACCATTAATATATATACATATATATATATATATCTGTGATTAAATACTACTATATCTGTACTTGTTCTTCTGCAGAAGTTTCCAGTGGAAGGCGAAAAGAGTCTCCCGCCAGCTTTTGGTCCCATCGAGTTAAACCAGCGATCCACCTTTGGTTAAAGTCCAGTGCCCTGCGCTAATCAAAAGTGCCAGTAACCACTGAAAAGGCAGAAACAGAACTTTTTCCCCATAGTTGCCAAGGCTGTAGACAATTCAGGCTTTGTCTTTTGTGTATTGCGTATCGCTTTTTTTGTAGCTTTTTTACTCTTTCCATCGTGGCATTGTGGGTCCCTGTCGGCATCGTTTTCAGAATTGCAATTTGCCCTGCGTTTTTGAATAGTTCTGTGCTTTTCGCGTGTCACATGGTCGACTTTCCAAAGTTCCTATGGTTACCACGGAATGTTGTAACGTTGCCATAGTAATGTATACACATACCCCCTAAAGTTTCCACAGTTAGAGGAATGTCATACGCAACCGCATGCTCTTGCAGAGACGTTCTGGATGGTGTAGAACCTGTCCTTGTTGTCAAAGAAAGACATTTTCTTCTCAAACTTCGTAGGGCGGCAACACGGGGCGTAGCGCGCCTTGTCTTTTTTCCCGTTGTCCCGTCCTCGCCGGCCTTTCTCACTAGAGCCATTATTTAACCTCATGTGCTCCATTACAAAGTCATAGTTGCGTCGTTCGTGGATGCACTTTCCACTGCAGTACCTGAAGCGCACAGTCTCGTCGCTCTCATACCCGAGTCCAAGCTCACTCACCGTGAGCTCGATCTCATGTAAAGAGCACGGCTTCGGGCCCTTCCGCTCTCGTTTGGTTCTCCGTGCCGTCTCAGCTCTGATACTTCTCTCCTTTCGGTCCACCAGGGTCGCGATCACCTTCCTCAGCTCGCCCTCGGTGAAGCTTTGGAAAAGATATGAGACTACAGGAAGAAAAACACAAAGAGGAGAAGGTTGCTCTTTCATAATTCAGGAGACTTAGCTCAGGTATTAGGCCAGAAACAACTTTTATACAAGTATGCAAATGTGCATGCTTTCCAAACGTTTTACTAATGTGCCTTTAAACATACTTAACGTGCTTTTGTGTTACTGTGCTGGTAACAACCCTCAGTTCTCAAAGAGCGATTGAATGCCATTAAGCCAAAGCCAGGCTAATTTAGCATGGGTTCCCTCCAGAGTTTCTGTGGTTTTGGTTTTGGATTTATGAGTAAAAATAAGGTCAGTTGTTAATGTTACTTTAGAATTTTGTTCTACAACATAAATTATGCACAATCAGGCTTTAGATGTGAATGTCAGAGCTACTCTGGGTTGGACAAGTTGCTGTGTAAAAAAATGTTGTACTTGCAAAATACACTGAATTATGTTGTTGTTTGAGGTCTGATTTTACTCTGAACAAAAAATCTTCAGGATTTTGTGTAACAGCTCAAAAGGTTTTCTCATTAGGATTTTATTTCTCTGCCATGATGGTAGTTGATCTGAAAGGCTCTCTGTAGAAGTTTGTGCTAATAAAGCGATTCTTGAGGGAACACGTACGTGCATTACGTTAGTCCGACACATCTATGTATTCACATACTTGTATGCATTTCAGACCTTACTGATGTTTGCTTTAAGTATCAATTTAGTGTCACATGTTTTCCTTAGACGTAAAAGTAGATATAAATAAAACAATGTTGAAATACAGTAAGAAAATGGACCTTGTTGAGAGTGGAAATCATATTTAATTTGACACAAATGAAAACAAGGCTAAAATTGGGTTTAGACGTGAAGTTCATTCTATGGGTTTGTTTTGAGTCAGCCTCTCCACTGAAAATATACATACTGGCCATCCATTTTATTGTCTTTCAAACTCATTGTATTCTATATTGTTGTTACAAAGGTAATGTGCTTAATCTAGCTGTAGCTGGCTAACACACATATGGTTTAATATAACTTGAAAGCATTCAGTAAAATGTGTTAAGCATTGTATATCATTATTTCCAGAATTTATAGTGTTAAGGGCTGTCCACAAAAAAAACCTATATTGTTGAGCCCTGGATTTTATATTTTTGTACTTTTTTTTCAATTTCATCTGTGTCTAATTAGGTTTGATTGGTGTCTACCTTCACTGTGGTCTCCAGAACTATAAAATGAATGTGGATAGGCAGTGTGTTTGGGATTTATAGTGAGACATTTGAAATGTTCAATATGACTTGGTCTTGAAATATCTGACTTTGATTGAGACTTTAGTGTCTTGGCAAGCACAGTTTGAAACTCTAAAGGCGACACGCCAGGTTTGCTTGAATCTTTTTTATCTGAAAAGTGGGAAAATTGAACTTTAGGTTTCCATGTGCACTTCATTTAATTCTGACTAGGCTAAGGCTGTGTAAGTAAATGCAATTGTGAAAATGAGTGAAGGTAAACATGTCTAATACATTTTGATGGAAGTGAATGCTTGTGTCAAACTCTAGGGCTTAACCTGCATGTTCTGTTAAGGATTCAGTTGCTCACTATAAACCATTGCATTGCATTGTATTTATATCTGTTGATCAGAGTTGTAAAGCAGGATTATGTCCGTCTTTAAGATGGCTTTAGAGCATTTTTGCTACTCCAACCCAGGCCCTGCAGTACAGTGCACATTTTGTGTGTTTCTTCTGACCCAAAACACACCTGATTCCATTTATTAGAGACAACAAGTTAGGTGTTAGCTAAGGGAGATCTCCAAAATGTATACCAGGTTGAGAAACACTGCTCTATATGTAAGATGAGAATAGGCCTGCTTTTTTAGCAGTCTTTACGAGTCAGTCCGGGTGTGTTTTTAGAAAATTGCTTTTGCATGAAAGTACACACTGTTCATGCAGCTATTTCAGCATAGTGTATACGGGGCTTGAAGAAAAGATGTGAAAAATGTTGTTGACAATAAACTAAATTTAGCTAAAACTAAAGCTAAACTTTCAGCACGTCAACAAAATGTCCACTGTACCTTAGGAGTTTAAGGCAAGACATCAAAGGTGTCAGTTACGAATTGTTTCAGACTATTGGTAAGGAAACATCCGAAATACATTTCATGTTATTTTATTGCACTCCATATGTTTGTGTCTATAAATTTAAATTATAATAAGTAGGCCTATTTTTCAATTCAGTCAGGTTTTTTATTCATATATACACTACCAGTCAAATGCTTCTTATGCTCATCATTCTTTGATCAAAAATACAGGGAAAAAAATTTAAAACTGTAAAATATTATTGCGATGTAAAATATATATTTCTTTATTTTAATATACATTCAAATCTAATTTATTCCTGTGATCAAAGCTGAATTTTCAACATCATTACTATTGGGTCCGTGCATTTATTTTATTTTATTTTATTTTTTAAACAAATGAAAACTTTCATTCAGTTATGATCTGTTAAATTTATAAGAAGTGATGGCAATAATGTTTAATAAATGCTGTTCTTTGAAACTTTTTATTTATTAAAGCATCCTGAAAACAGTATTGCAGTTTCCAGAAAAATATTTGCCATCACAACTTTGCCAACAATGATAATTCTAATGATTAGACTGCAGTAATGACTGATGGAAATTCAGCTTTGCTATATAAAGATAAATTATATTTTACAGTATATTAAAATAGAATCCCATTATTTTTAATGGTAAAAATATTTTACAATATTTATTTTTTCTTGTATTTCTGATCAAATAAATGCAGCCTTGATGAACATAAGAAATATCTTTAAAAGATATTACAAATCTTACTGTTTCCAAGTTTTTGACTGGTAGTGTACATACATATATACACATAATATAATACTGTTTCATTAAAAGCATCTTTTGACAGTATTGTCTGTGAAAGAGAATTCCAGAATCTCCTCTGTAAAAGCCTTAATTTTAAAACAGTAATTTTGAACCTCTTATCCAGTGTTCAGATTTGTTGTGGCACTCATCAGTGCAAATGAGTGCATATTTAATGCATCCTTTTGCAGATTTAAATGCACCATTTCAAAAAACTTTAATGCCAAAGAATATTTGCAATTGTTGGTTTGATCAATCAGCTGGACAATATGTGATGTTTCTTTTGTAAATGACAAAATTTACATGCATCCAAAGTTGTGTTTTTTTATTGTGTGTGAGTAGATTGCTCTGTAAATGGGTTAAAATAAATATATGTAAATTTATATAGGTTGTATGTATACATTTCTTTTCTAAGATTATATGTCTGTCCAAATGTAGCCCTGTGGTCCTGTGAGGCACAACATTTCAACATTTCATTTCATTGCAAACATTGCTTGTTTGAACTTGAATTACATCTACTAGTTTAATGTTCTGCTCTGTTCATCTGGGCGGTCTTATCTTAAATATCAAGTAAGCTGATAGACAGTTGTGTGGTAACTTTGAACCGAATGTTAAATGAGGAGATATATGAGCGAGTAGCACTGTATAAACACGACGGTGACTGTAGAATGACATATTAAAGCCTTCCGTCATGTTAATCCACACTGGCAACGTCACTAAGGAAAACCAGAAAAAGGTTTCTCTTACATTCTGAGAGAAGAGAGCCCATGTCCTCTGTGGCTCGGACCGCTCGGCGCGGTGCTGGCTTCCTCGCTGAGGTTGATGAGAGTGAAGATGAGGATGATGGTGTCAGTTCAAGTGCTGTGAAAGGGTCTGGTGAAATCCCTAAGGCCTTTGGGTAGGAAGACCCAACAGGTGATGTGGTTTTCATAAGCAGGAGGAAAAACGAGGCACCGAACAGGATGAAGGCGAGGGTGACCTCTTTCCATACCCTCATCTTAGAGCAGCGTGGAGCATTGAAACTCTGAAAAACACATGTCAAAACAATCCCATTAGACAGCTTGTCGATGTTTGCCTAAGCTCAGACCTTGCTGAGATTGTTATCAGTCTTTTAAAATATGTGGCTTTCTTCCTATTTATTGAAAGCTTTCAGTGAACTGTGAAAACGTTCCTGAGGAATAGTGGAGAAATCACTAAACTGTGTGCATGAACATGACAGTTTATCATCTTGTCATTTAAGGTAGAATATCCAAGCTTTTCCATGCAACAAAAGCGGATGATTTATAATGCTAAAATGTCTAAAAGCAGTGTAAAAATGCGGTCTGTCACTTGTGTGCTGTAATGCTAGTCAGAAGACAACTAATGTTAAGAACACACTGAAATTAAACAGGATGAGTATATATTTTTATGGGACTGAATTGGATCCTTCCCTTCGCAGCATTCTTCAAATGTGCATTTAAAGTTAGCAAGTCTAAGTTTAATATCAATTTAATCCTTTCATACTGTACATTGTAATGTTGTGATGTCTAAAGTTATTTTACTGTTAAATAATTTTAATACATTTTTTTTAATACATACAGTACATACACACACACACACACACATATATATATATGTTTGGAGAACACCTGATAAGAAAAAAGAGAGCATTCCTTCATTCAGAATCACTCGACACCCTTTAGATTACCAGCTCCATGTTGGTTCTCCTCTTTAGTTCACCTCACTCAGGTTCAGCTCAGAGGACTGGGACAGTCATGGCAAAAGCTTCATTTTGTGCTCAGTGATTAGTTCTTGTGTTTATTTTGGGGTTTGCTTTGGATTATTGTTCCAGTGACTTTTATCTGTTGGTATTTGATAGAATCCATAATGATTCTGTGTTCACCAAACCCAGAGAATTCTTCTTAAACCCTCCTGAACAACGTGTGCTGATGTAGGGGTATTTTTTTTAAAGGTCTGACCCTGAGACTCTTTTCTGCAATTCTCCAGCCGTGGGCCTTGAAGAGTCTTTAGCCACTCAAACTCTACTCCTCTCAGTGTATTAGGAGGATAGAGACACACATAATTTTAATTCAATGTTAGGTTAGAATTTTGTAAAGATCAAAAGGATAACCAATGCAGATTTATTTTCACAGCCACCTTTGCTCAGATTTACCAAGGATGCCAATATTAGTGGAGGACCCTGTATATATATATATATATATATATATATATAAACATTACTATGTTTAACATTTATCTGTACATACAAATTTTCATTCAGGAAATGTTAGCAAATTTCAAAATGACAGAAATAATAAACTGGATGAAATTTTGAAGTATGAATAACTCATTACTCGTACTCCAATTATAATATAAATTTTTTTTATTTGGCATATATCAGCCAGAATTAATTTTTTTTTATTTTCGCACATGCCTAAATTATTCAAAGTCATAATTTTTTCTTGTAGTAGTGCTCAAATCTCTTTTACTTTGTAATTTGTATTTTGCTTTGAGCAGCATACTTGGCATACAATGTGTATTTTTAAAATAAGCCTGAGGTATGCTATACTTAAATACAACCTTGATAGGTTAGTTATTATCATGAATAGAATGCGGTTCGTTCTTTCAGGTCATGGTCTTTTCTGTGAATTCCCTTTCCTCAATTGATTCCTCATCTTCATGAAGGTGTGTCCTTCATAATATCCACCTGGGTGGAGACCCGACATTATTGTACCCATGCAAGTCCAAACAATTTGTCCTACTTTTCCTGAGGGGAAATCTTTGTTTGCAGAGATGATCCATTCAATGTAGGCAGATTTATGATAGTAAACAGACCTCCAGTTTTTGAAATTACTTAGATGGGTAGACATGGAATCTAGATCTTTTAAGAAAAATTAAGGATTTATAATTCCAAGAAGAACCTTTAACATCCATGGATTCTATCCATTCCAAAAGCTTCTTTAGAATTTTAAAATAAACTTTTCCCTATGAAAAACTGAAAGGTTCTTCTATGCAAAAACACCTAATATCTTTTAATAGTGTATTGTGGAAAGGGAATTTTACAGTAATTACACCGCTTTCTCTCCACCCAAATATTTAATAACCAAAACGTTATGGGTGGCATGTCTGATGGGCGTTGCAGTTTTCGGGAAGTCTAAAGTGCTTTCTTCAAACCTTCTATGTGGGCCTGCTGGTATAACGTCCCCTGCCAGATCTGTCTGTTGTCTTTTGTTTGTTCAGCGAAACACGGGTCTATGGAGCATATATCTATGCCTGCATGTACACACATATTTTTCTTTCATCCTCTCAAAAGACTGCATTCTTTCCCAGCTGAAGAATCTCTTTCCAATGCTGTGTTGTTTTTGCAGTTAAGCGTTCTTTTTTTTTTTTGCTGAAAAGTCTTTGTTTTCATTGCTATCACTAGGTAGGTTTTCTCCAGAGTAGGAGAGGAAGGTGGAAAGCTCTTCCCCAGATGAGGAAATAGCAGATGGGTAACATTTAAGGACGAATCCAGACAGTATATGCTAGAAGTGTTTTGCCAGACTGACAGTATGTATGATGGTCTTACTGGGTCAATGAGGGAAGGGCTGCCAATTCATGTTGGTCTAGAGATGCTCAAACCAGTGTCTTCATGCTAACGTTGGCTCATGATTACCTGTAATTTGGTCTGCCATTTTAACTTTGTGGTTTAACATTATTAGGTTTTTTTTGCATTGAAATGTAGACATAAGTAATGCAACGGTTACTTTTGTCCCACATCACTCAGTGAAGTCATATTTTTTTAATATGTGATTCACGTCTTGTTTGCAGCCTGAAAAAATATGTACAATGATCAAGATAAAGATTATTTTAAGGCAGTTTTTCATTGTGACCTTTTAAGGAAAATTAAATGCATTTCCATATTCCTCCATATTTAATCATTAAACATAAATCTTTCACCATATTGTAATGCTGAATGCAATTGCCTATTTTTCATTTATTTGAGAAAAAAAGATGTAAATAAATAAATATATAATTATATGTATTGTATATTTGTATTCATGCAAAATGTTTTTATATAAAACAATTTTATATATATATATATATATATATATATATATATATATATAAAGCTGTCAATGTTTGCCTAAATAAGAATAAACAAGCTAATAGCAAAATGATATACATAGCCTTTTTTTTTAAGCCTAGAAATCAGTGTCTCGACAAACTTCTCATGCTGTTGGAAAGCATGCTGTCATTTTTGTTGTGTTCTGGTCTCTTTATCTCATTCTCTGTGTATTTTGGAAGCGCTCTTATCGCTCTCGTCACTTTCTTAACTTGACCAAATATAGTTCTGGCACGTCTAAACGCTCAAAACGTCCAACAGATGATAATAAATAGATCATAATTATTTAAATGAATGTCATAAAAACATGTTCTCTGCTCCTATTTCTCCTTACTCTCATGAAAACACTGTCAGTGCTATAAAAAAATCTTTGTGGTGCTCTAAATAGGCTTCATTTCTTCACTCAAAATGTCAAATGGATGAATTACGACCTGCATAGGTTCTTGTTTGGTTTCATGAGATTTGTGTATTTGGAAATCCAGGGTAATCCTTGCAGCAAAATGTGTTACAGAACACTTTTGTACTAATAAACTTCCTTCAGATTCATGCGCTGTGTCTTACTGCTAACGGTTATTGGCCTTTCTGCTTTAATCGCCCTTTAGTTGCAGTACAAATAATCAAACAGCAATTAGTTTTCAGAGATGACCGTGTGATGAATTGGCCTGTTGAGGTGAATCGTTACCATCAGTTGTGTTCTGCTAATTCAATTTATTTACACAGACCATTATGAACGCAATGGACAATTTCGTTTGAGACATGCTTTGTGCTGATTATTGAGTCTGACGTTAACTGCAGTATGTTTGATGTCATTGTTACCTCATCATCTATTTTAAACAGCTGTGATTGGGCTGATTATAAAACATTCAGGATGTAATATAATAACTACTTCAGGGACTGAATGCAACATATTTAATGTCTCCACTTGGATTAAACTATTAAATAAGCAGCATTCTCTGTGTAAATGATGGTGGGCTTTTTACTTAAATTTAATTTTGTTTGCACAAGCTGCAACTTTGTTCTTTAGCAGGTCTGAAATAAAGGCAATTTACTGTTATATAGCCAACAATGTCACGATTATTAAACAGTAAACTTATTCTGGTTAACTTTCTACATGCATTTATAAAGAATCCACAACAAAACTATTTTGGTTTCCCAAAATTTCCACTCAGAAATAGCAAGTAAATATTCATAAACAGCAAGTCACATGTTTAAAAAGGACGTTTGTAAGTAATATCACAGAAAGTAAATACTATGTATACTATTTATGAATACAAATATCGAAAGTCTATTATGATTCAATGGGAAATGCATTAAAAGACCTGTCAGAGAGGTTTTTGTAAGAAAACAAAATCATTTTTTTCCCTGGAAGAGAGTGAATGTCTGTTTCTGTTCATCTGTCACAACATCAGGAGCTTCACAACTTATCTCTTATCTATAACTGGCGAAGACAGACATTTCAACAAGAATTCACATGTTGACATGTCACACTTTACGGTTTCTGAGAAGCACGCGTCTGTGTAATCTGATATATTATGGCATCACAGTGCTCAGATATAATCAGATTGATTACAGTATGACAGAATAAAATACTCAAGAAAAAAGCAAACATTTGTTATTTGCAGATCACTGCTGAAATTGATGCCTGTCCTGTCAGCCTCATGCTTTTGTTGCATAAGAGATATTAATATGCATTATATAATGGTTCCTATGGTGTCAAATAGGAAAAGAAGCTGAAAAATACAATTAAATATTAGAACTTAAAATAACTTTTATATGGGAGTATATTGTCAAATGTAATTTATTTGATCTTTTTTTTAATTTTATATTTTATCATTTATTATATATTCATCTGGACTGAAGACTGTACAGTATGTTAAATAATTTGACTCTTGTTTTAAACTAAAGTTTTTCATAACGTGAAGCTGTTTTGCATGGATATCAGTCTTTATATTTTTAATTTGTTGTAAATAATCGAATATTTTGGAACTGCATGGACACAAACCAAAATAAAATGGTTATATATTTAATTCGCTGTATTATACAGAAATAGCCATAATGGCCGGATTGTTATTTAATACATAAACCATTATGTGTAGTCTTACTGCCAAAAACAATGTTGTGATTTATATTGTTAATGTCATATGATATAACGCATGCTGTGATATGAGGTTTTGCTCGTACCGCCCACCCATAGACCCACATTCACTGTTGTCATTTTTAACACACTCAGCTGTAATTTATACGACCGCATGTGTGTCTAAAGTTTTCTACTGGTAATTGTAAATGATTAGAAAACACAGAGTGTGACAAACTACCTGTTTCCTGAACAAGTTTCTGGAAAGGTTCTCATGTTCGAATTCAAGTGAGAAACTATCCAGAGCTCTGGTGGTTTGTCACACATGCTTAATTTCCAGTAAATGTTCTGAAACTTGAATTCTTGATATCTAAAACACATTTGGCAACATCTTTTGAATTTCCATCGCTTTTCCACTGTTATTTTTGACCTAGTTGTTGTTTTTGAACATTTTTAAAATGTTTTTTTTTTTTTTTTTTTTTTAATAGACACAGCCGACAGGAATCATTCTCAGAATGTTCTGACTATGTTTCTGACTAAGTTATTAATAAACATTCTGCCAGTAACAATAATAGTTATATATTAATATAGTTAAGTGTTAACATAAAAATGTTTTATTTAAACATCATTTAATTATTTTTTTTAATTTGGATGAACATCTAATGTTGTGTTGTGTTAATTACTATTAATTTCAGGTTTCAGGAGGTTCAGGTAAAAATCAAGAAGGTTATTTTAAAAATCAAACGCTTTTGGTGATGTTTGCATAAAAAATATATATTTTTAAATAAATAAATAAAGAATTTTGAATATTCCGAGATTATTTAGAAATAATATTTTTAAAACTTAATGAGACTGTTAGCAAAACCTTCTTAGAATTTTTGCTGTAAGACGGGCAGTTTTTTATTTTTTTTTTATTTTTTACTTTTAAATAAAAAAGTACAATAAGATCTGATATACCAGAAATAATTTTGTGTATTAGCAGGTTTCATTTAGAAATGTCTGACATTTCAGCAAAAGTTACAAAGAGACACCAAGTAACACTTTGAAACTAAAACGGTATTTTATTTTAAAACATACTTCAATAATCTTTTTTATGTTTAACAGTGTAGAAAATAGATCCGACTTGTCCAGGTCTTTCCAATTACTAATTTACGGTCTTCAAATCTTTCCCATTTTCAATTCTGTCACTCACATATATAAAATATTCAGGCTCCATAAAGCACATCAGCTAAACATTGCAGTTCAAAAACCCTGTCAGAGCTGTAAACTGCAGGGTTAAAGGTGAAGCCACTTAAAACTTAATAAATTCTGATGAAGCCTGACACCTACTTTATGGGGGAAGGCTTCGCACCGCTCGGGTCCATCACAAGGCAGATCGGTGGTGGCTGGGCGGTAGAAGGGGGGCAGGAACGCACTCCAAAGATCAGGCTGGGATTAGCACTAATGCGGCCTGCTTTATCTAGCATCACGTGGACTAACACCTGGGATTGGCCCGTGGGGTGTGGAAGCAGCCGGCCAGGCTAATCTCACTGTCGCCTCATCCGTTGAATTCTCACACACACACACACTCTGTAAACTTAATGGCTTTGGATTTACTCTGAAGTACTTGTCGTTATAGTACTGCTGTCAAACAATTCATTGCATCCAAAATAAAAGCTTTTGTTTTTGTTTTGTTTGTGTGTGTGTTTTGTTTACATTTATTATGTATGCATAAATACACCAACATTAATGTACAGTACAGAAAAAGTTACATTTAAATATTAAATATTTATATATAGTATACATTATATTAATATAAATATATACATAATAAATATACACAGTACACACAGATATATAATGTAAATAAAAAAAACTTAATGCGATTAATCGTTTTACAGTTAATTAAATTTTATGTAAAAATAAAAAATAAATAAATAAATATATATATATATATACACACACACCCACACACACATATATTTTAGTGGTAAACAAAGATTATTGAAGTTTTAAAAATATTTTTCACTTTTTCTACTTTTTCACTATTTCACATTTAATTCAAAGTGTTACTTGCCTTTTTTCCTACTTCCAAACGTTTAATTCAGTCTTACAGTTTCTTGATAATTACTTGAGAAATTAATTAGCAGTATTTACTGAATGAAAGTAAATCCTACACCACTTTTTTTCAGTGCATGTTTGCTAGGCTGAAGTTTATTTGAAGATTCCTTGTGGGCTAATTAAAGTTTTGATATTAGTAGCTCATCTATATATAATGATTCTGAGTACGGCTTTATTTCTTGGTCTTGTCTGACAAGAGTATCTCAAATAAATATAAATAAATATAAAATATTCAGTCAAACTCGTCACACCTCAACTCCCAAACCCATCATCAGATTCAGTCATACCTGTGTGTTGACTTGATGTGTAAATGCAACTTCATTAGATAAAATGTGTGTCATATTTGACAAAATTATAGATGTAGCAATACAAATGAAGAGTATTTTGTTTGTTTGTTTACGGTTACTTGAAAGATAATGTGATTCGCTAAACCTTAAAAAATGCCCCAAACACCAGCAGATTCAAACACACTGAGCTTTCAAAAATGGGGAAAAAAAGTTTAGTTTCAAGTAAAGATCCTGCCACATTTGAAATACTTGCTTTGATATGGTATTTTCTAATGCAATCACATTAAAACATTTTTACATCTGACTAATTGCATCTAAAAGTGTCCAGATACTTTATACAGGCTTCTGTATATGAAATGTTTGCAGCAGTTGGGTCACTTACAAATCTGCCAGTGGTTACATAACCAGACTGCATAATCAACTATTTCAACATCTATTGTTGAAAATAGTTTGCTAGTGTATTTCATTTCCAAATGCGTATTTAAACAGAGGAGCAGTTAGCATGCTATGTTATCAGTTATTATGCTAATGTGTCCTATCATCTGCTTGACCCTAAATGTTGCATATAAACTAAACATGATGTCACATTCGGGCTCAATTTCAAAATATGCTATAAACACTGACAAAGGCTCTGAGCATCTGCTCTTAGAAATCGCATGTTTACTGGAAGTGTTAGTCGACAGCTGTGAAAGACACCATTTAGCATTTCGTTTGTGTATTTGGAGGTTAGCCAGTCCATGTGTGGATGCTATGTCTGAAACATAACAGCTGTCACGTACTAAACCTGTGAACGGGTGTAGTATTGGACCATGACCCTGGAACTAACGCTTCAATACGTTACGCTGAATGATGCACATGTCTGCACGAGAAGAGGCTGAAACATTGTGCGTTTCGACAGTGTAGCGATCCTACACTATTCAGGAGAACAGAGAATGCATTTTCAATTATAATGTAATCAGTTTGTTTTTTGCAATGCAAGGAATTAATGTGAGTTTTGAATAGATCGTAAATTTAAATGTAGGCTTTAAAAAGCCTTGTTTAAAAAGGCTTAATAATCCTTAATGTTTCAGGGTTTATAGGGTGTAAATTTGCTACCTGTTAAAATGTTTGTCTCCTATGGTTAAAAACACCTGTGCATTACCTTTGCTGTATGATTAGAATTGCAATTCAGTAGATTCTTTCAATTGGTCTGCCAGGAGTTTGATTATCAATCATAATAATAGTTTTCACTGGCAAAACAAACCAGGGGTGCTTCTCACAGAACCATTACTAGCTTACTATGGTCATTAATTGAATTGAATTCTATTGCGACCACAGTCGCACCCCAGACAGGACACTGTTGTATAACACTGGTGGACTTTGAAACTTTGAAAAAAAGTTGCGTATTGGAGTCACAGCTGAAACAAGATACTTTCTGATGTTCGTTCATGTTTATTTTGTGCTGTAACTAATAAGAAGAAAGAGATGATTGGTTTAAAATGGAAAGAGCACAGACAAAGCCTTATTTTGTTTATATTCGTCACGGCGTGTGGCATCCAGTATGGGCAAAAGAATAGGTTCTATTGTACTTTGTCGCATGGCGCCGCGCTGCTCACATCCGGTGTAGACACAGCGAGAGAGAGGTGAGAAAATTCTGCTGTCTACAGTGTTACTGTTGTGTTCAGTGTAGACACGGTGTTAGTTAATGATTTACAAGGCAGTATTTCCTATATGAAAATTTCTGTGCACCTAACTTTTGTGCTGATGCACCTAAGAAAAAAAGTGCAAAAAGTTAGTCTAGAGTCCTGAATAACATACAAGTGCTATATTAGGATATTATTACAGTCTTATATTTCAGTTTCCCAAGGAAACATGTAGCAGTTTGTTCAAACAATTATAAAAAGAACACATTTAAATTATAATTTGTCTTAAATTTCATTTTGTTCAAATTGAAAATCGTGAATCGAAACGAATCATGAATTGAGTGAATCTTCACATCTAAAGTTACCGTCTCTCAAAAATTTCAGTTTTTTACAAATTTCAATCAATTTAATTTAATTTCCAGTTTGTTTTGGCTAGTTTAAGTTCATACTCATACATTTTGCACAACCCTGACAGGTGCTTCAACAGGAAAATAATTGCTCAATTATTGAGTGCTTCAGAACATTGTGCCAAGGTGCATATGCAGGTGATGTGAGTTTGAATTTGGCTTGTGGCATGTGTCTATCGTATTCATCTAATGTCTTGTGAAACTTATCGGTGCCTTTGGAGAATGCAGGAGTTACATTAGACCAGACCACAAAATTAAGAGGCAAGATGCACGTGTTCATATAATACCAGATTCCTTTGATGAGGTGTCACATTTAGGTGTCAAGTTAACTTCTTTTTAATCTGTAATACATTTTTATTGCTTTACATCCAAAGTTTGGACTGGTTTGGTGGTTCTACAGAGTATAATGCTGTTGTGAGGGAATATTTGGTTCATACAAATACTATTCTTCATTATCATGAGCAGAGGTAGCAGTTGAGTGATGAACATTCAACAAGTAATTTTAATTTCTTTTTTCTTATTATTTCCTATATATATATTTATGATAGCGTCTTTGTATTTGCTTTAATGTGTATATCATTTTACCCATAAGGGTTGTAATACATCAGCGAAAATAGATTCTGGCAAGGCAAGATACACATGTTTTCTTCTCACTTTTCTCAGTCAATATTGTGTATAATGTGGGAGGAGGTTAGGGCAACGGATATTATGTCCCATATGTTCTTCTAGAGCCAATAAATGGAGGTGGTTTGAACTTGACCAGTTGTCCTCAGCTTGATGTCTCTTATGGACAGAGTTGGATCTGCTACACAAGGATAAACAGTACTTATCTATGTCCAACATTTTACCTTGTGTTTTTTTTTTTTTTTTTCATTTTTGGGTCTTTTGTCAATTTCATTTATAAGTACTGTAATTTAAACTCCCTTTCAAGTGTTTTTTGTCTTTCTTTTTATGGCATAGAATTTAATTTATATGGGTATTTTGTGTGTGACAAATATCTCTTAAATCTGATTTGAAGTCCTCAGTGTTTCAGTATAGTTTATGTAATTCTGCCCTGTTCTGTAACTTTAAGACTTTTTTCTGTGCAGATTTGAAGAAATCAGCAGAATTCACTGTAGATTTATATATACAATGTATGGCTTTTTTGCAATTGATTTATAAAACTATTTATGAAAAATACCTTTCCAGCGCGATATATTTTCAAATCTGTATGAAAACAAAAGAAAACAAAGTCATATTATATTTTACCTGTTCGGTGAACTGTCCATATTAAGAAGCTATTGGTGCTGTTTTGCATCTTTAAGACCGTCTTTGCATCTTCTGTATTGGCTTTGAGAGGAAAGTCTGGAAAATTCAATGCAGCAGATTTAACCCCAACCCCATGTTTTTATCCCAAACTGGAAGTTGAAATGACATGAGGGTAAATATCTTCATAGAGCTGGTATTAGTAGCTATATATCTAGCATATCCAATTTTCCTGTTTTATTCACTAGACAAACACACAGAGGACAGGGCATATGTACCCGTTTGTGACAAACAGACTTTCAGCCCTATCGAGTTTCCGTGTGGGCCCAGTCAACAGTTTAGTTCTGAGGTTTCATATAACCGGGCTTCCCAGGGTTACAACGGTCATTTCGACCACTCTGTGTGAACGCTCCGAGTGCATTTCCTGTCATCTTTCACTCCCGTTATTTTTTTGTGTCTGGTAGTAAAAATGTACCTCATGTAGGGGAAAGTCTGGAACATCTGACAGGAATAAAAGCACAGATGCACATGTGCATCGCTCCAGTGATCAATAGCCGAAAAGGACGTGACCTTTGCATATCCCATCCTGACTAATGCATGCAAAACCGCAATGTATTCAACACTGTTTTAATCACGCATGCATGATTTAGAGCTTCCAGAGTTGTTGTTTTTTGTTTGGCAACAGCTGTGTTATCAGATATTACAAATGGATAGTCAAATCTGTAAACCGTAAATCAGTTGCATCGTGGAATTTTACGGTCTGGATTGAATGCCACGAATGTTTGCTTTCGCAAGCCAATACTGAAGTTCGCTTCAGTCCAGACAGTTCTGCGTGCCTAAGAGCAGATCGCACTCAAATAAAGCCCTGGTGCTATTGTGCGTGATGGCATTTTAAATGTCCTGATGATTAGCGACTGGCACACTTGAATGCAGCTTGCTCTGAGCGTGTCGGAGCAGGACAGGCAGAGAAAACAAACGCACCCATCCAAGATCTTCTATCTGGAAAAATGCGAAGGGATCAAAATAAAATGTGTCAAAGCTCAGGGTCGTGTTTCTAGTGGATGCACCTGCAAGCCGATTTCCAGAGTTCCCTCTGAGGTTGAAGGGAAAGAGTGTGGGTGAAAGCATCGATTTTTACAGCACAGACCTTCATCGGGCTTGCAAACTAAGCCCGATTGAATCCCAGGTTACGGGAGTTGAAAGGCTCAAGTGAATAAAAGCTTAACCTGCCATGCCTTTTGGCACCTCAAAATGCACCAGATCCCATAGACGAGTATGATTAGGTCATCTCTACAGGTCAGCTGCTATGTATCAGCCTTTCTGAATATAAAAGTGAACAATCACAGTCTTCAATAAGAATATCTACCACTGCATATTTGGGATCTCACAAGAGTAAATGCAGATTAACCCAAAGGGGGTTCCTAAATACCAACAGATTCTCTTTGGAAACTTCTCTAACCTGGTTTACTTCGAACTACCCATAAATACCTCTATATCTGGCCTGACAGAGATCCGCTTTGCAAAGGTATGGGTTTAAAAAAGACTTGCTGAACTCAAATGGACTGTAAGTGATGTATGATGGTCTGAAGGTCTAGGACTGGAATCAAAGGTTCTCCTAGGGGACTATGTTGTGGTTTAATGTAAAAAAACACCAAACAGGGATTTCTTTTTTAAGCCTAATGCATCTGATAAAACAATATAAGATCAAGATTTCTTATCGAGAGACGAATACAGATGATATGACTTCCCCAAGGGCGGAAAACGTCAGCATCTTGATTCAGTTAATGTAACAACCTGTTTACTAATTGTGATTTGTGCGCTCTGGCACAGTGACGCTTCCTGAATCTGTGGCGATCTGCAGTGTTTAACACCCCGGCTGTAAGTAGCAGCTTATGCTAACAAAAGAAGATGTGTCCTTACCAAGTGGCCAGCTAAGCCAGTCTTATCAAGGTGGCGTTGTGTTGGCTTGACCTCAGGCAACAGGAGGGGAGGGCAAATCCCTCATGGAGGCAGGATTGGAAGTGTCCATCCAGACTGTATATCCATGTAACGAGTCAACGGCGACAGCCTTCTGCAGGTTGGTTATTAAGCACTCTACCAGTGTCCTAAAGATTCCTTCTCATGATGACTTCTCCTCCAGGCTTTTCCGATGTATGTTTACATTAAAATTTCTTCCGGCCACTCTGGAGGTGGGCTTGGAATTTCCTCATCCTTTGACATAGCTGGTTACGCAAGTCCGAGACGAGTAGATTGTGGCTTTGCAATTTAAGTCAGTTTGGAAATGAGCTTGTGTGTTGGGTTCAGGTGGTTTCTGTCCGTTTTTAAGATTCCAGATCTGAAACACACAGTCCAAATTGGAAGAATGAGCTTTGTGCACTTGGTTAAAGACAGCAGTGTGATAAATAGATTCTTAATGGGGAAGCAGGTGGATGTGTGAAAACTATCAATTTAAGCCTTTTCCCTTATCAATAGAGTATTGAATCCAGTTCCCATGCTTGTTTAGTAGCTTGAAAACATACAGACTCTTTAAAAATCCAGCCTCATGCAGAGCACTATTTCTAGAGTTAGTCCCGATGCTGAGCATTTCAAATCAATCCCTTATGAAGTTAAGATGCCTATAGACAGCACAGCGGTTCAATATGGTTTTCGCAATAGAGCTGTTAAGTGAAGCCAACAATTTTTTAGTAAACCTTAATTTGTTCCAGATCTTCACCCTCATGTAGTGTTTAGACCAATGTAGACTGACCAAATTTAAGACTAAATGCGACAAGCTCTTCGTGGTTTAGTCTGAAATTAATTTACAACATTATAACAATCCATAAAACCATATATTTATTGACTTGCCGTCAACCCAAATCAAATAACATTTTGAGACAAACCTCGCTGCGATCTGTTTATAAGGTACTTATAAGTGTCTAAGCTTGTTCCTTCGGTGCTTCCAGACTTACCATGTGCCATGTGAAGCTTACAGGCTGTCCAGATTCTGGTTTGGTGTCCTCTCATGTGAAGTCCTTCGTGCGTAAGATCCCTGCCTGTGTGTAAAGCGATGTGTGAGAGCAGGAGTTTGCGTGTGTATGTTTTTAGGGGTGTGCGCATGGAGAACTCCCCTTGGTCCCTGTCAGTCTTTCTCCTCCCTGTGTGTGAGACTCCTCCTCTACCAGCACAATGATCACTGGATGGGTCGGATTACCGTAGACTCTAATCACTCGCGGCACAGTCTTGGATCTCCCCCTCTCTCACAGGATGGGGCTTGAGGATGCTCAAAACCAGGGCACAGTGGTTTATTGTGCCCTGGTTTCGAGCATCCTCAGGCCTTTAAACACCTATTGCAAACCACAGCTCGACACCTGTAATGCGGGACAGTCCATTTAACTCACATTTATCCTGCCAGACAAGCTTCAGAAAGAGTCACGTAACTTAATCACTGGCTTTTAATTACTTAAATTTTCAACTATGCAAGATATTTCATTTTGTTTATTATTTAAGATGCTTTAATATAGCTGAATAATGTTTCAAAAATTAATTGTTATGCAACTATTCACTTTTTACATTCAGCATAACACTTTTGTCTCTTGCAAAAAGAGATCCAAAAAGGCAAATTGCTCTTTGAAGACAGGAACAAGCAGCTAGGAGAAGTGAATTAGGTTATTACACTTTATTTTGATACATTTGGTACATTTCAGCCATTCTTCTAACTATAAGTAACTTTGTAACTACATGTCAATTAAATATAATTAAATTGCAACTACATGTCTACTAACTCTCAAAGTAGACTCTTAGGTAGGATTAGGGTTAGTAGAATAAGTTGACATACTAGCAAAGTTTCTGATAATCAGTATGAAGTATGTTGTGAACCCAAGTCAGTGTTAGATGTTAAGCAGACAGTTTACTAATACTCTAATTGCTGCTAGTTGACATGTAGTTGCAAAATTACTTACTGTTAGTAGATTTTCTAAAGTGGACTATCGAAATAAAGTGTCACTGTGTATTATACATTTTTTACTCTTCCTTTTTTCTTCTTCTTTTTTTTTAACCATTAGTACAAGTAGAATATTACTTATGTTTACACTCTGGGAATATTTGCACTTGGTGTAAACAAGAGGCTGCATGTACTTGGTGCAAATGGTATCTACCACTATTTGTATGGAATCTAAATAGCATCTACCTTTTTAAATACTCACTGTAAATATCTAAATTATGTCATCATAGCAGTTTATTCCTGTGAGTTAAGATGGATTGCTTTAGCAATTGGACGCCATACAAGAGTAAACAAACTAAATCCTGGACCACCTAGGTGTTGAATCAGCAGACTTTGTAGATTTTATTATAAACAAAATAAACTCAGTATGATTCTTAAAATTCATTGAAACCAATGCAAAAAATGTGTGTGTGTGTGTGTGTAGGTGTGTGTGTGTGTGTGTATACAGTGCCTTCCACTTATATTGGCACCCTTGGTAAATCTGAGCAAAGGTGACCGTGAAAATAAATTTGCACTAAATTACAAAATTCTAACCTATCATTGACGTAAAACAATTGAAAATAGGGAGAAAAACTCATGATGAAATAAATGTTTTTCTCCAACACTTATTGGCAACAATTATTGGCACCCATGAATTTGAAGTAAGATAAAAGCAATAATTCACTGACTCTATTAGAAATCGTATAATTGACTATGGTTGGGTCTTCCACTGGGACAATAATACAAAACAAACATCAAAATAAACACAAGAACTAATCACTGAACACAAAATGAAGCTTTTGCCATGACTGTCCCAGTCCTCTGAGCTGAACCTGAGTGAGGTGAACTAAAGAGAAGAACCAACATGGAGCTGGTAATCTAAAGGGTGTCGAGTGATTCTGAATGAAGGAATGCTTCCTTTTCTCTTATCAGGTGTTCTCCAAACTCTTCAGACATTACAGGAGAAAACTTGGGAACTTATTTTGGGAAAAGGATGTAGCAATAATTGGGTGCCAATAATTGTGGCCAACATTTATTTGAGAAAAACATTTATTTCATCACAAGTTTTTCTCCCTATTTTCAATTGTTTTACTTCAATGATATACACAACACTTTTATATATATGTATACATATATATGTGCATGTGCGTGTGTGTGTGTGTGTGTGTGTATATATATATATATATATAATAGTGCTGTCAAACAATTAATCGCAATTAATCACATGCAAAATAAGTACATACAAATGTTTATATATTAAATACATGTATCCATAATATAAAATATAAGAATATATATATATATATATATATATATATATATATACACACAGTGAGTTTAATAAGTATTTGATCACCCTGTGATTTTGCAAGTTCCCTTTAGAAATCATGGAGGGGTCTACAATTTTCAGCATAGGTGCATTTCACTGTGAGAGATTTTCAATTGGATTTAGGTCTGGAGACTGTCTAAGCCACTCTAGAACCTTGATATGCTTCTTACGGAGCCAGTCCTTGGTTTTCCTGACTGTGTGCTTTGGGTCATTGTCATGTAGGACAACCCTGCCACGACCCATCTTTAATGTTCTGACTGAGGGAAGGAAGTTTTTGCCCAATATGTCAAAATACATGGCTCTGTTCATCCTCTCCTTAATACAGTGAAGTCATCCCATCCCCTGTGCAGAAAAACACCCCAGAGAGCATGATGCTTCCAGCCCCAGGCTTCACTGTAGGTATGGTATTATTGACAGTCATCATTAGCCCCTTCCATTTTCTGACAATTGCTCCAACTGTAAGAATCTGTGTTTGATGTTCAGGTGTATTGCGTTGTCCTTGTTTACATGTGCCATGCTCCCATTGTATCCGCCCTTGCCCTTGTATAGAGTTTCCTGTCCTTGTTTAGTTAATTCAGTTATTAGTGTCCACCTGTGTGTGTCATTTGTTTTCAGTTCCTTGTCATTAGTGTCTGTATAAATAGTACCATTGTCTGTGTACCCTTTGTCGAATCATCAAGTGTCTTATGTGTCTGTTGCTATTCCTACCTGTTGTATCCAAGTCTGAGTCTTGATTAAAGTTTCACAGTTTCACACATTTCCATGTTCTGAGTCTTCGTTCCCGAGGGCAGACCGTGACACCAACAGTTGTTCTTTATTCACCAAGCTGCTTGGCAATAGCCCTGTAGCCCTTTCCAGCTTTGTGAAGGTCTACAGTTTTGTCCATTGTGTCTTTTGACAGCTCTTTGGTTTTGCCCATGTTTCTACTTAGACTTTGACTGATTGTGGGGTGCACAGGTGTCTTTATGACAGCTAACGACCTCAAAGAGGTGCTACTAATTTAGAATCATGAGCAGAGTGTAGCTGGACTATTTAAAAGATGAGAGATGTACAAATACCTGCTTTCTTCTTTATCAGAAATAACTGTGAACAATTTCATGATTCGTCTTAAATAAATCGCAGTGAAATTCAATGTGTCATAA
Source organism: Enteromius unitaeniatus (assembly GCA_032359435.1). Lineage (NCBI taxonomy): Eukaryota > Metazoa > Chordata > Actinopteri > Cypriniformes > Cyprinidae > Enteromius > Enteromius unitaeniatus. The sequence continues at coordinate 18,423,939 of JAUMHI010000034.1, forward strand.
TTAATTTGTGTGTCATAATTGTTTGTATTTATAAAAAATTCTGATGTTTAACAACTCATTTCTATTTATTAATGTGATAGCATAAGGATAGTGGAAATTTTTGCTGAGAATATTTCACATTTATGTATTTTATAAAAAATAAATAAATAAAACAAATAAGCTGTAAATAAACCCCATTGGTTGACAATTAGATGTATAGTCACGTATTGCCAGAAATGGGAAATGGGATACAATAAACTTGTAAATGTATGTAACCTTAGACCACAAATCAGTCATAAGTGACTTTAATCCATTTCACTAACCAATGAGATGAGTTGTGGGAGGAACGTTGCATTGACATCATTAATTTACTTACAACCAATGAGAAGTTATGTGGGCGGGGCGACATGTGCAGCCCCGCCCCAGATGCAGCCCCGCCTCGATCTGCAGGCTGCAGACAGGTGTACTAGTCACGTCTGGTGTGAACGTCTTTACAGACAAAAAAGGCAATTGCTTCAGTTATTGCCTTGGAACGAACAGAACTGCAGCTGCGATTGAAAAATGCTAGCAGGTTCAGCTGAATCCGAGTGAGAGGAGGAGTAGGAGTCTCCAAACTCACACCGTGTCAGCACTTCAAGTGTGTTGTCAGATTTGTTGAGCTGCCTGTATATTTTATAGTGGCACGACATATTTTACAAATTCCACTTTCTAAATAATGAAAGTATAGTATGTCTACTAATAATTATAAAGAAATAAATCGTGTTTTATCGATGCAGATATGATAGAAATAATGCATCGCGATACAAATGCCAATTTGTATCCGATACACACATTTTAAACCGATATATCGCATCGTTAACTTAAATTAGCCGATGCACCGATCAAATCGGAGAATCTTCCCATTCCTAGTAGACAGACATCCACATTCAGAAATAAGTTCACATGCATCTTTTATCATCTTGTGGCTCCATATCTTAGATTTATTGCCTCAAGAGCTAAAGATCGAACTGCATTTTTAGGTCAATGGATGCACAATGCTTTTCGTCACACTTTTTGAGCGCTTAGCTTGCCCTGCGGCTCGTAACTGTTTTAAACATGCTGCATGATGCTAAAGGATTACTGCGGGATGTAGTTTGGCATGCATTTGCGAATGACTTCATTTTTAAAACAAACAGCAAAATAAAATCAATAGGCCCACATGTAATCTCTCTTGCTGTTTTTGCTTGTATGCATCGTTTACCTTTCTGCGTGTCAATGCAGGAACCTTGCGTTTTTCTGTGAAATGTTGCGCTTCATGCTTTATAAAAAACAAATTGAATTGCGTTGAGAATATCTGAGATGTTTTTACGTGACTTGCACTTGACTTGGTTTACAGTTGCGAAAAATAGCAAGTTTTCCAAGTACTCCTTAACTTGCTTAGGCAAAATGTGGGCCATTGCATTTAAAAGATTCAAATCCTTCCCAAATGAAATACCTTGAAACTCATGGCCGCTAACCAACACCTCTGTCTGCCAGGAAGAGTGAACGTGAGACTCTGCAGTGATCCGTTGGTGACTCACTAAAACATAGAGAGTCAAGTCCGCTAATGCAAAGCAGATGGAAGACCTTCGCAAATATAAATGTCTGACTGAACGGCAGCATGGCACACTGCAACCTGTCCAAAGTCTGGAGTTATCTGACTCTCGTAACATTCCCTCTGTGTGATTCAGCACCTGTGTGTCCTGGAGACAGGACAGAGTGCTAAATGGTGAAGCATGAGTCGCAGAGAGATTTAAGAGGATGGAATGATAGTTTATTTAACTTCTGATGTTAGGCTGTTCTCTTCTTTCCAAGTTCAACATGCAGAGATAACCGTGAATCATTTATCGGTTGATTCATCGTGACACAGCTGCATTATCGTATCTGTCTGGCCGACCAGACTTCCAGAAATTCTTTAGAAAATAGGATTTAATCTTTAGTTGTAATTGATTTAGTGACTCCATTGTTGTAGAAATAACACACCTCACCTTTAACTGGAAATGTCAGCGTGCTGATGTCTGTGATTTACAAAATACTAGATATTTGCCAGTGTATTTAGGTGTCATAACATGCCATTTATTTGTGACAGTTGTATACTGAATCACAATAGCAACGTACACACTGGAATATTTTGGGAGCGACAACTGCATTTAAATGTGCGAGTGAGTAAAGTATCGTTCTGTGTGTTTATGGAATACAGGAGTCACTTGTGAACATGAACTTTTTTTGCCATTTTGTGGATGTAAACATAAAGCATGAATGTTTAAGCTGATTGGTTTTGCTGTTTTACCAAAATGACGTTAGCAACAGGAAAAATATTACCACCCACTTACTGCATATAGCGCTGCGGGGATTACATGTTTTTGTAGGCCAACTTGGAAGCTAAGTGTCATCTATAGGACTTTTCCTTTGGATTTTGGATTGTTGCGGAATATCTGTGACCATGAAAAGATGATGACTCTCTCGCATTTGCTCATCATAAGCTAAAATACATTCATAAATTCAAAAAAGAGCGTTTTAGTAATGTATTTTTTGTATTTAAAAAAACCTTGAAAATATGGTTTGGCTTAGGTTTTGAACTACAGAAATGTGTTTATTTGTCTATTAGTGAATCGCTGTGGATTTAATAAAATGTTATGCCAAAAAAATGTAAGCAAATGTGTGTTACAAAACAGTTGTTTAAATTTTGGGTCAAAGTAAAGAGTCCCATTTTGGTGTCTGCTTTAATTTCTAATTAACAAAAATGATTTTGTACAAATAAAAAGCATATTAAGTGCTTTTGTGAAAATAAAATGTTAAAAATATCATTGTCACTCAGCGTAACATATATATGTACATTTGAATACACTGACATGTCATTCAAAATTTGTATTATATTTCATGTGTTTAAAAACCTAATAATGAAAAGTAGCACATACTGGCAAAGATTTAAAAGGACCTTTTTGGAGGCACATTTTGGTATCTTCTGTTATTCTGCTGTATATAAATATATAGTAGTCTTTATATTTGCACAGCACATATAAAATACAGTGCACATTCTAACTAACTACATTTATACTTTGCACTGTATTCAACTTGTTTTTGATGCTTGAAAACTCATTTTCAGTCCTTTTGACTTATTAAGCTTTAATTTCATTTAATCCATTTTGTCAGTCCCAAGAAAAAAGATCAGAACATTTTGTCCTGGACCACAACACATTTTTGTTTCGCTTTTCCTTTTCAGATAACGCACACCCAACATTATAATGTGTAAGTTCACACAGTTCTGTGGAAGCTGTCAAACCCTCTCTTGTGCTTTTGTGTCAAACAAAGCTGTTCATCTTTGCCTTTATCTGCACGGCAGCCTGTCTTCTCGTTAAGTCGATATGGTGAATTACTAAACACAAGTAAACCAAGACCATAGAGATTAATTTCAAACTGAAACACTCTTTACTGGAACCCCCACAAAGGCTTCCAGCGGAGTCACGTGATGTAGAGATGACAGACCTTCTGATGTAATGATAGCAGGAAATCCTCAGCAAATGACATCCAGTCCAGAGATTACATCATTATTATGTTTCTGTTTACAGACTGCAGAATTAACTACAGTATTTGGACATGTAAGCCATTTTAACTTTGCTGTTCTTCATTTTTGAGGTCTCGTTGTGTGCGTATCAGCTGGTGCTTTGGTGATTTTTAGTGACTTTATGAAGTCTGTTTTTCTCATGCTCACACAGGTGTAAAGAATCACATTAACTAACTATCAACATCATCCACTAACCACAAAAAAAAAATAAAAATAAAAATACAGAAATCTGATATGCTGGTTTGCTGCTAAAAACATTTCTGATTCTGGAAACTTAAGTACAGGATTCTTTGATTAATAGAAAGTCTGTGATAAATGTCTGTACCGTCTGTTTTGATGAATTTAATGTATATTTGCTGGATACAAATATTTAAACAAACATATTGATCCCAGAATATTTATACTGTATATAAGAAGACGAACACAGAAGAAGACGTTCACAAGCATTTATACTCTCCATGACAGGCTGATGATCAGGAATCATGCAGCTGATAAATGTCTGTTTTCATTCCCTTTGAAGGCCTTTAGCTAGTTTGGCTTGGAAATGTCTATTAACGGGAAAATATCTGTCAGCTGTGTCGTGTAGCTCGAGTATCTCTGACAGTTTACACCGATTTCATCAGCCGGTCTGAGCAAGGAAAATTAGGTAACTCGGATGAGGCAAAATTAGTGCTCTCTAAATCTGCACGCCAGGCCAGGCTTAATCTGTTATAGAGGCTTTAATTAGCTCACAAACTTCTCATTAGAGCTTTATCAGGTAATGCGGGTGAGATCAGGAGCAAAAGTGCTGCTATTAACACACATTGATTACACAAGCTGTGTGAGTGGTCATTGACTAGTTAGCTCTAATACTGCAGATGTAAAGCAGTGGAGAAGGAATAGTTTACCTTCTTCTTCTGTGTGACAAGTGAGTGTCACAAGCATAAAACGTTGCCCAGCGCCATCCTGGGTATTTCTGCCTTCTGCAGATTTCTTACCAGATTCACACAGCAAAGAGGACAGCCTGAAGCAACAGTTTGAAGAAAAAGTTATTGGTTTCACAAGATGGATTTGAGTGGTGTGGATTATTTTAAGATGTTTGGACTCTCATTCTGGCGGCACCCATTCACTCTAATGTATCCACTGGTGAGCATGTGATGGAATGCTGCATTTCTCCAAATTTGTTCCCATGAAAAAACTAATTCCGTTTACATCTTGAATGGCCTGAGTGAATTTTTGAGCAAGTTATTTGTTTTGAACAGGCGGGTGGCATCTTATTACATCATTCATACTCAAAAGGAGCTGTGAGCTTTGATGGAAATTCAATAATTCATCTTTATAAACAAATCTTACTGTATAAAATGAACTCTATTTTTCCTCGTCTGCTGTCTTTGACGTCACTGCTCACGATAATCGTTAGTGAAGGCTATGACGTCATTTTCCTGTGAGTAAATAGTTTATTCACATTGAGTCTTTTTTATATACTTTTTATTTTCTTTCATGTCAACGTTTGTCGTGTTGTGATTCATCCTGGGTTTGAGCCTCAGAACTCTATTGACGATTGTTTAGAAATCCCAGTGGCGAAAACGACTCTCAGTCTCTGCCATGCTCTATTTCCCGCACCGCAATTTTATTGTCGCAATGGATTGGAAAAGCGAAGTATTATTGTATTAGCCCTCAGAGTATGAATCTAGATGTTCGATTTCATGAAGATGGCCACAGACCCCCCGACTGGATATTCGGGTTTGATCAGTAATGATAGTTGTCCTGAAAAGAACCAATGATCTGAAACCAAGTATGTGCGTTAGAGTTGTGGTTTTCGTTCCAGAACCAGATTCTGAGAGCGTTGTTTATTTGTTTCGTATACAATCAGACATTTGGAATCAACTCCCTCTGCTCTGGCTCCTTCCCTGGCTGTGTCCCGTTGAAACGCGAGAGCTTTGAGCTTTGTTATTGTAACGGGGGACCTCAGATGTTTGACATGTGTCCTGACCTGTTGCCGTGTCTGACTCGAGTGTGTTTGTGTTGAGTTGAACCTGTTGGTGTGAAGGTGAGGCTAAGAGCAAGGTTTTGGTTACGGCATGGGAAAACTGGATGTGCGAGCGAATAGCTTTGTGAAAATTCTCCAAAAAGGCTATTTTCTTGTGTTACATGGGAATAATGATATAGCATATGGTTTTGGGAAGATCTTTAGGGGAGCGATTCAATAAAGCTTGTTTCTGTCTCGGAATACAAAAAAGATGACGTTGTATTTGATGTTTTCAAAAAAGAAAACATTTTTGTTGATTGTATTTTTAATCAATTTATTTTAAAGCAGTAGAAGAGAGATTTAAATTTATTTTTTTTAACAAATTGCTAGTAAATTTAACAAATAATAGCAAAGAATCTGCAAGTGACGCATTGAATTAAACATGAGATTTTTGTTTCTAGTAAAACGCTCTACCCTAATCTTTATTTACAACTTCAAAATGTTTACTTTTAACAACAAAAGCAGTTTTAAAAATAATTTGTTTCTCATTTCTTTCTCTTTATTTTTTAGAGAGGTAAAATTGTTTAAGCATGTGGACAAATAAATCCCAGTTACCCATTTGTTTCTAGGAGTTAAATGATAAGATTTGATTTTAATTAGGGGAAAAACATGCCTGAAAGTTTTTATGGGTTTCTCTCTTCAAATAAATAATACAAAAAAAAATCCAGATCTGATTTTTCTTTTTATCACCCGCCAGTTGAATAAAACAAAACTGCAGTGGACACAAGCCATTCAGTGAAAGATATGAGGAAACGCTGGTGAAATCACATCCAGATGTGTGTGTGTGTGTGTGTGTGTGTGTTTGCAGAAGACTTTATTTAGCAGATTTTATTATGGGTGAAATCAGTCATTTAGTCTGATGGGACTGTTCTTCCCTGCACCAAACCATTGCCCAAGGTTTATGATGTGTTTCATTGCTGGATGTGATGTGCAGAATCACAGTGATGCATCATGACAGCTGACAGAGCTGCACTGAGCTTACAAATGATATCCAGTTCGTCCCAGTGTCAGAGGGTGATCAGTGTCCTGTGTCAGTCATGTATGTTATCAGATGAGGTCAAATCAAAATAAATTCATAGTTGTGTGCTATTCAGAAAGCAAACAGAAATGCTGCCCATCTGCTTTATTGAAATGGTCTCTATTATAATTAAAATAACATTAGGGAAATTATGTATTGTTTTTTTTCACCACATAGACAATGATGGTGAAATTTATTTCTATTTCCTGTGTAATTTTTATGAATTATTTTATTTTATTTTTTCAATACACCTGACTAATAAATCTGTTGTCCATTGAATTTGTAACTCTTATTTATGACTTTTTTTACATACTGTAATTCCAGAATTAAGACTCCAACTCCAATTTTTTTATAATTTATATTAACATAAACTTGTTGCTAGCTCCAATTGTTTAATTTATAATAAATGTAATAAAACAGTAGAAATATTAATATATCTAATAGAAAGAATTTATATATATATATAATGTGTATGTTATATATACACTATTTATTCCTTGCTCTATTTATTAACCAATACATTACATTTAATAATAAACAAAAAAAATGCTATAGGTGTGTGTTCAATTATATCTGTATATACTGTATTTGTTTTTCTAACTTTTATTTTACCCTTGTTTTAATCATTTCATTCACAGTGCTATTAAAATGAATTAATGCTAATGAACTGCCCAAAAGCCCTGAATATATATTTCCATAGCATAACTTTGAACTGATTGTTTAATATATTTTAAGCTCAAAAATGACACCAAAGTATACATTTGGCTTTCACCGTCCTATTTTTCCGTTCATTCTGGCGGTTTGTATGAACTTTACATGGATTCCCGATGGAAGAGTTGTAATTAGGTATTTTTAATTGTCAGAAGTATTTTTCAAAATAACCAGATGTTATAAACATGTCTCGTCAAATCATGCAACCAATTACGGTGATTCAAACCACAACCTCGTGGAGAAAATGATTCCTCCTTTAAGTTGGTTTTAGGTTTGAATCAACATGTTGTATTTACTTTGGTGAATTATGTTGAGAATGCAGGCTTTTTCTCTCAAACCTCATTTCATGTCATTTAAACCACCACATGCTTTCTAGCAACTAAAATACTGTATGAAGATGAATCGCTTGCACCATATGTCCGTATCATAATTGGTGCCTCAGACAGACAGACTACACACAAATTTGACTTTTCAGTAAAGGTTTATGAAAATATACATGCAGGGTGGGACTGTCATGTGACCCACGAGTCACATGATATCATGAAAGCTTTCTATACTGGTTTCCATGGTGATAGAGGCTGTGAAGCAGCTCAGAGTAAATATTTGGTCCTTTTCCTTGATTCAGGACTTCCTGAGTGCTGCTCAGAAATGTGTATATTTGTTCATAACAAAACACTTGACCAAGACAGGGCATTTCTTTAGCTAGTGTAGGATACCTAAACCTGATTGTAACCATTTTAGGATTTGAATACTTTAATTTTATACTTTAAACCAATGCATTCAACTAGGTACAATAAAATTGCATTAATATTACATTCAAAATGTTCAGAAACAAAATATTTTGTGTCTTTTGCTCCATCTATTGGTTGTTTGACGAGATTGCAACTGTGCAGTAGTTTAAAGAGATCAAATCATATCATCAGAAAATGTGAAATCAGAATGAAGGATAATTGTGGTATTCAAATATGAAATGCAAAACCGTTTTACAAATGTAGCATGTTTAAAAAAAATATTTGTACAAATATATTAGCTGTATTTAAAATGTAATACTAATATATATATATATATATATTAGATTATATATATATAAATATTTTTCATATATAAACAGCATAACTATATCCATGCATATGTTTGTATTTTCAAAATAAATGTACACCGTAAACACTATATTATGTAAATAAATAACAAATACTGGATGCGATTAATTTTATCAAATTTTATTATATTTATATTATAATTTTATTATAATTTATGTATTATCATTTATATAAAATGAGCCTGTGAAATTATAGAAATTCAAATCTGTGTGTGACAAAGAAAACTTGATGTTTTGGAGGGGGAAAAAAAGGAGATAAAAACATTTTTTAATCACATTTTCATATAGTTTTCATGACATTTTATATGCACATATTTTCAGGCAGTGCATGGTATAGTACTTTCCAATAGATATATGCAACACACACATTTGACACAAACTGAACCACAATGTTCACAATGGGGTACTGACATCAGTACACGACCAGAGGAAGAGTTCTTCATCATCATCATCATTAATCTTTAGTGTCATTCAACATCTGTAGATAATATTCATCTCCCTCAAACCCACTTCTCTCACGCGCTCCAAAAGTGTTAGTCCATCTGACTCGTTTTCACTCCCTTTGGCAGTTTTTTAACAGTATTGGCCAGTATTGTTTGTTTTATTATATGTCCTTTTATTGTTTCTTGTCTCTTCAGAAAACCCACTCCCAGGCCCTCAGAGGAAAGCCCGAACTGTCATTAGCATAGAAAAGTGTTATTGCTCCCGTCTGTGAATTAGAAACAAGGATTTTCTAATGTCCACCTAGAATGTTGTAAACTCAACATGAGTGGTTACCAGGACTGTTGCTATGTGATAGTGCCAAGTGTTCTACGTTTTTTATAATGTTGCTACAGTACGTGGTTGCTAGGGTGTATTGCATGGTTGCTAGGTGGTTACATACTGGCCTAACAGAGTCTCTGTGGAATTTTGTTCTCAGCCAATCCTAAATAGTGATGCTTAGTAGACATGACATTTTTGCAATATGTTTTCTTAGTGATATTAAAACCATGTAGCCACAAACTCTCTAAAACAATCAGTGATCCTTCCTCCAATCAAATGTCAGAGAAATCATTTCTATCCCTTTGATAAGGCCAGATAAATCCAAAAGGGATACGCATATACTGTTCATTTACGCAAATTAAAAATATGCCTTATCTAAAAGGCAGCAAAGCACAGTTTTATGTTTTCTAATTCACAGGAGTGGCTGCAATAAGATTCATATCGTGTGAAAGTCAGTCTGCGTTGCATTACAGTGAAGTTGTCAATGCAAGTAACATAATTAAATATTCTGGGCTTGGTGCAACTTAAGCTGAATGAGCAACATCTGTGGAATTGTTTATCATATCCTTTTTGCAAAAACAAGGGACGACGCACATACAGTAATGCACTTTCAGTGGAAGTCTGCACTAGAATAAATGATAAATATTCAGAAGTAACAGGACTTATACATCACATGTTAATATGAGAATAGTGTGACTTATTCCTTTTTTTTTCCACTTATTCAGACAATGTGAAATCCAGTCACCTTCCACAGACTTGGACTGTACAGTAAGCGCATCACTTAAAATGCGTTGTTTGTTTTTACAAAGGATGAGGTTTCTGTCTGTGCCACAGATGCCACCCATAAGGCTTAAGCAGTCTTAGTAATAATAAGATGCTAAAAGGTTGTCTCTGGTAACACTGGGATTGATGTTAAACACCGGCATCCAGCTTTAATCAGTGTAGACAAACTCATTCACTCACAATTCAGTCCAGTTTTTCCTTTAGATATCTTCAATTCTTATATCATTCACACAAGTGTTAAATAAATCAAGGATCACATTTCTTCTCAGCACATCCAAAAAAGTGTACATTACCTTTCTGTAGGACTTGTGTTCAGTTATTATTAGAAGCTGACTTGTAAGAAATAAGTGATCATTTTATTGTTGTAATGCATAATTAGAATGAATTAATGCATTAATAAGTTAAGTTTTGAAAAGTCACCAAGGCTGCATTTATTTGACCTGAAATACAGGAAAAGCATGCAAACCTTATTTTTTTTTTTTTTTTTTTTTTTTTTTTGCATCATTACTGCTGAAAACAGTTGTGCTGCCCAATATTTATGTTTTGTGGAGACTGCTACTTTGATTTAAAGAAAGTTCAAAAGCACAGCATTTATTTGAAATCGAAATCCTTACGTTATATATATATCTTTGATCGTTGCTGAATAAATGTATTACTTTCTTTTTGTTTGAGTGCAGTTCTGAAATCAGGACACTTGAATTGCCTTTCTCTTATTAGCCTAATTGTTAATTACAAGCAACGACAGTTTTAAACGATCACTGGGACTTTATGTGAGCTAAAAACCTGACAGTTTCTCCAGCTGCTCTGCTCTGAAGCGTGATGTTTAACCGCTTTCAGGAGCCTGCAGAGATCTCATGATGTCTTTGTTAATTATCTCCAGTGATGAATGGACCAGACCTCCTCCTTGACGAGCTGTTTTCATGGTAACCTGCCAGATGTGTTCAGAAGCCCTGTTATTCTTTGCATAGACAGACGGTCTGCCCTCTTACAGTAGAGCATAACTGCACATGATTGGATCAGCCTGATGTCTAGATACAATATCATTTCAATATTAAATTCAGATTTGTATGCAATCCGCTCTGTGATTCTGTAGCTTATCTGCTGTTTTTCCTCAGCACCGTGTCATGTTGTGGCCAGCAGCATCATTATCTCTCTCTCACCCCGCATTTGTTCTAATGCCCGACTTTCTAGTTGCTAGGAGACGAACAAGTGCATACAATTTCCTCGCCCTGCTTTTATCCTTCATGTGAACCCACATCTGTTGTTTTGTTTTTTGACTCAAGTAAAATGTGTGTGTTCGTTTACAGTACCTTATCTTTTTAAGATGTTTTAACAGGACCGGGTGTCTCATACATCTGTTTTCAATCGCACTTCAACTCCAAGCGGTGGATTTGATTTATGAGGGAAGACGTTAAAGCGTGTTAGCACTAGTATGACGTGAACACTGATTTTGTACAAGCGTCCTTTTAAAGTCAGCATGAAAACAAGCCTGTTATTTCCCAATCACAATTAATTAGTCCTTATTGTTTTTAAAGCAACTGCTGTTTTTGGTAACTGTACTTGTACTTGTCATTTTATGGAAGTAAAATGGCTTTCATGTTGCCTTTAAACACTCTCTTGGGTTTTTTCTCGCCAAATTCTCCTGCTCTCTCTTGTAGTTCAGTCCCGTCTGGATTTGGACATCCTCTGGATGGACCTCCAGGCGTTTTGTTTAGACAGCACAAGAAAGAAAGACATTGTCCAAAGGTAGCAAAGAGAAATAAAGGCGTTGTGATGTCATACACCACCATCGTTGGTTTAAAACCAGCAGCTGCTTTTCCCTCATCGCTCGAGAGTTTCTTCGAACCGGTGAATCTTTCTCACCCCCGTCTGGACACCCGCTCGGGCCTTCTGACCAAAAACCAGCCCTCAGCCAATGTGACGGTTTGACAGCCTGCCATCAACAGCCTTCCGATTGGTTTACCCCGAAAACGTCAATCATCAGGTTACTTGTTAAGGGGCTTGTTGACCTTGGGCGTCCCTGTGCTGGCGGTGAGCGTCTGGACGGCAGTGACCTCCTCGGCTGTTACCGTAGTAACCGTGTCCTTTTTGGAATTTTCTGGTTCCCAGAGGAAGAACTCGTGCAGGAGCGTGTTGACCGTCTCGGGACACTCCATCATCACCATGTGACTGCCTTCCTCGATCACTTTCAGGAACGCAAACAAGAGGATCTGGAATAAAGACCATTTTTTAAATTATGTTATTATTAATATATGTTACATATTAATATATAAAAATAATGTGTTTACTTTGTATATTGAAAAATATCCTTAAGTTATGCATATAATATTTTTAAATGTTTTTAAGTTAAAACTCGTTTTTATTATGGTATTATATTTTCATTGTGTTTCAGCATTTTCTAATGCACAATTAAAATCAGAAGTTGTGCATTAGTTAACACACTGTGAACATGAACAAACAATGAACAACTATATTTCATTAACTAACCTTAAAAAAGATTAATAAAGACTATAATGTAAATGTATTCTTTATTGTTTGTTCATGTTAGTTAATACATTAACTAATGTTAACAAATGACACCTTATTGTAAAGTCGTACCAATATATTTTGTAAAGTAACATTAGTTTACAGAATGCATTTCTAATGTATAAAACATAGTATAATATAATAGAAATGCTTATGCAAGTAAGATTGAGAAAATATACAAATTTCAGTGTATATATAAATTACAGTAACACTTTATATTACAGTTACACCTATTAGTATTAGCATGCATATTACTAGAAATTAGCTATTTATTAGTGCTAATAAAGTACATATTAATACCTTATTCTACATTCATAATCCTACTCAATAACTAAACGTAACAACTGCTTTAT
>JAUMHI010000034.1:18436860-18477236 GCA_032359435.1 Enteromius unitaeniatus
TGCTAATAAAGTACATATTAATACCTTATTCTACATTCATAATCCTACTCAATAACTAAACGTAACAACTGCTTTATAATGCGAATAAGGAATTTATTAATGGGAAAAGTTGTATAGTTAACAAGTGTTACCTATTCACCTAAGTTAAAAATGTACATTTTTAACTTAAACTAAATAATAAATACATTTATATTACATAAATACTACATTATATATTTACACACACAAACACATATTTGCTGATGGTGGCTTGTTGCCGAAAGAGAATCTGAAAAGTGTTTTAACGATTTATTTTTCCATTTGTAATTTATTGGCGATTTGCAGAACATCTGAACTGTGTGTTTTGTTTAAGAGCTGTCTGCCTGCAGGGAGTCCTCACTGACGACAGCAGTACAATGAGACGCCAATGTTTCATTCGAAGCACATCTGCATGAGGACATGCGTAATGCCCCTGTACTCATCAACAGGCCATTACAGCACAGAGACGCTCTTGTGTTGATGAGGAGAGCCGTGAATGAGCCAACATCACACTGTTATTACACACACACTATAGAATCAAAGGCTGAGTCCCAGTTCACATATATACAAGACCATATGTGCGAATCTCAATAAAAACTCTTCCACTAATCCCCAAATCAAACACAGGAAATAATAAATCATATTTTACAAGAAGATGAGATGAGGAGATTTAAGATGTTTGCATTGTGACCTTATTGTCATAACAATTAAGCACGTTCTCATCATAAATTGTCACAATGGGCATGATTACTATTTATTTGATTTTATATTAGTCTACGTAGTTGTCATTATTCTAAAAGGTGAATCTCCTTAGGTTATCATTTTACTGTTAAATGTACCTAAAATGAATTGCAAAATTGTCCTACAATGTATTATAACCTCCTTAAATGTTTTGCATAGCTAAATGCATTGCAAAAAATGTATACAGTATTGCAAAACTCCTACAATGTATCGCAAAAAAATTATTGCAAAAATGTATACATTTCATTGCGAAACAAGACCTAAAAATGTATTGCAAACCTTAAACCTTATTGGAAAAACGTTTTAACATTTATTGCATTTATCGCAAGTCCTAAAATTTCTTGCAAGAGGGCTTTAGGAGCTCTCTGGCAAAGGACATTTAGAGAGTAGTAAAAGTACAGTATGTGAATTGTGACAGCCAAAGAAAGCACTTATCACCTACAAGTCACATCAGAAATTATATTAGCGCAATGAAAATCTGTTTAATGTGCTCAAACCTCTGCCATCCGCTGATCCTCGTCAATGGGCACAAACTTGTCGTACATGCCGTGCACCAGCAGTATGGGGACGGTCAGCTCGGCGTGGTAAACCTCATCCCCTTCGGGCCAGTACTGACCACTCATCATGGCTCGCAGAACAAACGGAGACACGTTAAAAGCGTTTCCCTCCTTCAGAAGCTGCTTCTCTTTAGCGCCCTGTCTGGCAAAACCAGCTCTGAGTGCAAAACACAAGAAGAGACCTGTTTTTAACAGGCTGCAGGTTGTGCTAAAATGATGTTGTTTTTTGCAGAAAAAGATATTTCGGGCTCTTACTTGAGGAAGCTCCAGGCCAGGCACGGAGACAGACAGTGAAGGACGCAGGAGGGCAGCTGAAAGATGGAGCACAGGCTGGGCTCCAGGGCTGTGGGGCCGCCTCCGTTGATCATCACCACCTTGTGCACCTGCTCCGGATACTCGTGTGCCAGGAACGTACAGAACGACACCCTGCACAGAAACAAAACAGTGACAGTCAAAAACACAAGGCTTCTGTGAGCTTGACTACACTTTTCTCTACTCTTTATAAAATATTCTATATCTATCTATCTATCTAGGCCAAAATGTAGTTTTGACAGAACTGTCTAACACTCACCAAATATTTAAGATTATTTATAAAAGCTCTAAATTGGGTCACATTTCTCTCATTATTTTGCAGTATTTTAACACACTGAAATTCGTCATCATAAATGAGTGTCCAAGTGTGGCTGATAGTGTATAATGCAAAAAAACATGCATTGAGCAGAATCGTAATGTTTACCCGTAGGAGTGACCAATGAGGATGTTCCGTTTTCTGGCATATCTCTTGAATATGGCACGCAGGTCCTCGGCGAGGGCATAGAAGGTGTAGGCTGCCGCTATCTGAGGGGCAGTGCTGGCACCATGTCCTGCCAAATCCGGTGCGATGACCTCATAACCCAGCCGCGAGAAGAAATCCAGCTGACTCCCCCAAATGTCCAGCGAGCCGCCCACACCGTGGATGAAGAAGAGCGCCACGTCCGCATGTGTGCCCTTACAGCTGCTGATGCAGCGCTCCGTATCGATCAGCACAGTGCGCTTGGGTCTCCGGCGCCGGCGTCTGGGTGGAGGAGCTGGTTTCTGCTGGTCTAAGACGGGAAGCGGTGGAGTGGGTTTGGGATCTGGGGACGAGGGGGCGGTGGTGTAATCGGACAGCTCCACCTCCACTGTGCTGCACTGCTCCACGTCTCCGTTCTGGCACTGCAGGATCTCGGAGTGGAGCACGTCTCCCAGGTTTTCGATCACCAGCTGGCCGTTGCGGTACACCGTGATCTTGCGCTTGCAGTGGACGCTGCCGCCCGCTTCTGGCTGTGCTTCTGTGGCTGCAGGCCGCTCAGGGAGGATGTGGCGCACGCGCAGCACACGACCCGGCTTCACCTCCACGAACTCAAAGCCGTCTGCAGGCTTGCCATCGCATGATTCGACCGGCAGCACCATGCTGGTCGTCTTTCCCATCAGGCAGCAGAAGATGCTTTCGGTGATGCTGGTCAACATGGCGCTGGTTTACCTGAAGACATACAGATACACACAGTCTGCTTAGACTAATGTTTCTTGAGGAAAACCTTTCAGGATTTCTCTCCGTACATTGGACTTCTATGGTGCCTCCAAGTTTGAACTTCCAAAATGAAGTTTAAATGCAGCTTTAAAGTGCTTTAAATGATCTCAGGTGAGGAAGTAAGGTCTTAGCGAAACAATCGGTTATTTTGTTTCGGTTAAAGAAAATGACGGTTCAAGACAGTCGCAAAACTCCCATCTTTCTACGACTGAAGAAAGAAAGACATGAACATCTTGGTTGACAGGGTGTGAATACATTATCTGTCATTTTTTGATCTGAAAGTGAACTACTCCCATAAATGTATCACTGCCTATGTTTTGTCTCTAGATGGACACCCTAAATGTTTTTTTTGTTCTTTTTTCTCTCTAAGGCACATTTATAAAAAAAATACTTAAATGTCCTAATTGAACAAGTCCTAATCCTGGCTTAGTCTGAGCCCTGTCTGTGAAACCAGGCCTTAACAAAATCCTTAAATACTTCTCAAACCTTTTTTGTTCTTTTTTCCTCTTATTAAACCTACTTATTGTAAATACACTTTAACAATGATTTTCTTACTCAGTATTTGTGTCTTGTTTTCCAGCACAATTAAACAAACATTCCTAAAAGAACATAGTTACTTAAAAAGCAGCGCAAAATATGATAGTAATTCTCAAGTACTGAATAATTTATCAATTTTCTTTTTTTATTATGTATAAACTCATTTAATGTTTGATACATTTCTACAGTTAAGATAAAAAGAGATTGATTTGAGTTGTACCAACTGCTCATTACATAAAAACAAATACCAAAAGTACATTAAATCAAACTGTAATTATTTCTATTGTTGTAATGCTTAATATCTGAAGCAGTAGAGTAAATCCTTTAAACATATTACCTTTTGGATTGATCATTACTTTTAGAGGTTATTTAGAATTATTATTATTTTTTTAGTCGAATGCAAAAAAATGCCTTAGAAAAACCTGATTTATCAGTTATCATTAATGTTTGTCTTCATAAACTTTAATCAAAATTGAATCATTTTAATAACTCTGTAATACATATTTGTTAAACAAATATTTTCATAGAAACGCTTCTAAATCTTTTTTGGTTGTTACTGAATTTCATATTTCACTTGTTATGTCTTTAAAACTGAAGGGACTGTTCACCAATCACAGGTCAATCCATTACCACCGATGTTGTCTGTTAAAGTTTCTGCACTGCAGTCCAAGATCAGGAGGAAACCATTCCATGCTGTTCTGCTGCTGAGTAACTTTCACCTAGTTTAAATCTGATGTGTAAACATCATTTTAGCGCCTGTTGCACTAATGCGGTGTAATTTCATTTCAGTGGATATTGCCAAACCCCCTCCGGTCTTTGTGTGGATGTGCACAAAAGAAGCGCTGCATTGCCGTTCCTACGAGCGACAGTATGACAGCTGCTGTCAGCAGGGCTTTCACAAAGACACCATGAAAAATGCAAACTACGCTGCATAGAAAGATCCAGAGAGCCTGCATGCACAAATACACTTTTGATATGGAAACCCACAGGAAAGAGAATTACAAAAAGAATGTCTTCTGTTTCTCCTAAACAGCAATGAGTTTAAATGAAGAGAAAATGGAGGAGTCTGCTATTTCTCAGATGTAGGAAAATGACCCTAGTACACTCGCACATCTCATCTAAAGTTTCAAAGGCAAATGTTTCCAAATAATCTGAGCTGCTATTCACTTTTTTACATTTTCTAACCCTCAGGCTTTATCAGATTTGGAAAAATGTAGTATCCAAACAGCTGATAAAAACATCACAATAATACACAGCACACCAGTCCATCAGTTAATGTCTTGAAAAGGCAAAAGCTGAGTGTTTGTAAGAAACAAATCCATGAAGGTATATATATATATACAGCTCTGGAAAAAAATAAGAGACCACTGCAATTTACTCCTAAATCAGTATCTCTCTGAGCATTACAAGCATTTCATGCCAGTCTTTGTTAAATTTGTACACAAACATACTTCATTCTGTTTATTGAGGTACTTATTTGGTGAACACCTGAATCCAATTGTATTTAACAGAAAAAGTATAAAAAGCACTGCTGTAGTCAACACTATCTTCTTGCAATGTGACCAGTTGCATGGTAAAACATGCTAGAAGTGCTAGAAGAATGCATTTTTCTGCATTTTTTCCCAGGGCTGTATATGTAGTCATAGCCAAAAATGTTGGCACCCCTAAAACTTTTCCAGAAAATCTAATATTTCTCACAGAAAAGTACTGCATTAATACGTTTTGCTACACACGTTTATTCCCTTTGTGTATATTGGAACAAAACAAAAAAAGCAAATTTGACATAATGCCACCACTCTTCCTTCCAAACTGCTCCAGGTCTCTCATATTAGAAGGGCACTTTTTCCCAAAAGCAATTTTAAGATCTCTCCACAAGTGTTCAATGGGACTTGGACTCACCTGGACTCATTGACTCAATTTTTATTTTTATTTTTTTTTATTCTTTACTTTAAAACATGGCTTCTATCTAAAATACACAAAACGTGCACATTTCTCTCCTGCTTTAAACTAAATAACTTTTTCATTTTGTGGGTGAACTATTCCTTTTAAGAGAGTAAATATCAATCCAATACATTTCTCCAGGAGTGTGAGACACAATGGAAGCAAGTATTCAGGAACATCTTAAAATGCACACACACTCACTCGTGCAAATAACAGTAAAAGCAAGTTACAATGGGAAAAGAGTGTGCTGCATGTCACGTAGATCTTGCCAACGGCATCCTAGTAGAGAAGATGATTCAAACTGTGACCTAGACAAGGATCTAAAAATAGCCTGGGTTCCTCCAGCATGCTTCCCTTGGGTACTAATGGAGAAAACCACCTGTATAGAATGTTATACCATATAAATGAATGCATCTGTAGAGCTATGGTTGCTTCTTACTAACATATGATGTTCCTGAATGCTAATGCTAGTGAATGTTTACAGAGGTCAATTTCTGTGCCGGCTAGATGAAATATATATTCACTCCTAGAGCAATGAGACATCAAAACAGAAGCTCAGGATGTGTTGGATGCATATATGACGTACATAGACCCTGAGCTGAATTATTAGTATGAACACGATTTCCGTGCACCATGACTCATGAAATAACAAACGGGCCAGAAGCAAATAGTCACTGAATATGCTTCTGATATGTTGCTTTATTTTCTATTGAGTGCAATTATCAGTCAGTGAAAACATACTGTATGTTTAAATGTCACAAAAAAATTTCTTTTTTACTTTATATTGCAATTAGTGCTGTCAAATGATTAATTGCATCCAAAATAAGCTTTTGTTTACATAATATATGTACGTGCACTGTGAATATTCATTATGTGCATAGATCAATACACACATGCATGTATATATTGTAGAAAATGTTGTTTATACATCAAATACATTTATTTATAATATAGTTTATGAATTTAAATATAGGCATGTAAATATTTTCAAAATATTTATTGTTTGTGTGTGTTCATATGTACATAATAAACACACAACACACATATGTGATCAATAAATAAGCTTTCCATTGATACATGGTTTGTTAGGATAGGACAATATTTGGCCGAGATACATCTATTTGAAAATCTGGAATCGGAGGGTGCAAAAAAATCAAAATACTGAGCAAATCAGCTTTAAAGTTGTCACATATATTATGTAAACAAACTTTTTTGTATTAATCATGTGACAGCACTAATTGCAATTTAATAAGTGATATTTAAATGCATAGAAAGATAAAAAGACTTTGTAGCTGCCATATTGCAATTCAATTTAATATGTAAATGTAAACAATCTGCAAATATAAACAATAATTTTTGAGAACATATCTACATTTGGATGGCAAGGTCTGAAATTACTGTATTTTAACTTCTTTCTTTATTTTATTTCAATGGAGTATGTTTTACAAAACATAAATATGCTTAGTGTTGCATGATGTTTCTTCACTATTATGAAATTTAGCAATTCCAAGAGAAAATAGCTTCTACACCAAATTATTTTCATTTTCATTTTCAAATTATTTTTATTTGTTTTTCTGTGGTTCTTACTCATATATTGACAGTAATCTTCTCTGTCTAGCTCTTCTGAAATGTTTTCCTTGTCTTTCACAGCCCTATCAGTCCACGGACAACAGCTTTGATGGAGGAAGTGACACGTTTATGACAGACGCAGCAGCTCCAAGCCAGAGACGCCAGCAAACACAAGCAGGATTAGTCATGGTTAACTCCTTCTCTGTCCTCGCTGGCCCTTCTCCTGCTCTATTTTTCAGATTCCTCATCTTACATTATTCAGACCGAATGCAAGAAGGTTTTTAGTGGTGCTGTATTATTAATCAAATGTAGAGCAGGTGCAAAACATATCTAACTGTTTTGTGCTGCTTCTTAATGCAAAACTCCAAACAAACCTCAGAGGTCATATACAGTGGTCTGCTTAAAATACCTGAACGTTATTGTCACGTATATAACAAAATATCAAATCGTGTGTTATTCATTTCAATTTGAGGAGAGCTGACTTCATATGTCCACTAAAAATCACCAAAACATCTGATTAAAATGGTGAGGAAAATGAAAGAATGCATTTGAGATGCAGACACCCTTTGATATTTTGTATTGAATGCAATGACATTCTGGCTTTTTAAGTGCCCTAATACTGTTTGGGGTCATTGTATATTCAGATTTACAGTATTCGCTTTTTGGGTCTCATCACATGATTCTTAAGACTTTCTGGCAAATATAAAGACCTTCCGAAATCCTCTAGGAGTGATACAATTGCCCTGGCATCTGCAGCGGGGAAAGTGTTGACTTCAGCACCTACAGAGGAAAATCAATGCCGCAGGCTGATTCTGCCATAGTAAATCTCTAGATATTATGCAATCAGGTTAGAGCTCAGTTTAATGTCCGAGAACTTCTGCCGGTCAAACACAAAAGGGAGTTCTAAATTGTTTTTACTCAACATGATTGATTAGAAAATCTGAAAACTTACTGTAAACTGGGTTATCGGTTCATTTATCATCTTAAAATGGCCAAATATTTGCAAATTAATCTGCAGTCAATTCATCTTGATTCCTCAGTCTTTAGTTCTACAGAAGCTTTTTGTGAGGAACAGACAACCACATGAAAGACGAGGAGGAGGAGGTATAGAAGCAAAAGTGTTTTGAGGGTGAGCAGATTTTTCCTAATTGGCTAAACCACTGAAACACTAATGCGTCTCAAAAAAAAATAACAAACTGATAGTAAGTTTAAAATCTGATGCAACAGTGAGTGATTTGGAGATGGGGAGGAGAACATCGGTGCTGCCAATTAGCTAATGATTCTCCTGCATCAGGTGCTGTTTACCACATCTCCACAGGAACGCTATTTAAATGCACACAGAGAGAGAGAGACAGAATCAAAAGAATGATTCACGGAGAGAGGAAATGTCCACTGTGCTACACTAAACTCATTTAGAATTTTGTAGCTGGAATAATAAAAGCATTAAAGTAATTGTTTCCCCCCAAAAATTACATGGATTCATCCTTAGTTCATCCAATGTAGTTGAGTTTGTTTCTTCATCAAAACAGATTCAGAGAAATGTAGCATTCTGTTGCTTGCTCTGAGTGAATGAGTGCCGTCAGAACGACTGTCCAATGAAAACATCAAAATAATCTACACAGACACCTGTCTTGTGAACAAATGTTTTTCCTCCACTTGAAACTCCTGTTTCTCACATAATAATCCAGCTGCATATTTGTTTTGAACATTTTTGGCCTCTTTCGCTTGAAAATGGTGCTTAATTTTCTTCTGATTCAGAAGACTGAGATTACTTTTTTCACTGGAGAACGCAATGTTGTGGATGGAAGACTCGCGTTTTAGCTGAAAGCAATATTTAATGTTAAAATTGTTAAAAAAAGTTAAAACAGCTTGATGTTTCTTACAAATATGTAGCTTTTCACTTCTCCATATGTTAACTGATGGACTGGAGGGAAGCTGTTTGGACTCTCATTCTGACGGCACCCGTTCACTGCAGAGCATCCATTCCCGAGCAAGAGATACATTTCTTCACATCCGCTTTTATGAAGAAACAAACTCATCTACATATTTACTAGTCTAAGGCTGAGTAAATATTCAGCAAATTGAAATTTCTGGGTGAACTGTTCCTTTAAAACAGAAACCCACTCAAAGCTACAAGAACCCCTAATCTATAGATGAAGCCCGTAACTCACCACACTGACCACACTGATTAACGGTTCCTTCTAATAATATATGCCATCATTTAATGAGACAAATCTATATGAAGTGGTTTACCTTTTACCAGGATCTCTTACTGCAGTGATCAAGTTGTTAAGTCCCCATTTGAACCTTTTTTAAGTCAGTTATGCTTTGGCATAGACTGCTACTGCACAATGATGTCAAAGTATTTCATTTAAAGAAATGATTCTATTCGTGCATGAAATCCCAAGCAAACTCTTGCATGCGTTGCCCCACATTTACTCAGTGGGAGTGTGTTTTGGTGTGTCATCGTTCAGTCTGCAATGCAGAATTAGAGTGTGTAGGCTGTACAGTACGGTGCTTAGTAACCTACATTAAGAACAATATGTACAGTCCCATCCAACCCCCCCATGACTTCAACTGGGCTGTCAATGAAAAAGGTTTAGAACATTTAAGTAAGGATGGAAGAGATTTAATATACAGTATGATGCGCTGCAATGCATCAATGCAAGAACAGTGTCTTTTTGCACACACTGTTATTGTCTTCTTGCATCCCACAGAGCAGGTCGCCATGGTTTCATCATGCGAAACACTGTAACACTTCCGAACACATCAATGGCATTGATTGATGGGTTGCTGCGCAACGCATGTAGCAGAGATGCAGGTTTGCAAAATACACTGCATACTACATACTGCATCACTGAGACATCAACTAGTACGCAGCCTTACGTTACGCATATGGATACGAGTATGATTTGGAAACAAGATTCTTACCTGGATCGACGCCTGCGAGACGAAACGGGTTTGCAAGCGCAATAAATGATGCACTGATATTTGAAAAAAGGTATAAAGAGAGCAATTAATCTGTCAATTCAACCCGCTAATGTCATTTAATCGGATTCTGCAGAGCAGGTTTGACATCTTCATTCTAATGTAGATTTACGCCATCAGAAATGGAATTAAAGCAAGCGATGCATTCAGGTGCAGAGAGCTCAAAAGATGCATCTCAATAAAAGCGATCCAGTGGCATCCTGAGCTGAAAGCAGAGCAGCACTGCGCCTCTCAGCATCCTCACGGCTGGGTAATTATCCAGCCCAGTGCCCTTGTTTTCTCCTGCAGCCGGGAACCATGTCTTGGTTCGTGTTCTGTTTGACTGACAGGAGATGGATCGAACTGCAGGGCTTCCTTCAGTGAGTTCTGACCAATGCAGCGTCTGCTAGAGCTGTTGCTAAGCCCAGATGAGACAGAAAGCCAACAGACATCACATCCCATGTACAAATGACCTTAAAGGAGTTTATGGCAGTGATTTCAGCGTCTCCTTCAATATTAATAATAATCTATAAATGAAATAAAAACAAATAAATGAAATAAATATGCACAATAAGACCGTAAATGATGAGAATACTAAATGTTTTGACCTACTGTATCTTGTCTACCATGTGTATAATGCATATAGTGCATGGATTTCTAAATAAATACCATTATACTATACGCATGATTATAATAATAATATAATATGTATTATAAAGGTGTATGTTTTCCCCCATAAATGTTCATGACTGCATTGCTTTCATGTCCATATTTTAGCTTTTCATATATCATTCTTATTACATTATAATTACTGTTAGTAATTCTCAGTACTGTAATACAGCAGTGTATAATACGTCTTGTCTAAACAAAATGACTCAAATAAAAGGCAATTCAACAAATACTATTCTGATGTAAAAATGGTTTACATTTATTTTTTCTATACATTTTACAGCAGGAGTCTTCGGACCCAAATTGAGCTTAGGCCCAAAGTACAATTGCACAATAAGTCTGGCATTTAAACAAATTCATGTATTTACATTCTTTCTGATTTGTACATTGCCACCATATTTGTACATCGACTACCGTCACCTGTCTGGTTACCAACATTCTTCATTTGTGTGAAACAGAAGAAATAGTAAAAGCATAGTTTGGAAGAACATGTGGATTAGTAAATCATGCCAGAATTGTCATTTTCCAGGAAGAAGGTTAGAGAACATTCACTCACTGACTAAAATCGAGAAAAGAGAAAAAAACTGCTATTAAGCTAAAAGTACAGAATTGATTTTAAAAAGGAAGATTCATTTTGATTTGGTGTTCTGTTTAGAACAGAAACAAATAGTAAAGTGCAATTACAGGGGAGTTCTGATTTATTTAATAAAAGTTACCATTCTTGCTTGCGTTTGGCACATTTTACAAGGCGATTTTTAATAAAATAATCAAGTATCACTTAATTGTGTACTATCATCACTCACTTCCACTCTCACTCTACTGCTTGTGATGTGACACAACTCCCATATTTTCACACCCAGAACGGTGAGCTCAGATTTCTTAGCTGTTATAAACGGTCTCTATGTGAGATCTGATCCCGGGTCAATTCTAATTCTGTGTGAAGGACTGCTCCTCCTGATCTAGGTAACGATTGGGTCTCCGTATGCACAAGAGTGCTCAATAGCGACATTGTACCAGTTTCCTTTCCCTCCTTTATAGGCACTGGTGACAATCCTGGCCCATCCTGACTCTCCCTATAAAACACAAGACAAACCGTTTCATCACAGCGACAGCAACTCAAAGTTAAACACAGCAAACGAGGCTCAGTAAATGACATCATTTTCATTTTCAAGATAAATTATTCCTTCAATGCGTTTCATTCCTTCAATACTCTTTTGGTCTCATGTGGTTATTGTAAAGATGAACAGATCAGACCCAAGCTCTTGTAACTCTACTGACCCAGAACTCGCCCCAGGAGTTCCTGACGATCCAGTATTCGGTCCCGTCGTCTGTGACGCCCCAGCCTGCCACTGAGATGATGTGATTCGGCACCGATAGAATGTGAAATTCAGCAAAAACCCCTCCATCATATGCCTCCAAGCCTTCAGTGGCCATTATTGCACAGCTACAACACAGAGAAACTGTTCTGACACTGCTGCAAAGTTCAGAGGTACTGACAAAATCAAGCTGAAACCTGATCGAAGCCTATCTAAAATAGCTTGAACTGAACTGATGTACCAGATGTAAAGCGCTGTTACTTTAATATCACTTATTTTTATTACAATTTTGAATGAGTTTTTATTTGCAAGGTTTTGTTTTCAGTTAAAGATTTGGTCTTTTGTGCTTTTTTCTTTTTTTAATACGTTTTTTAATATAGATGATTTACAATTATTTTTATTTCACGTTTAGCTATTTTACCTCGTCGTTAAACCAAATCAAAATTCTAAATGTTACCATGGCAACTTATCAGAATAAAATAAATGCAAAGTTTTTCTATACTTATTTTCAAAGTTAATTGTATGTCAAATAACCATTTTTTATACTATAATAACCCTGCTCTAAACAGCCCACTGGTAATAAACTATAGACACATTTGGGGTTTTTTTTAATAACTTGCATCATATTGATTTTGCTGCCATTAAGGCCCGAGATTTGTAGACCGTTTTAATATACATTTAGCTCAAAATACGGTCTGTAGAACCTGCCTGATCGGTCCATTTTTGTAGATCTCAGCCTTCATGCGATCTCGTCCTGAGACGTCTCCATAGTCTCCAACTTTCCACACGGTGTAGTTTTTAATTTTAGAACAGGAACCAAAGAATGAGCATGTGCCACACTGATTAAACGAGTCACATTCTACAGAGGAGAGAAAAAAATCACTGATACAGCATAATTATAGTATTGTAACTTGGATAAAAGTTGTGACATTTGCATGTTGCAATCAAATGCCTTTTATATATGCGGCATTTCCATGAAATAAATGATCAAGGCAATTCTTGCAGTTTATATCTCACAGTATGTGTGTGCATCTCTGATTTTTAGTTTGAAATACAGGTATTGTATATATTGCAACTCTGATTTAGGTGTCTTACTTTGATTTCGGGCCTGATAATTATTGCAGGTCTCATCAGGAATGCCGTGCTTGTGTGCGTAAGCATATACACCCATGTGATCTCCACCATAGCATGATCCCGCCCCGCCGCAGTCAATCACATTCTGCACTGACAGGTAAGCTGAAGGCCACGCCCCTTTCCTCTTGATGTTGATGCGATCTGAATTGAAGACAGAAAAGAGCACTTGTTTTTTCTGTACTCTATTAAACCGCTGTAGATTCCCGGGCCTGACCTGCGAGAGCGCTGGTGGAGCCCATGGCCCAGCAGGAGCCGCAGTACTGTGGGATGTGTTGGTTACGTGTGATGCTCACATAGTTTTTGCCATCAATGTTGCGCCAATCCCAGGAGGCGGGGAGATCAGAGACGTTTACATATTCATGAGGCCGAGGGTATGTCCTGAAACACGCATGAGTTCAGTTCAGTAAAAATACAGTTAGTGATCTGAAATAACATCTCATTACCTTAAGTTCCTAAATGCCCTGTCTCCTACTCTTCATGTTAAAGGTGAAGGTAACAGGATACTGAACAAAAATACAGTTTTCTTAAAGAACTGAGTTAGGTTTAGGTTTACTTTTCTTACATCAATTTTCTTGTTTAATACAAACCCATCATTTTGATACAAGTATTGTAGTTTTTAGTATTTTACACTTACATTTAATTTACACTTAAAACAAGAAAACAAAAACAAATCTGCCAGAGGGGTAACATGACTAATTAAAAGAGGATAACAATATTATTCTTAGTTCAAAGGTACTATGATGGTACAATAAAAAAAAAAAAAAAAATATATATATATATATATATATATATATCACTATAATATGAGGCTACCTGCCCTTATAACATGGTATAACATGTACTAAAATACAATATATTGAAAACGCACAAGTTTGCCATAGTACTGTGCTTTTTTCAAGTGGTTTTGTTATTGCAGGTAAAACATATACGCAAATAAAATATTCCCATACTTCATAAATGATGGTCTGTGGTCCTTCATTGGTTTGTAGCATGAATTTGATAGTTGCTGAACTTCAGTAAATCCTCTTGTGTGCAAAAACAGACCGAGCAGAATTAAAACCCAAAAGACAGCAGACGCCATGATGAATGTTTACATCGCAGTCTGACGCGTTGGACAGAGTTTAGCGCCCTCTGCAGCTCCGGAGAGGAACTCCGCAGCCTCGTCTCTTCTACAAACAAGAACTTATGCATATTTGAACTTTTATGCATTTGTCCCTAGGTAAAATTACTTTTTTATGCTGTAAAACGCAACTTATTTATATCCAAAATAACTGTTGGTTACTCTGTTTGATTTGGGCTGGTTAGTGATTAGAGTAGAACTGGTTAATTTTGAAGTTGTAATGATTCATTCTCACCAGCAGGTGCCACTAAAACGCTTTAGTTTTTTTAGTGTTTATCATCTTTCGTAGTATACAGTATATGGGTAAATCTTAATATTTAGAGATAGGGTTTGTTTTATGTTTCACGTGTCTAATAAAAAAGAAAAAAAAGAATGTAAATGATATGAATTTATGCAAAAATAAATGTTTGAAATCGATTTTTAAATAAATAAATAATAAATACAAAAATATAACAAACTTTTTAATAATGTTCAATTTAACAAGACAGTACATACAAAGGTTATAGATGATAATAATCTTAATATAATGTATGAAAAAACTATTGAAAAGTGTTTTAAAAACTAATTACAATTTAAAATTATTAAATGAATCGTTTAATAAGTTTCATGCCAAAACTGGGTTCGTAAAAGTTACATTTAAATGGTTTAAATTTGTAATGTAATTAATAAAACATGTTTTAAAAAGAGTGAGTGGATCATCAAATACCAGAATACAGCAAAACTTCTTTAAAAGACTTTTGTGAATGTTAGGCTGTAGAAATCCAAAACCATTTTTATAGTGATTTTAAGTGATCAAAAGTAATTGAATCTTTGAAATCTTTTAACTGGCCTAATTGCTTTCTTAATCAGAATTTAAGTCAGAGAGGTTCATCATGACGCGTGTTTGGAGTTTCTTAACAGGAAGTTTGCATCCATCGTCTTGTTCTAACTTTTATGTAATGAAATTATGGTCAGTACTGATAAGTGTGGGAAGTTGTTTAATGATCAGAGTTTGTCCACTCAGCAGACTGTGTGGACTCAGATTGCCATGTGATTCAATTTGACGTCGTTCTCTCGCTTCCACCTGCACTTCATCATATCCTCTCACTTCAATTCATGTGTATCTCCTGACTCTATCAAAGACATGAGAGCTTTTCCACTGTCATGTGTAGTTTTATGATGACCTGAATGCAAGTTGACAAGATTAAAGATCTGATAGTGGTCTTTTAAAGGAAAAATAAGGAAAAACAACCTCTGTTAAGATCAGTGAGACCCCTGTGGTCAGTAGATAAGAGTCAAACTAAAATGCACTCTTTTTTTTTTTTTGCAGTATGTATAGCATGCATGTATGTGCATTTTCTCAAGTATTGAGTTTTTGATATTTATATAAAAAATCAAATAAATAATATAAATCAAATAAATTATATACATTTTCAGTTTAGCAAGACAGTATAATGTCAAAATGCAGTTCATAGAATTTAATAGTATGCATATGTACATTATATGCATTATAAAGAATATAAAAAAGTAAAAATTTTTTTTTAATTTAACTAGGTAATAAATGTATTGTTTAAAATGTCAAATAGGTTTATACATTAATAGTATAGAGATAAATCATACAAGTTATAATCGTAATATTTTTTCCAATTAGAGCAGTTAAATAGGAATTATTAGTTTGCTGTGAATATATATATATATATATATATATATATAATTTTTTTTTTTTTTTTTTTTTTTTTTTTTTTTTCTGGTTTGTCTATTTATTTATTTATTTTTTGCCAAAAGAATGCCTGTCTTTTTACATTTACATTTTTACATTTTCACTTTATCATGACATTTCCAGAATATCTTTTTCATCAAGTCATGCTTTTCTATTTTAGTGCATGCAAGTTTAATATGCATATGTTTATCTGTATTACTATATTTAAAACAGAATTTTGTAGTTCACACATGTTGGTATATATATATATATATATATATATATATATATATATATTGAATTAATTAATGAGCTATACTGGCTTCAAATCTATGCAGACACTAACCTATCCTCTCATATTTTATGTCACCATATTTAAGTGATTTTTCTGACAACCTTTGCTTTGACTTTTTGTGAATTAGTATTATTTTTACAGTCAAATCAATTCAATTTCTTTGTATTTTATAGATTTCTCAATGCATTTTCTATAGTGTTTGTGTATCTATCTTTCTCCTATTCACAATAATGTTATATGTCAAAGATTTCAACATTTGTTTTCCTTGTTGGACATGTGACAAACAAACTTTAAAACTTAAAAGCATCAGTCGGCTCCCAAACGCTAATTCTAATTGTATAGATGGCTAAAGAGTCATTAATAATACAGAGCTTTAAAGGTAGATGTTGGTTGGTGGTTAAGAGGTTATCATCAATGTTTTAGGGCTCTAATGAGGATGAGGATGGTGATGGTTCTGAAGAAAGTGATACCTGGAACACCACGCCTAATGTAAAGCCTCGCGATTACATAAGAGCACTGAAGCAGCAGGGTCATGTGACATCACTGTTACACATAACATGCTGTGATTGGTTGAGCAGCACAGGGGAATCCATTAGTATTACTCCCAGTTGTATTGTTTTTACTAGCGCCTTTTCTTTAACATGAAATGTGTAAAACTAGCTATCATGGTATAATGTCGGGTACATTTGGTGTCCAAAGTCAGACTCTGTTACCAAGGTAGACTAACAATGCTGACAATAGCGAAACAGAATTGACAGTTTTATAAATTTTTTTCAAAAAACTCCACTTGCTGGAATTAATGCTAAGACCACATGAAAATAATGAAAACAAGATTAAAGGAGCTTTACTGTAAATAACCCGATGTGAAATCAGTAATAAACTCTGTCTTCTTTTGACGTTGTAATGGAAGTGGACGATACACAGAGATGGTAGGTAATAATAGAAGGTTTATTTGCACAGCATGTGAGAGACAACAGGATAAGACAATGAGCATGGTGAGTAACTGAATCTTGGGATAATCTCCGAAAGAGAATGGCAGAGAGTAACACAGTCTTTTATATTCACAGACACTTGGAGACGAGGAGACAGCCACACACCACAAACACCGGGAAACCTGGAGACACTGGAGAAACACTGGAACGAAGGAGAAGAGTAAAGTAAGTACAGGGTGAGTATTCTCAATAGCAATGATCTTAGGAGCAATGGAATAAGTCCATCGGAGGTTTGACTGTGGTGTGGTGGTTTTAAAAGTGCTGTTGATGAGGGTGATGATGAGTGTCAGGTGGAGGTGATCAGAACTCCGGGGAAGGTGAATGCTGTGATCGGGTGGGGGCAGAGCCTGGTGTGTCTGTGACATTACCCCCTCCTCTAGGGCCCCCTCCGGAAGAATGATCCCTCTGACGCTACAGCGGTCTCCCCCTGCCCCTGGGTTCAGGACAATCAGGATGGGTGATGTGAAACTCTTTGAACCCATGATCTCTCCTTGGGTCCATATCCCTCCCAATCCACCAGATATTCTAGAACACCACCGTGATGTCGGGAATCCAGAATCTCCTGGACCTTGTAGATGGTGCCCTCATCCATGACTAAGGGAGGAGGGGGTTCCGCTTCAGGACCAGGCTCTTTGGGGAGAGATACAGGGTTAGTTTATGGTTTGATCAGGGATACATGAAATGCTGGATGAATCCTGTAGTGTGCTGGGAGTTGTATAATCTGCTCCAGGATAAGGAAGGGACCAACAAACCTGGGTAATATTTTATAATATGTATATGTACTTTTACTCAAGTACTTGATTTGTGTACTTTGACCCCCTCTGCAAGTGTACCCACCATATAGTTTTTCATTTTATCAAATAAAATTTTAAGTTTATTCATTTTAGTACATCATGCTAAAAGAAATATGAAATGTTGCTTTAGCAACTTGCTAAAATATATATATATATATATATATATATATATTTGTTTTATTAAAGTAATTGTTTATAATATACTGTAGGTAATGAAAATGTTTATTGTATGGTTCTAGTTAACTATAACAACCCTTTTATGTGTGCTGCTATGTGGTCAATGAGGTTGATGATTTGATGTTTACTATATTTTAATTTTTTTTTTTCATAATTTTAGTTCTAAATGCATTAACACTTAAGCACCAGCAATTGCATTGCACTGAATTTGCAGTATTATCTTTTGGATGATATTTTACTGTCCACAGATTCAAGTTCACCAGTCTTCTTTAAAAGTCTTTAAGAAACTGCCCTCCATTCATTCTTTTAAAGAATGATTCTCTGTAAATTTGGGTCAATTTTCCTCTACTGCAGCTCAATTACATTGTGGTGTACCACAAGGGTCAATTTTGGGCCCCTTTTAATTTCATTCAACATGCTTCCCCTGAGCCTTATCCTTTTTATTTTTTTGAGTAATATAGCGTATATTATCTTGCCTAGCCTGGCTGCTCAGTTAGGTCCTCTGTGGTTGAATGTAAAAGAAAAAGTGGGGGGGTCTCTTTAAGTCCTTAAAATCTAATAAGGACTTGGAAATAAAGATCCACTCACCTATTTTCACAAAGGTTACACTATTGCAATTCAAAATGATATGGGTCTTGCCCTTTCTGTGTTTTCCTATATACTACTTGTCCAAAATGTGTCAGTTAGGCTGCTAAAGGGGTACAGAAAGAGTAATGAAATCTTAGCATCTCTACACTGGCTCCTCATGAAATTCAGATAAGGCGTTGCTAGGATCATTACTTGCCTATTTTATTTAGTTAATATTTGTATATATATTATATATATAATATTATATTTATAATATTTTTTTTAAAGGTTAATGACAGTAGTTATTAAATTACAGCATAATAACACTGTTCTTATGCTGCTACAGTGGTTCCGAGGCTATTTAAAGGTCCAAATCAAAAGAACTCATCCAAAGTGTCTGTGAGACTTTGCTGCACCATTACTTGTTTTGCACTGATATCTAAAAGCCGAACTGTAATTTCATTTCAGATTCATCTAGTTCTAAATCAGCTGTGATTCAGGCAAACTTGTTAAGCTTCTGTAAATGGCTCATGGCTCTTAATGGATGTCATAAGTCAGATGCTCTGCACATGGATCTATGCCAGTCACAAATACTGCAGTTTTATTTTATATTCCTGACTGTAGAAAATTAGTTTACAGTCGATGCTAAGCAAAAGAGCGTAACATCCCCTGGCGTTGCTTTATGATCAAAACATCAATCAGCATACAGTTTGGTTTTCTGATGGACAATCAAACAAATGCTTGCTGGCCATTAAATGAGACCTGTGTAATCAATCACGCTTATGTTTATGCATTATTGAAATGTTGGTGGATATTGGAAATAATCTCCACCCATGTGGACCGCCATCAGAAAAGAAGTTTCTTTAGGTTTTACTCACTCTCTCTGATGAATTATGGATAGAAAGTGAATGTTTCCTGACTTCTGTTTGTCATGGAGCCTCCACCCTCAAAGAACAATCATAAAAACTATAGATATTGATCAATCGCTTCCTTTCACTCAGTATTGATTAGCTGCAAGCCACTTAGACTTGATTATTCATCTTTTGCTTTACTGAAGACACTTTAAATGAGGAGAGATTTTGGCAAATTGGTTTGTTGAGAGAATATTGTGAAATTCTATAAAGACGAAACTATTTTAGTGTTTAGTATATGATTATAATAAAATAGATTAACATTTAGACAAGAAAAAAAACTTTTATTAAGCAAGGATGCATTAAGTTGATCCATTATCTATCTAAATATCAGAATAATTTCTGAAGGACCATGTGAAGACTGGAGTAATGATGATGAAAATTCAATTTAGATTTATTTTAGAATTTATTCACATAGATGTAAAGTCAGAATTGCGAGACATGAACACACAATTGCAAGTTATAAAGTGAGAATTGTGAGATGTAAAAGTCAAAATTACGAGTTATAAAGCCAGAATTGTGTGATATAAAGTTGCAGTTTTTACTCGCGATTGTGTTTATATCTGCAATTCTGACTTTTTTTCTCGTAAATTGCGTTCTAAATTGAATCGTAAATTCACAGTTCTGAAAAAAAGTACAAATATTGCAAGTTTGTGTCACACAATTCTGAAGTCAGAATTATGAGATAAAAAGCCGCAAGGACCTTTTTTATTTTTTATGCAGTGGCGAAAACGCGAAGAGTCTTTCTTTAAAAGTATTAAATAATTTTACTGACCCCAAACATTTAAATGGAGTAAATTCACATGCATGCATGTATTTATTTATTTGAACTTAAACAATAGAACAGTGATCTTATGTAAATCCACAAAAACATATGTTTTACTGCAACACAAAACGTTGGACTTGATAAAAACAATTGAAAATGTTTTTTATTATTTTTATTAATTTTGGTATTTTGGTAAATTTGGTATTTTTGAGTAATGTACTGTAATATTTGCCAACGACTTGTATCAAAAAATTTATTTATTTTGTTTCTGTACAGTTCATTTAATTTTAAATAACCTTTTCACTTTTAGATTTACCAATACACAAGATTACGATTCTGTCTGATCTAAAAAGTGGTTTAATTCAGTGTTTTCTGAACCCTGTCAGCGAAGATTTTCCACAGACAGCATGTTTAAAGTTATAAAAGCAGCTTGTTGATGTTTGCTTCATCATGGAGGTACTGCTGGTTTAAATATTTATGCTTAATATTTCATCTCTAATTGTCTGCATCTGTGTGTATATGTGAGAGCTAATAAATGTGCATGCAGACCACTAAGTATATGGATTATAGACATTATTCTATTATTAGCTACTTATGAGAGCCAAGGAATTAAACATCCAGGAAGTTTGATGCATTGTAAGTGCTTTGTGTTAAAATTTTGATGCCATCCTGAGGCCCAAAGGTTGATGTGCAGTTTTTAAAGAGCATGAGTGACCTGCTCTAAGATCTTCTATAATCAACACCATTAATGAACAAACATGATGTCAGACAAATGGATTATTGATGCCTTACCTGCAGCACTAGATCACATATCCACTGCTGACCTGCATGTGAAGGGAACAGCAGTTGTGCTTAAATAGCTGTTGAAGATCTTTCGTGGAATAGACATCAGGGAATTAAACTAGCTGCAGAGCAAACCTCCTTAACTAGACCTTTGATAAAGCACCATGGTTAGCACCATGTTAAGAAGGTAGTTTCAAGAAAGAAGCAACCAACAGAAACATAGTTATATATATATATATAAATCAGTGTCATTCACTTATATTTAATTAGTCACTTGCTGTGAAAACACAATCTACTGAAAGATTTTACTTGATTTAGTTTTTGCCTTTCAGGAATAAGTGAGAAATTCAATACTCTCAGAATTTGCATTGTTTTTAAGGTTCATTGCCACATAATCATTTATTTATTTAAAGGGTTACTTCACCCAAAAATGAAAATTATGTCATTAATTACTCACCCTCATATTGTTCCAAACCTGTAATGGTGCATTCACCAACACCGGGCATTCAGAGCTCACGTATTTGCCGGGGGCATCCTCACCGTGGTTAGTAATTCTGACACTTGCCACTGCCCAGTGGCGTTGCGAGGGTGGGTGGGTCTTTGGGGCTTAAGCCCTTGATGTATTGTCAAAAGCCCCTGATCTTTTGGAATATGTTGCACTTAATATGCGTGTGGGGGAGTACTTCTTAGGGGCTAATGTTAAGCCCCTTATCTCTTCTGACCGTAGCAACGCCCCTGCTCCTGATGTCTTTAGTGGTTAAACAGGAGGTAAAATTCAGAGGTTTCTAGGAAACATCTAAGGTTACATAGGTAACCCACGTTCCCTGAAGGAGGGAACAGAGACGCTACATATGGGATCTCGCTTGAGCAAATTTATTGAAATTACTTCTCTGATGGAATGGTAGTGATAAAAGCATCTGTTTTTCTTTATTGCACAGATTTCCAGTAGAAATATATGTGTGAAATATAGTGTTCAGAAGGAATCTAATCTTAGTTGATTTTCAGGCCAAAATTTTTATTTTTTTCAGAGCATTGTACCTTCTTTTATTCTTGTATGAACATAGTGTGGAGTCAGAACAGTCAGTCATGAGGCTTAACAGTAGTAATGGTTTGGATGCTGACTTAAAGGACTGCTGCCTATGTAGACAAGACAGCTCACTGTTCACCTTTTTCCTGATGTAAATAATGGGCTCCACTATTTGTAAATTCTGAGTATGGCTTCCGGTCTTATCTGAGTCCAGCTATTTGTAGCTCTAATTTTGCTGCTTGATATTGAGAATTGATTTGTCTTATTGTGCTATTTTAATGTGTTATCTTAATTATGAACTCACTGTTTGTAGCATAGACATTTACTGCACGTTGTTAGTCTCCTGGTTATTTACCTATAGAGTCTAATGAACCAGAAACCTCATCCATAGGTTTACTTCAACGTTCTGGGAAAAGGTGGATAGGTTTTTTTATAACATCATAAAATTAGACATTATGTTCAGAAAATATTCTTAATTACTGTATCAAAACTCTTTAATTTAGCTGTAAAACTGTTTTTTATTTACTTCATGAAGCGCATTCTAAATAAAATAAAATAGTTTAAAAGTCGTTCTAGCAAAAAGGCTTATTTGAAAGATTCTTTTATTTAAAAATTTGCAATCAGAATGGTGATTTAAACTGCTTTTAAAAACAGCCTCTTCTGTTTACAGAGACATACAGTAAATACAGTAAAACCAGTATTAAAAAAAAAACTTAACCCTACTCTTTCTTTCCCTTTCTAGCCTGCACATATTTGAAGATTGCCTGTTTTACGGTATTATGAGCACTTCCTAAGTTGTTTTTGCCTCTGTATGACAAATTGCTTGTTGCTTTTTCCCCACCTGTAAGTCGCTTTGGATAAAAGCATCTGCTAAATGAATAAATGTAAATGTATTATTGTAAAAGAGTATTACAGTTTAATTAAAAATAATATAATAAATTATATTTATATAATAAAATAATATAATAACATGATCTTTTAGAAATCACTCTGGTATGCAGGTTTGCTCAAGAAATCAATGTTGAAAACAGTTGTGCTGTTTCATACTTTTGTAGAAACTGATGCACTTTTATAAAGTTTTATTAAACTCAAAAGATCAACATTTCTTTGAAATGGCAATCTTTGTTCCACCATAAATGCATTTAGTGTCACTTTTTTAACCCTTACTAAAGAAAACAACAACAAAAAAAAGAATAAAAAGTATGCCAACCCTATGCTTGTGGAGCTCTGACAGTCAAACCTGAGGACTGAAAATAAGTATTAATGTTAAAAATTGATATTTGTTAAACATTTTTCTTAATTTAAAAAAATTAATTATCCTCAGTTCCATTCTGTCTTTAACTTGTAACCTTTTTTAGGGTTAAATAATGTTGTGTCTTCTATTTTTATCTCTATTAAGAAGACAAGCGTGGAAACGAACTGTGTTCTCCCATAACAGGCACTTCTTTATTAACACAACCAGAAACCTTGGTGTACCCTCATCACATGACCCCGATACGCAATCCCATTCACCAAACCCACACATCACCTGCATATACATATTCTTAATGTATCTATCACATGTATATTTCAGAAACAGCACATCTCCCTTTTTTTTTTTTAAAGAACAGGTGCCAACATTTTCTTAGTAGTCCATTCATTCCTGTGAAAGGAAAATATGGCTAAACACAAATCCTTAATAAACTGATTACTTACTTAGTTACTGTTTCAGTTTCTTGACTCTTTAAATCAACATTACTTTGATTTGAACATTTTTGCATAAATCTGTTAATCTGAACATTTCCAAGAACCATTTGCATTTCAAAATTTCAACATGAACATTTGACAAATCCTTTTTTTTTTCTTTTTTTCTCCACATTGATTTTTTTTCACATTGTTTTCACAAATCCAGTCTAATGGGCTGTTTGATGGCTCTCCCATACCTAGTTCTGGGAGTGGAAATCTGGAGCTGCCACAGGAGACCCCAGTGCAGGTGGTGTGTGATCCTGCTCTAGAACCGGCAGTGGCACATGTTGTTGCTGTGTAGCCTCATCCTGAGAGGATGACTGTAGTGGTATCAAATGCAGGCGGTTGCGTCTTATCACCCCATGTTGCACATCCACAAGGTAAGATCTCGGCAAGGTGTGGCTCTGGATCACAGTCCCTGGTGTTTTGCTGTCAGTTATCCACACCTGCTGTCCTGATGACAGGCTACTAAGTGGCTATGCACCATGTCTCTTGTTATAGTCTACAGCATTTGACATCCTCTTCTGCCTTTCTTTCTGCACCACTCTGCTGTGGTCGGGCAGTGCAGGGTATAGCTCAGAGGGATAAGTCGGTACTGTGGTTCTGAGATGTCGACCCATGAGGAGCTGCGCCGGGCTGTAACCGTTCTGCAGAGGTGTAGCCCTATATGCAAGTAGAACCATATATGGATCTGTTGCCTTTTTAGAAGGTTCTTTATAGTCTGTATGGCACGCTCAGCTTCCTTGTTGCTTTGTGGGAACTTAGGACTACTGGTAACATGTTTAAATCCATAAGATGCTGCAAACGAAGTAAAGGCTTGGCCTGGAAATTGAGGTCCATTGTCAGACATGAAGACCTCAGGAATGTCATGCCGCCCAAACATTGATTTTAAGTGTGTTATGACATCACTGCATTTCGTGTGTGACAAGAGTGCTATTTCCACATACCT
Organism: Enteromius unitaeniatus; assembly: GCA_032359435.1. NCBI lineage: Eukaryota > Metazoa > Chordata > Actinopteri > Cypriniformes > Cyprinidae > Enteromius > Enteromius unitaeniatus. The sequence continues at coordinate 18,461,643 of JAUMHI010000034.1, forward strand.
GGAAAGGTAATCACCAACAAGTAAGTAAGTTCTCCCCCCAGTTCAAAAAGGTCTGCCCCCAGCTTTTGCCATGGGCACTCAGGGCAGTCTGATGGCATTAGTGGCTCACTGTGGTCGCGGCGCTCTTGCAGACATGTCCTGCATTTCAGCACCATCTCGTTGATCTGCTGTCCAAGTCCAGGCCACCACACAGATTGACGGGCACGTGCTTTACATTTAACAATGCCCTGATGGCCTTCGTGCAGTCTATCTAGCACATTGTTCCGCATCATTGCTGGAATGACTAGTCGAGTGTCTTTCAGCAAAAGTCCATCTTGCACTGTGAGTGTAGCCCCCTCTAGCCAGAAGTTTCAACAATGGTTCCAGCTTTGCGTGCTCTGGCCATCCATCTGCACACATTTTCATCACACGGGAGCATACACTGTCTGCCTCCAACTGCATTTTGAGCATGTCCATGAATGTGGGACTGGCAGGTAAGTTGTTAACGATGCAGTCCACATAAATGTTGGTGCTCTCCATCAGCTCTGTATCATTTGCAGTCATTTGTGCTTGTACGGGTGCACGTGACAATGTGTCAGCAGTCCAGAGCGACTTTCCAGAAACATGTATGATGTCATAGCAGTAGCACATGAGTCTCATTCGAAAACACTGTATCCTTGGTGGCAATAGGTTCAGTGCTTGGGCACTGAAGGAGTGTTTTTTTCCTCTGAGTTCGTAGTCAAGTTGCTTGCTTGGCAGAACCTCTCGAACCTACTAATCCATTTAGTCCATTCAAGCGGCTTACTAAAATCAAAGGGCTCAGGTGGCTGAATGTTAAATGGTGCGGTGGGTCGCCAAGCTCGCTCCTCCTTTCCTGCAGGTTTTCGTTGTCCTCACGTTCAATCATAACATTCACCAACTTCACTCTCACTATTCTAGAGCCTTTTCCTCATAAACACAGCACTTCTGACACCATGTCTTGTCTTCTATTTTTATCCGCATAACAGGCACTACTTTATTAACACAACCAGAAACCTTGGTGTACCCTCATCACATGACCCCGATACGCAATCCCATTCACCAAACCCACACATCACCTGCATATACATATTCTTAATGTATCCATCACATGCATATTTCAGATACACCACAAATAATATGTCAAATGATTGTATATATGACTATCAATCCATTTATTGACTAATATTATTTCCTAGTTGGCTTAGTCAGCTAAAGAAAAGAGTACATGAGTTGTGATAAAATCTTTTCTAGAAGCCCCGTTGTAATGATGATGACATTCCTAGTAAAACAGCAGTCAAATGGAGCGTCCCTCGGGGTTCGCAGACCCAACCTCCCGCTGCCTCCGATTGGCCCGGCGCTCCATCACTAAGCAAAGGGCGTTTGTCAATGACCGGAATGCCTGTGGCATTCAGAGCCGCTGCGTGCAAGTGAGGAAGTCATCGAGTCCACCTACATGAGTGACTTTAGGTGACTAAGGGACGCTTTAATTAGACTTAAAAACTTGAATAAGTTGCATTCATTCTGCTTCACAGGATACGAAGTCATTTTGCTATTCTTTCGGTTTTTCGGACGCAGAGGCGCCGCTGGAGAGCTTGATGCGCGCTGGAGAAAACCGGGACTTTGCGCATCTCCATATCAGCATGAGTTAGATTTAGACACTTCCACTCACTCGAGACACACATAAAGCACTTTTTTAGACAAGGAGACCTTAATTGGAAGTTTTCACGCAGGACGCATGGAGGAGCCTGTGTAAAGGCGCTCGGAGGATGCCGTCCCGTCCCGGGTTCAGGACATCTGGCCGCTGGATGCTGCAGTTTGTTCCTCACAATTGAGAAAGATGGCTTCTGAGGTGGTGTGTGGTCTGATCTTCAGGGTGCTGTTGCCAGTGTGTCTGGCGGCAGGTAAGCGCTGATTTGATCCCGCTCAGGGCTTCGCATCTTCAGTGTGGAGATGCGCAGTTTCTGCGTGAGGTGGCAGGTGCTGTCAAATACTGTTTGAGTTTATACGAAGACATAAGTTTAGGCTATATTCATAAAGAATAGAGAAGTTTGCTGCCCATTATTATCATTGTAGGAGCCTATATATCTAATTTTCCTGTATTCATCTATTTGCAAACTCATAAATCGCATACAGTATATTAGATTAGTTCAGATGTTTACAAGAAAATGTTAAAGGAAAGCATAAAAAAAATTAAGAAAGCAGTTGTCACTGAATTCAACATGAAATTTCGAAGTTATAAAACTGAAGTATTTTTTTTAATACTGAATTTACTTCAGTAATGTTTGTCTTATTAATAACTTTGAAATATTCATTATTTGATTGTTTGTTTTTGCACTGTGGGATAAACCGGGGCTAGTTGTCACACTTCTATTGTGTATTTTTCGCAGAAAATTCCTTAAAAAGACAATAATAGATTTGAAATGCAGATGTGTTGTGAAAAATACGTAGTAAATTCTAATTGATTAAATATTTAATTTCTGTAACAAACCAAGAACACTTTTTTAGCAACAGCTGTATTTAAAATCTGTTTTTAGAGCTTTTGTGTAAAATATAAACAGTAAACTGATAATGAAACAATTAATGAAACAAATTTGAAAAGATATTAATGCAATGTTTCATTCAGATACTGTAATGAAAGTGAACTATTTTTATTTTTGAGGATAAGATTCACAAAATATTTTCATTTCTAGAAGTATTTGAAACAACCTATAAAACCACTGGTACCAAAAAAATGATTAGTATAAGCTGACTTTTGACTCAAAACCGGAAACAGTCTAATGTGCATTTCCATTTCCCACTGGATTGTTTTATTTACAAAATATAACATTTTACAAATATCACAATAATTAACTACTTTTTTGATGCCGCTATTAAGTGTTTTGTTGTGTTTAATAGCATGTGCCCGTCATGTTTTAAGATAGTAATACGTCAAACATCTCTATTCCTGGACTTTGTTTTAATGTCATCTGATGTAAAACCTGCAGGATAAATGATCATTGATCACAGTTTGTCCTAATTTATATTTTCCTGTGGTTTTCATGGCGGCTGGTTAATTGTTTTGTGGGGTATATCTGATAACGAGTGTTTGATCACAGGGGATGAGTTGATGTCATAGGTTATTGACAGAGTAATACACAAAACCCCTCCGAGTATTTTAAAGAGACATTCGACACCTGACATCTGCATAAAACTATGACTTTTTTTTGTTTTTTTGTATTGTTATTTTTTTATTCTGATTGATTCCATTCAGGCCTGACATTTTAGTATTAATTAATAACACATTTTCAGTTTTATTCTATTCAGGACATTATTATACACATGCTCTGTTCCCATCAGTATATTCTTGACTGCTGGGACTTATTCATAGGTATCGTTATTGTACATTGCATTTCAAATAAACACATACAGTATCAGTACTATTAATAAACTAAATGCATGAATAAAATAACAGAAATGCATGAAGGGTTAATGGAAAATGTATAGAGCAGGTTTTTATCATTTTAGTAGGCACTATCAAGTGAAATTAAAATGAAAACGTCTAATCTAGAATCTAGAGTTCAATTCTTTTAAATACATATTTTATTCTTGTTTCAAGTAATGCTTTTTATGCTTGTGATTTAAGTATAATAACCTTGAGTTGTTATTACCGTTTTAATTATAAAAAATATTATATATTTTCAGTTTAATAATTTGTGTACATCAAGTTAAATTAAAACAAAAATGAAAAATGTTGCCTTGTCAGCCAGCTGAACTAAAATAAATATATTTTAAGTTATACTTTCGTTGGTTTTTACGTATAATAACCCTGGGCCATTTAGTCATTTTGTTGTGTTTTTACTTACTTTACTTTTTATTATTATTATTTAATGCCTATAGTGTTTGTAAATTTTATTGCAGTTATAGTTATTGTAGTACATCAGGTTAAATTAAAATGAAAATAAAAAACATAACCTTTTTTGTTGTTGTCGTGTGTATGGTCACCTGTACAATATAGTGTCAAGTTTCGTTTTTAAAGACCACGTTTCATTACACCCAACAAAACATTTCGAAGCCTTTCTCTGATATATATATATATATATACACATAATACTGTTGGTACTTACTGTTGCTTTTACCATCATGGAATGAATCTAGAAGCTTTACAGCATGTGTTTAAGGGTCTTAATCAGATCTGTGGTTGCCCACAATTAATCCATATTCACATTTCGTCTTATTTCTATATAATTAACCCTGACGCACACACTCTTTCTGCTTGTCTCTCAGTAGGATTCCTCCTATAGGTAGATACTGTCCACTCTATAAGATGGTAATGTATATGTTGACAGCCTAAGTCCTTTCGGTCTTCTTTCCTCCAAACACGATTGCCAGGCCGTGGAGCATCTCCATTAATCGGTGGAAAGTCGTTTTAACCGCATGAATTAATAATGTGGCATCAGAGGAGAGAAGAATTGGCTGCCCATTATCGTAAACACACCTTTAATATTTGATGATTATATTTTTTGGTTGAAGTAGGACTGATCAAAGGTCATCCGTTCAGGACAGACAGTAGCACTCAGTCAGGTCTTCAGACGTTTGTGTTATAGTCTTTGTCAGCGTCTGACGGATGTCTGTCCGTATTCTTTCAAGAGTATTTTTGTTAAAGTGCTTTTTTTTATTATTTTAATTTTTTTTTTATTTACTTTTTTATATTTAGCTGCAAACTAGTGTCTCATTTTAACACATGTTGTGGGCATTCTTAAAAAAAACGTAGTATTTCAGTATTTATGCCTTTGTAATGCCTTGCCTCTTAGACTTTAATTTTAATGTTATCAAAGTAATACACATTTAGTTTTTTTTATAGTGTAATTTTAATAATTTGAATACATTTTTAATTTCATATATATTTTTTGTTTGCATTTTTTTAAATGCTAGTCATTTTGTTGTGTTTTCTTTAAATGTTCATTTTTTTATGTCTATAATTTGTATACATTCTTATTTCCATTTGAATTATTTTAGTACAGCAAGTTAAATCAATTTTACGTAATACAGGTTTTATAATAACAATAATAAATTCTTATTATTAATAATGAATATTTTTTACATGTATTTTTAATGTGTCAATGTAATTTATATTAATTGTTATTACTTATTTATTTTATTATTAATCATTATTATTACGTTTTTATTAGCTAAAATAGTTAAAAAAAAAAATTTATTTTTAACTAGTTAACTATAAAAGCCCTATTATAGTAGTTCTGTTTAGTTTTTTTGTAATTTTATTATTTTTATTTTAATATGCCGATGTCATTTTTAGTTATTTTTGTATGTCAAGTTAAATTAAAATGAGATGTTAATGAGAGGTGTTGAAATCAAAATATTAAATGTGTCCTTTTTAAATATTTAATTTTAGAGGTTTATTTTAAGTAATGAAAGTCATTTTTACTTTATTAATTTTGTTTTAGTTAACTGTTTATTCCTATTGTTCCTCCAGAAGTGTCTGCGGTTTAATTGTGAAAATGTAAAGTGTTCTTCACCTGGTGTCAGTCTGAGCTCTTCTGGAAAGGCTTTCAGTTCTCCAGAAGCATGAATTATTTGTGAGCTGATAGTTTGAGCGCGGTCGGTGTGGTTTTGCTTCTATCTCCGAAGGAAAGACATGACTGAAGCTTTGTGAAGGAATTAAGCTGTGATTCTGATGTAGCCACATTTTTATTATCATCTCAAGTTAACCATCCATGTCAGAGGCGTCATGTTAAAAGGAAAAGATGGGATTAGAAGTATTTGTATGTGCGGTGCAGTGCTGTAATGTATGTGCGCGATTAGGAAAGAAAAGGGAACCATAGGTGTCCAAGTATTGTTAAAATATTTGACACAATCTGTTTCTCTGAAGTTTTTTTCTGGGTGATGTTTCAAACTGAACTGTTTCAGAGGAACTTTCTCTTTTTGGCCTGAGGTGGAGGTTTATGAACAGGATGAATGTGTGTGCTGTAATCTGTGAGACTGAGTTTAATGGCCTCCATCTCTGTGTTTAGTGCTTCTACACTTATCTCTTGCTCGCACCGGTGCACTGCCATCAAACTCCTCCAAAGATACAGCTGTTTTTCTGTCAGAGGCCTTGGTTTTACACACTTAAAAATCATCTGACCTCTGTTCCACAAAGAGGATTCATTAAAAGCATCAATACCATGAATTCTTAGGATGTACTAAATCCTACAAAATAATAAACTATAGAGATATATCTTAATAATAAAAATGATTACAAATGGCAATAATGCACTACAAAATGCATGAAAGGTTTACTAGAATTAAAATGAAAAAAATATTTCATAAAATAAAGTAAAATAGCATGTTGATATAAAAATTAGACCTACTCTTTAAAAGAAAAAAAATTTAATGTTTTTTTGTTTGTTTTTACAACAGGGTTGCTATACATGCTGCTTTAGTTAATATTAAAAAATATTCATAATACAATATTAAATATATCATATTAAAAAAAAAAAATTATATATATATATAGTTAATTTCAGCAATCACAATTTTGACAAAGATTAGTAAGTAGTGTAATAAATGCCATTGTGAAGTGCTAGTGAAGTGTTAACTATATATATATATATATATATATATATATACATATACTTCCTTATTATTACATTTTTGTTGTTTCAAAATATATTAAGTGGTTGCATCAATTTATTTTACAGTATCTATATAAACACATTAAATTGGCTAACTTTCAACTTTTTTTTATTTAAATGTAGCTGAAATAAATAGTTTGCGACCACTTTCCTTAAAAGTATCATTTGTGTCTAAATAAGTGCGAGTTTTTTCATTTTGTTTCTTTAATAATAACCGTTTGTAATTTTCCATTTACATATTATGCATTTGGCAAGTGTTTTTTTATCAAGAATAAATTGCACTGCGTTATGTTCATACAGTTTACATAATAAAATAATACAGTTTTAAACATTATAAAACACAGTAATTTTTTAATAGATGTTTACTATAGGTTCCTATAAGTATTGCATAATATAGTTTGGATGAAGTATTTGTTGTTTCCTCAGAAGTACTAAAACACTCGTTAATGGATTCATTAAGGCCCTGGAATCGTTAACTGGATCAGAATCGCAGCCAAAATCATTAAATTCCCTACGATTCCCATCCATGTTCAGCTCTAACTAGAGCACATCTCCTAAGAGCTATTAGACAAAACATCGTTTTTATGTGAACATACTGAGATCACTGTAAAATTATGCATTAAAAAGTCTTTCTGGCTTTGTACTGATTTTTTACTTTAATATCACCTTTCCATCTTGCTCCAGTCTGCCGCAGTGGTTCAGTATTTAAGAGTCTTTAATTGCAGTGGAAAGTCCCTGTGGCCCTGATATCTGCATTTTTACTTCACTCTTTTATTGTCATTCTTTCTTTTTCTGTCAGAAATGTTGTTTGTATAGCAGAAAAAGGAGATATATTGGCTGTTTAACAAACTTAAACAGTATAATAGGTGTTTTGGCAGTTTGTAAATGGTGATGTAATCATATTTTTGTCGTCATTGGCCTCTTCTGAGGGTTTTCTTTTGACGTTTCCAGAAAATAGGATGTAATTTGTGTCTGGTTCAGATGAGGTCTGCCGCTGAGGTCGTGAAATTAATGTGTGATATTCAAAGTATCAGCTCATAAAATGTCAAACACCCAAGATTAACAACAAGATGCTCAAATGCCATTACTCACAACTGTCACAACAGTTTTACATGACACTGTGCTTCATTTAGTCTTCTGAGCTTCTTTCTGTCCAGTGATGAATAAAATTCATGGAAAAAGAGAATGATAGCAGATTGAAGACTGGAAACTTCAGGAAACTCTCCACGCGTGTGTGTGTGTGTATGTGTTTGTGTGTGTGTGAGCGAGAGAAATAGAGTGTGTGTGTATGTGTGTGTGGCACTGAATGATTTGTCAGATGCACAGATGTAGATTTAAGGTCTTCGAGGTCTGTAATGAGAAACGAGAGCCTGTGATTTGACCTGATCTGACTTAAATGGATTCTCACAGATGTGTTAATCTGCATAATAAAACACGAATCTATCTATCAATTGATCTATTTATCTGTTTATGTATTCATTATGTAATATAATATTTACAAATATAAATATTTGCTTTTAATCCATATAACTAATATAATGTGAATATTTATTTAGGCATTTGTTCATTTACAAATGAATTAAATAATATTTATGGATTTTTTCATTTATATATATATAATTCAAAAATCTACAAATAATGTCAAAATTAATTCTAATATCATTTAAACCTACATTTACATTCATTAGAATATAATATAGTGTACATTTTTAAGCCATTTATTCCTTCATTTATTTCAAAAATATATTTATGCATTTATCTTTCATTCATTAATTTATATGGGATACATTATAAGTTGTAATTACTTGGTTAACCCTATATTAATGAATTCATTAATTTACTAACGCATTAATTTACATAAGGAATAATTGGCGATGGACTGTTGAATTATTAGAAAAGCAATGCGTACCCGAGGTGGTAATGCATTATTTTTCAAAGAATTCAATGGCCCAGTCAATTATTCTGCTTATACCATGGTTGCCACACCTCAAGACATCGATCAGATTATACAGTATATTACAAGGAATTTTTTCCGGTTTTTGTACTTCAAACACTATTGTGAGTAGGATTATTTCTTCCGCATCTCATCCAAAGCCTCTGTTGTTTACTCCAAAACGTCATTTTAGACCTATAACGGAGGCTTGAGCCATTTAATAACTAAGCAATGAGAGAGAGAGGACATGTGAATTACCCTCAAAAAAGTGTTTGGCTAAAACAGTAAAACTTTAAGTTCATTTTCTTTACTAACAAGCACCATTGTTACCTTGCTTGTGAGAAGTCAAGTTGTTTTTAAGTTGATGTTACAAATAAAATTGTCAGAGTAGCGCTAATAACATTACCGTGTATGTTGTGTGTGCGTCTCGGAGGGAGAGAGAGCAGGAAAGTTTTTTTTTGCTGTTCGAAATAAAGCTTATGTTTGTGGCAATAGATGGAAATGAGATGGAAATGTCATTTTTATCATATTAATTACTATATTTATTATATATATGGTCATGTAATGCGGTCAAAGAGCTGCCTGAAAAAAATATGTAATGGAATGTGTGATGTAATACAACCTCAAGATTTGTCTAAGATGTTGATGTGTTCTCTCCGCAGCATGCCTGTTCAGGTACAATGGACTGTCCTTCATCTACCTTCTCTACCTCCTCCTCATCCCTCTGTTCCCCGAACCCTCCAGCTTAACCATGCAAGGTGAGATTCAACACTGCAGCAGCACTAACTCTTCCCTAAGTGTCACAAATCCAATGCAGGAAGCGCATCTGTCTCTTCCTGAAACCAGCTTTAGTGCATCATGCAGAAAATCCAATGGAGCAGAAGCATTAACAAAACATTAATTGAAGAAACTACAGTCAGGAGACCCTGTAGATCGTGATTTGTGGCTTTTGTTCAGAGCAGGATCTTACTCATGCGCTTAGAGGAAGATCTAGATTTAGGTGTGCTGATCATTCTGAATAATTGATGAGAGCATTATGGTAAATCTGCGTTAATCTGCAGAGGCGAGGAAGATTGAAGATTTTTATTCCCATAATAGAATTGAGCTGTTGAGCTTGATGAGGACAATATGTTAGAAAGACTGCGAGAGAAACATTTACTGTATATCTGATTTCAAAGATCAAATCATTACTTAAATGTCATGGCATTATGTGCCGGGTCTAATTTTAATGCATCATTTATTTTAGAAACAAATCAGCTGATATTTTCAATAAAATTAAAATAAAATGTAGTGGTTGTTAAGGTTAATATTAGATTAACATAAGATTAATGAGTCGTTTATGCTCTCCAAATCTGCTTTATTGGATCAAGAATGCAGTAAAAAGAGTGTAATTGTGTTTTTGTTTTGTTTTTTGAAATATATATATATTTTTTGTTTGTAATTTATTTTGTAAATGTTGTTTCAGTGTCACATGATCATTCAGAAATAATTTTAATATGCTGATTTACTGCTGAAGAAACATTTCTGATTATTATCAACAGTTGTGCTGCTTCATATTTTTGTGGAAACACTTGTGTGATACATTTTGGTTTTTCATGATTCTTTGATGAGTAGAAAGTTCAAAAGAACAGCTTTTCTTCAAAACAATGCACTCTTTTGATCAACTGAATACACTCTTGCTCGATAAAAGTATTCATTTCTGTCAAAAGCCTAATCTTTTGAATGCTAGGTCATTTCAGATATTATCTAATATACATTAAAGTGAACAATGACGTTGTTTTCTGAACATCTGATCCATTTCTGCTTTGTTCAAGCCAGCAGTTTTCTGGAGGTGTGTTTGTTTTCTGATTGTTAATTATGTATAAGCGAAGGTTTTCATGGAATTAAATGAAAGAGGAAGAGGACATGAACATGTTTAAGTGGTCCACTTACACTCATCAATAGTTAAGCAGACCCGTGCTCATAGTAAGAGCAATGCATTCTGGACTTCACACAGATTTATCAGACGATCCTAGCTGTGGAATTATGCAGATGTGAAAAATAGACTGTAAAGAAACAATAGCATGAGATGCTAGGGTTTTTCAATGTTTCTGAGTTATGTAATTGCAAAACAGAATTGCCTGCAGGTGTCTGTGCGTCATGATCAGCTTCAGTCCTCATACAAAAAGATGGAAAAAGAGGTGTGCAAACAAAGAATCACACGTGCACTTTGTTTAAAGCAGATTGAATTGACTGTCTCACTCTGGTCCTAATATAATAATCATTTGATTGTCTTGGTAAATTGAGTTCACTTTTGCATCCTGGTCGCATTACATTTCACATTTTAAGTGCAAGGGAGGTCTAAACTGTGCCTAGAAAACTATAAACTTATTAATTTAATATACGTTTTGATACTGTAATATATTTTAACATTTAAAAGGCCCAAACCATTACAAAACATTTAAATAAATTATAAAGTTTAAAATAATGTATAAACCATATGATAATAAATGTCATATATATCTGTCATTTCGATATGGTGTGTTGTATGCAGTGGATATAGTAATATAGTGATGTTTCAGTCTAAGTTTACTGTATGTCGCATTCATTTTCACAATAAATAAGAAAATTCTTGTTTGGAAAATTTTTGGGAAAAGCTACTATAAGTGAAAAACAGATGCTGTGTGTATATATTAGGTGTTAAGTGATTTCTGTAATGTTTCTACTCACAAATCTCAGGTTTATAGGGTTAGAAAGTTAGTAAAATGAGGAGGTTGTTGGTTTTGGCGAGGGTTTTATGTGTAATGTCTGAAGCTGTGTGAGATATTGGCTGTATTCTTCTGTTATCTAATCACTGGGGTGAAACTGTCTTCTGTCAACTTGTGTGAAGTGTATACTGTTGCATGCAATGGGAATAGAGATAAGGGCGATTTTTTTTATTTATCTTGGCTTGATTCATCTTTATCTGAGACTTATGCAATAATGATAAAGCACAGTAACGTTAAGGGTCTCATAAACCATAATTCTGCATATGAAAAAATAATAATCATAATTTACTTTTAAGATGATATGTTAACCATTAAGAAAGTGATATTAAAGCTTCACCTCTGTGTTTTAAAAACTGCTTTTAATCCAATACAAATTTGACAGATGCTTATAGCAATGAACTTTGCGTTTATCCCCAAATACTGTTTCTGAGACATTTTCCCAGGACATTTGAAGTATGCAATCACTTAATAGTTATTAACTATATATATTTTTTTAGATTTGAACCTTACCTTAATAAAGCATACTGTATAATACAGTACTGGACAGATTAATTATTAAGGTCTCTAAATAATCAACATAATTAAAAGTTGAAAACAAACATTTATTTTACAAACATCTTCCTGAAGCTTGACTTGTCTGTTTGCTGCTGAATCTTTACTGATTCTAATAAACTAAATTTAAGCATATTTTGGTATTGTTAGTAATATTTCCATAGGAACAGTTACTGGAATTAAACAGCTTAACTTTACTTCATAATCCATAAAATCATTTATCACGAGTCTCAAATATGAACATCAGGCTGTCACGCTCAGATGCGGGAAGCACGAAGGCAGAGTCAGGAATTCTCAAATAAACAATTCTATAATTCCAACAGACAGGCAAAGTCATCCAAACAACGAAGTAACGTTAATAATCTTAACAGAACTGAAGAGAACTTATAAAGGGCAGGCAATTAACACAAAGAAGTTAGGCACACCTGAACACCATAATAATTAATGGAGAAATGAAAAATTTTGTGCGAGGCATGGGCCTTCGCCCCTTCTCCGCCTTTTCCGCCTGCTCTCGTGCCTTCCTGCCTTTCCGCCTGCTTTTTAGGTTTAAAAAACCGTTTTACTCCTACTCAAGTAACTATTCAGACTAGTACTTTTACTTAAGTACAGTTTTTGGGTATTCTACCCACCTCTGACTGACAATTTCCAGAATTTTCTGCATTGCATTTGACATTTTGTTTGAATTTGATGTTTAATTAGTTTCTTCTCAGTTAATGTCAGTTAACTTGTAAAATTTAACTTAAAACTATAAACCCAAAAAAATGTAAATATTTTTTTACGGTTTTATTCTTTTTATCATTATTTCTTTATTATTATTATTTTACAGATTTTTTTACAGTGTAATAGGATATTGAAATATTATTTTCTTCCCTATTCATATCTCCCAAATCACGTAATAAACATGATTTTAATCTCGGTGTCCATTTATGTGGACATATAAAAATCAATGTCCTGTTTCATAACAGAAAGTCATATTTTGATCTGAAACCCCATAACATTTTCCTGATGTTGATTCATGACACACAGTTTAAAAATTAGACCGATTTAAATAAAAATTGCTGAATATTATCATATTTCCATTAGAGTTTTACTAAATTACTAAGACCAATGGTGAAACATCTTTGGTATTTCTGAAAAGCCCTGAATGTGCTCTTTACAGGACTGTGGCATGTAGAGTCTAAAATAAATTCACTAAAATATGACGTCCTTATATTAGGCTGCATGGTCTGAAGAGATTATATCAGTTTATGTCAGTAGTCTACAGTGTCTTATATAGATTTCACTGATTTACATTCTAAGCATCAGAGTTAGTTTTTGGCTTTTTAAATAGGCAGAGGTGGCAAAAACTGCACAGTTAATTGAAAGTTTATGGAGGTCAGGAGAGATGGAGTTAACGTATTTTACCTTGCCCTGTGTTTTGGATGGAGATCTGCACCCACGGTGCTCGCTAAACTACATATTAACAAGCCCTTCCTCCTGTTAGGGGGAAATTAGCTCAAATTTTGGAGCATGCTGTGTTTTATAGAGTAAATCAGGACAAGCCACATACTGGCCTGGGACAGATCTCGCAGCTAGCATCTGGCAGAGCTTCTCACCGTCTGGTTTCTTACGATTATGTCTCATTTGTGGCTAAAATGATCTCCATTAGGAAGCATTACATATGATGGGCTGCACAGCCTTGCTCTGGCCTGCGCTGCATTGGAAAATATTGATTGTTGGTAGAGAAAAACACTCTAAAAATACTTTAATACTTCATTTGACCTTGGTGTTATGCTATTTGAGAGTGCTAAAACAAAGAGGCTCTCATGATTAGCTGCTGTTTGTCTTGTAAGAACAACATCGGACGCCTGTGCTGAGGGAAATTAGCAACGGCAACTCCATTACAAGCGTCTCAAATAGCATAAAAACACACGTGAAGCGTTAAACATGCTCACGATCGTGTTTTTCATTCAAACCCAAGAAAATACAGCAATAAAGAGCTTCAATTACTTTCTCTGGCCTGAAACTTGTTTGTTCAAATGTTGTATAATGCTTTGGAAGCCCTGGTTTGACGAATTCTGAATACTGCATCCATGTGAGTCCTTAAAAATGTCTTTAAATGTGAGCCTGGAGCACAAAACCAGTTTTAAGTCACTGGGGTATATGTGTAGCAATGGCCAAAAATACAGTGTATGAGTGAAAATTAATAATTTTTCTTTTATGATAAAAAATGTTAATGTATGTTCCATGAAGATATTTAGTAAATGTCCTACTGTAAATATCTCAAAACACACATTTTGATTACTAATATGCATTGCTAAGAACTTCATTTGGACTTTAAAAGCGATTTTCTAAAAATTTAGATTCAGAATCCCCCCCTTAGATTTCAGATTTTCAAATAGTAAGTAGTAACTCAGCCAAATATTGTTTGATAGTAAAAAAAAGAAAAAAAAACATGCATCAATGTAAACCCTATTTATGTGACTTCTGGATGATGTATAAATTTCAGTTTTGATGCATATTACAAAATCAAAACATGGCACATTTTTTGCAGGCTTGTGCTTTTAAAACAGTTTGCAATCAGTGAATAGTACTGCATATTTATGATATGCAAGTGAGTTAAGGTGTACAGGTTAATATTAGGTTTGGTTATTATTAACATTTCATTCAGGTTTTACTTGTATTTGATCAATAACATGTGTATTGCCTTTCTTTGAACACATGAAATACCCTGTGAGTTAGGTGATATGGTTCATCAGCATGTCAGACACAAATCATTCCTGACCCTTGATGTTTGTTCCTGTTGTTAATTGTCTTCCAGGTTACACGGGGCACTTGCTGAAGTCTTTATGTTTCTGCAGTATGTCCTTCCTCTTCATCCACATCGTCTATCAAATTACCATCCACAGTTTGCTGGCGGCAAACTCTATCAGTTCTGAATTCAACTGTAAGTTATGCTTCCTTTTAAAAATGAGTATATGCATTTTGTGCATGCACTATAGTATACAGTGTGTTGGTGACTGGATCATTTTGTGTGCAGAATTATGAAACAGCAGAGCAGATGTCATTAATGAATACATAATATTTAATCATTGTTAATTTTTAAATTGTTTTTTTATACACAGTAGGTACGGAAAGTATTCAGACCCACTTACATTTTTCACTCTCTGTTATATTGCAGCCATTTACTAAAAATTTTTTAAGTACATTTTTTTCCTCATTAATGTACACACAGCACCCTATTGTATATTTACAGCAAAACACAGAATTGTTGACATTTTTGCAGATTTATTTGAAAAAAGAAAAAGTGAAATATCACATGGTCCTAAAAATTCAGACCCTTTGTTCAGTATTTAGTTGAAGCACCCTTTTGATCGAATACAGCCATGAGTCTTTTGGAAAAGATGCAAGAAGATTTTCACACCTGGATTTGGGGATCCTCTGCCATTCCTCCTTGCTGATCCTCTCCAGTTCTGTCAGGTTGGATGGTAAACGATGGTGGACAGACATTTTTAGGTCTCTCTAGAGATTCTCAATTGGGTTTAAATCAGGGCTCTGGCTGGGCCATTCAAGAACAGTCACAAAGTTGTTGTGAAGCCACTCCTTGGTTATTTTAGCTGGGTACTTAGGGTCACTGTCTTGTTGGAAGGTAAACCTTCGACCCAGTCTGAGGTCCTGACCACTCTGGAGAAGGTTTTGGTCCAGGATATCCCTGTACTTTGCCGCATTCATCTTTCCCTCGATTGCAACCAGTCGTCCTGTCCCTGCAGCT
>JAUMHI010000034.1:18477336-18523058 GCA_032359435.1 Enteromius unitaeniatus
TGATTAGCTTCAGGTATGTTTGATTAGGGTTGGAGTTAAACTCTGCAGGACACCGGCCCTCCAGGACCTAACTTGGTGACCCCTGATATAGGTATTTATATACTTGATAAAATATTAAACTTAATGATATTATATTTCTTTTATCACAGTGTCATATATAGTGCACTTAAATGTGCGTAACTGGCATCTCTACCCCATCCATTTTTAACATTTAATCCTTAAAATATTCTAGTATCTATTTGAATGCTTCTAAAACGTATTTACTGCTATCTGTTCCATTGAGTACTAGTACTTATTCATTTGCTAATATAAAAAAGTAAAAAAAAAGTATAAAATAAATTCACTTGCTAAATAAAAAAGTCTAATAAAAAAGTTCTGTACTTATTATCACTATTAATAGTCGGAACTGTACCTTAAAATAAAGTGTAAATGTAATAGTTTTTAATAATTAAACACTAGTATCCAAAAAATACTTACCAGTACTTGATACTAATAGTCACTATTGGAATACGTACTAGTCTGAATGGCAGATCCAAAAAAATGTTGCTAGTAAAACAGTTATTAGTGGCTATTAAAATAAGTGCTATTATCTATAGTTACTAGTCTCTAATTAAGTACTAGTATACAGTAAACTAGTATTCAGTGAATAAATTCTAGTGTCTAATGAATAAGTACTAGTATCTATTGAGTAGATACTACTTTCTAATGAATAAGTAGCATTATCTAATAAATGAATACTTGTATTTAATAAATGAGTACTAATATTTAATAAATGTGTACTAGTATCCAATTAATTAGTTCCAGTATCTAATGGTATAGTAGTAACTAATGAATAAGTACTTGTGTCTTAAGAATGAGTACTAGTACCTAATGAGTAGATACCAGTTTGTAATGAATATACCAGTATCTACTAAATGAGTACTAGTATTTAATTGATAAGTACTAGTATTTAATGACTGAGTAATAGTATCCAATGAATTGCTGCCAGTATCTAATAAGTATTAGTCATCTGGTATTGCAGCATGAAATTAATGAGCACCAGTAGAGTATCAAATCAAATACAGTAAATACAGTATATTACTGATGATTGAGTATCTAAGTGATAGTTGGAAAACACACTAGTAGCCAACTAATAAGTACTAGTACCTTACTCTAAAAGCTAAAAAAAATAAAATAAGTACTAGTAGCATAAAAAATAGATACTAGTGTGTTGTATAAATTATATTTTTAAGTTCTTCATTTCTTTTTTTCTCAATACTCTTCATGGAGTATTATCAGAATAATGCTGCTTAGAATGCATGTGTGTTGATTCGTAACGGGTTTCGATCCTCCTTAATGGGATGAAATAAAATCCATTTGCCTTGGAGTGATGAGTGATGCGTGGTGTTTTTCTTTTTTCTATAAATAGATATTCGTAATATTTGCATCGACACATTGGGTTGTCAACATTGAATTGGTGTCATTAGACAAGCATCCAGTCAGTGTAATGTTGGGCTGAGTCCAGGCAGTGAGTCTGTCTGTAAGAGACTTCAGTCTGAAAGGCTATTCAATACCTAATTACTCTCCTAATTTTCTAAGAACACAGTCTGACGTATTGATTTGTGATTACTGTAAATAATACAGACACGTCTGAAGTTGAGCTCATTTTCCTTTAGCAGCTCTTACAGATGTCAGACG
The DNA here is from genome assembly GCA_032359435.1 of Enteromius unitaeniatus. Lineage (NCBI taxonomy): Eukaryota > Metazoa > Chordata > Actinopteri > Cypriniformes > Cyprinidae > Enteromius > Enteromius unitaeniatus. Next base: position 18,479,014 of record JAUMHI010000034.1, read on the forward strand.
TTAAAGCAAGAGGCCGTGCTTTAAACTGATTTTGCAGTCAGTATTAATTTGAATGGTTTTATTAGTATATGTCTTAGAAATCAGCTACATAAAAAATATAAAGAAAAATTATAATTAAAGATTTATTACTGATGTTTTTTATTATTAAAAACACAGTTCAGGTTTTTTAAATGTGTGTATTTATTTAAAAGTTGTATTATTTTTATCATTTAAATTTTTCAGGTCGAATTTGGGTTGATAGACATATATCACAAATGCATTATTTCATTTATTTATTCATGCATACATCCATTCGTTTATTAATTAATTTATTTGTCTTTCTTTTCCAATTGAAATCCAGGGAAATGCAAGTTATGCATCAAAACTCTCTGCTGGTTATTACTGATTTTTTTGTATATATCAATATTAATCTTTAAATACAAATAACAAACTGGTATTATAAAACCTATTAATAATATACAATTTACTATATTTGTATCGGTTATTTTTGATGTATTTAAAAAAATATATATTTAATGATATAATTTCAACATTTTAATTACATTTTTTAAATGATTTATTTTCTTAATTAGATTGAAGTAATTATTTTTATTGTCATAATTTTATTTAATACAACTTGTAATTCAGGTAGATAAAATAAAGAGCAAAGGCCAAGTGAGAGTAGAAAAGTGCTTCTCTTTAAATAGAAAATCCTGCTCTTTTTTAAGATTACTCATCTCATCACATGAATCATCTCTAGAGGCATTAATTCAGTCTTCCTCAAATTAGCTCAGAAATGACCCTCAGTTACCCTGCCTTTTGACAAAGCAAACGACCTCGGCTCATGTCATTGTTTCTTGAAAGCTGAGGGCGAGGGTAGTTATCGGAGAATCGCCCTATGCCTTCAGAGTCAGTGTGCTGGAAAATCCTATACAATGGGTAGTAAAGCTTTATCTCTTCTGTTTACCAGGTTCGGTGTGGGAGAAGTCAATACGACAGATTGGTTTCGAGAGGTGAGTCCAAGCGCTTATTTTAATCACCAGCCTATAAACTGCCTTAGAAACATTTTATGAAGGTTTCATTTCTTGCCTGTTTATCAAACTCTCACATGTTGCTATTGCGAGCATGAAAGGTTTTTAATTGAAAATGTTTTTACTGCATGAAATCTCTGGGCTTGTCTTTTACAACTGCTTCTTTATAGCAAGACACTAAACCTGAAACAAGCACTGCAAAAACATCCCCAATTATTGATTGTTTTTTTAATGGAAAGCTCTGAGGAGGAAAGGAGAACGTACAGTTTTGTTGCTGATAGAAACTTTGAGAGCAGTTTTGTGTCATTGACTGTGTTAGAAATGGAATAGCATACTACATATTCTGCAGTATATACTGTATATACTAAATACTGTGTAAAAAAAAAAGTCAAAATGACTTTTTTCAATGTTTCAAGTCTTTTATGCTCACCAAGGCTGCATTTATGCAAAAAAAATACTGTAAAAACATGTTTTTTACAAATATTCTTACAATTTCAAATTTCTGCTTTCTGTGTGAATCTATGTTAAAATATCATTTATTACAAATATATTAAGCTGCGTTTTCAGCATCATTACTCCAACCTATATTCGAATATGCTGATTTTCTGCTCAAGAAACATTTCTGATTATTATAATTATTGTTAAAAACTGTTGAGTGAATGTGCTGCTGATTAAACTTGAAGCCTTCTTTGATTGATAGAAATTTTAGTAGAACAGAATATTTACAATAGATTTAGTAAAATCTAAAAACTAAAAATCTAAAAACTTTTGTAACAATCTAAAACTAAAAAACTCTTACTGGCCCTAAACATTCATTCATACTGTGCTCAGTGCACAAACTACATGATGCAGAAAGACACTTGCTATATGCTGTGAGTATACAGTCTGCTATTCTGAACATCTCAGCTGCTAAATCTCATCGATTTGCTTTGAAAGAAACATTGATAATTTCCCAAGGGCCATTCTTTTCCACCTTTCAGTCAGATATCAGCAAAAAAAAAGAGAAAAAAAGGTTATGTAACAGTGAAATGAAACCATGTTGCAGACATACGTCATGGTTTGGTTTCATGACCTTTGAGAGTGTGAGATATTTAGTTCCCTGTTGACACTTCACTCGCACTGCGGCTGCTAAGACGCTATGGGAAAACTTGTTTTTCCTTCTAACTGAAGCCTTTTTATTCATGCAGCAAAAACTGCACGGCCACTGGCCGCGGCTCCTGCCGAAGCTCGCCTGAGTGCCGGCCATGTATATAAGCGGCCGCTTCGCCGCAGGACTTCAGATTTCTTCTCCTTCAGTGATGTGTAACTTCCGGCAAGAAAGAAAAGTCTCATCTAGAGCTTGCTTCTACATTTACATTTATTCATTTAGCAGACGCTTTTATCCAAAGCGACTTACAGATGGGGAAAACAACAAGCAATGAGTCATACAGAGGCAAAAACAACTTAGGACGTGCTCATAATACCGTACAACAGGCATGCTAATAGGTAAGATCCTAAAAAACACCTCTACCTACTGTGAGTGAACTCGTACATTACTGTGTGAGCTTCCCCACGTAGAATGAAGTGCTCTCGCTGAGAGCATGAGTTCCACACTCCACTCGTGACCGCCTTCTCTGTGAAGGCTACCCCACTCACCTGTTTCCCGTCTCTCAAAGTTCGGAGACCAAACGGCAGAGCCATAGGTCTGTCCATTCGGGTCAAGAGCTGGCACGTTGGCAAATGCCCGCGTTCTCGCTTTCCCTGTCGCTCTTGATCTGCCAGTCATTATACTTTAATGTGTAAGCCGTTAATCCCTCTCAGCACTGCTTGGAGGCTAAACGGAAGAGTATGAGGCTAAGTATGAGGACTCAACGCCCCTTGTATATCGAGCGGTTTTATTCCCCTCGGTGGATAAAAGCTGAAAATAACTACAGCTATGTCTTGTGTGTGGCATTGAGTTGAAGTGGCGCGCAGACAGGCTGCTTTCACAGTCAATTCATGCTCGCTCGCTGACTCTCTCAAGCTCTCATGTTTCTCCCCTCCTGGTTCCCGAAGGCGAAAATTGTGTAATCGTGGTTGAAATTGAGTATGCGCGAGTGAGTTATGTGAGTTATGACACAATCCGTCGCCTCACTTATCTGCAGTGTGTATTACAAGAGAGGATTAGCGCACGTTGTTTGAGCTGCATGATCCTTCTAAGTCATTTGAATGGGACGCTGTCACAGACAGGTCTACATTGTGTGTTTGGGCGTCGTGGAGGCGGTTCAGTACAGAGATGTCAGTCAGCCTCTCTCGTTTTCTTTCCTCTCATTTCATCGGAGGAAGAAAGCATAACTTTTCGAGGTTGAGCTATCACTGAGCAGCTCTGTTGTGTTCGCGGCCCCGTCCCCTCCGTCTGCTTTAGTGCTTTGTTCTGCCAGGTGTTTACACACATTTGATCATCAGTACCCCTCTTCTCGAGTGGTTCTTGATCTTTTTGGCGGACTTAAGGGAACGCTGCCCTTAATGTTATCACTGAAATACGCCCCCTCAGAAGCCGAAGCAAGAGCCACAAAGACGTCGCTCAAGGCCCGCTGGACGGCGTTTCCCGCTCCCGAGAGGCAGGGACCCCGGCCAAAGATAATGCTGGACCCACTGTCTCCAGCGCCGTCCTGATCCAAACGCAAAAGAGAGCGGGGAAATGTCTCGCTAAGGCTGGACCACCCAGCAAACTGTTCTGCTTTCATCCTCTACCTCACATCCTCTACCTCACAACGCTCCGGGTATGACAAACATTGTGATTGCGGCAAATACTGGGTCTGTATAAGCACCCATGCAGTGCACTGTGATAGCGCACACACAAACTCACAAAGAGAGCACTTCAGTTGCGATCCGCACCATTCATGTGCTGCGAGCCGAAGTGGAAGCACTGCTCTTAAGGGGGCAGCAGAAAGAGAAAAAGGGTTTTACAGCCGGTACTTTTTAGTCCCCGAGCGAGACTGCGGTGTGAGACCTTACTCGATCTGAGATGTCTGAGTCATGCCCTACACAAATGGCCATTCAGAATGCTCACACTAAAAGCCATACTCTCGCAAATTCAGCCAAAAGACTGGCTGTTCTCACTAGACCTGAAAGATGCAAACCTTCATGTTCAAATAGCCCCTTTTTACAGGCCATTCTTGAGATTCGGCTTCGAGGGGACAGCATATCAATACACGGTCCTGCCCTTTGGTCTCTTCCTGGCCCAACACACTTTTACAAAGTGTATAGACGCTGCGCTTTCCCCTTTGAGACAGATGGGAATCCATGTCCTGAATTATCTCGACGACTGGCCCGTTCACACAGGGCACTTGTGTGCCATTAAACCATCCATCCGCCAAGAGCATGCTGTTGCCCAGCCAACAAATAATGTTCCTGGGCACTGTAATAGATTCAATGCAAATTACCTCATCAGTGCTACAGCTTGATCTCTTACAGATGCAGCTGCTGCAATACTAGTTGAAGGCACGGGTGCCGCCATAAGCTTGGTGTCACGGACGCATTCAGCTCACAATAGACGGAGCCTGCACTGCAGAGAGGTGTTCACCTCCAGTTTGCAGAAGGAAAGTGATTGTGACAGACACCTCCAAGAAGGGGTGTGACGTGCTGCACGAGGGCTCGCCGGCCCCAGGCCTGTGGTCAGATGCAGACAGCAGCTTGCACATCAACTGCTTGAAAATGTTAGCAGTATGGCACGCTTGTCGTGTTTTCCTACCGCAACTGAGGGATAGTCACGTCCTAGTTCACTCAGACAGTATGACTGTGATGTCATACATAAATCATCAGGGTCTATAGCAGGTCTGTCATCGAAGAGCCTTTTCAGATTGTCTGCGCGCCTCCTCAAATGGGCCCAGCACAATCTGCACTTGATGAGAGCAGCTCAAATCCCTGCCAAGTTGAACCAGGCTGCGGACATGCTGTCACGGGGAGCAGTCCATCCACACAAATGGACTCTTCACCCACAAACTACCCAGTTAATCAGGAAAGCGTTCGTCAAAGCGGAAGTGGATCTTTTCACTTCAGACAGCAACATTCGCTGCCCGGCTTATTTCACAAGGGAAATGGACGCGTTGGCCCAGAACTGGCCCAGCCTCCTCCTCTATGCTTTTCCCCCGATCTCGCTGATTCCCCAAGTTATCAGCCAAATCAGGGCAGAAGGTCACAAAGTTCTCCTGATCACCCCCCTCTGGTGGAACCAGCCGTGGATTGCAGATCTGCACACGATAGTGACGGCAGCCCGATGGCCCATTCCCCTAAGACCGGACCTCCTCTCTCAGGCCGAGGGCTCAATCTGGCAATCAACCCAGCCTGTGGGCCCTACATGTTTGGCAGCTCGACGGGAGCCTGTCTGCCTCCCCAAGCGCGTACTAAACACCATATCTAATGCTAGAGCACTGTCTACGAGACACTCTTATGCTGTGAAATGGTCAGTATTTTTGAGGTGGTGCACAGAGCGCAACGACAACCCCTCGTCCAGCCAGGTATCTTTGATACTATCTTTTCTGCAACACCTGCTGGATAGGGGACGCTCCCCATCCACACTTTAGGTTTACGTGACGGCCATAGCAGCCCACCACGACCTTATAGCAGGTCAAGGATATTGGGCTCATGCCCTCTCGCCCTTGTACCTTCCCTATTTGGGACCTGCCCCACTGTGCTTGAAGCCCTCAGGGGTGCGCCCTTTGAACCAGGAGGCCATTGGTTGGTGCAGCGGCGATTGGTTTCTCCAGAGCACTGCATTAACCAATGGCCATGCAATTTTCACTGCGTGATTAAAAAAGGCTTCGGTTAGGAGGAAAAAATGAGTTTTTCCCATAGCGTATTAGCAGACTCAGTACTTGTTCCCATGTCTCATGGAACCTGGGTTACGGAAGTAACCTATTCGTTTTGTGTTTTGAATCTAAAATGGTTAATTTAATGAGTCAAATGTTTTCATTTAACCAGGCAAGTTAATTAAGAACTATGTCTTATAATAACAGCCTGGTTTTGATATTTAAAAATGCTTGATGGACGGCTGCTACTTCATTTTTTATGTATATATCATTTTTCAATTTTTCATATTTTTACACTAGTTACGCAGATGAAAATAAGAAATGTAATATAAATGTTAAATAAATAAACAGGTAAGTTATTGCAAAAGAGGGTGAGATGTACACAGGCAGTGTAATTGTATTTACAATTATTACAATACTAATAAATAAAAATCTTATTATTATTAATATTAATATTAATAATAATAATAACAATATATAATATTTTTCTTAATATTACTAATAAATAACATTGATATATCATTTCATTAAAGAAGTGTGTGTGTGTGTGTGTGGTTTTAGTTAAATAAAATAACTTGTCTATGTTTTCTTGTTGTAAAAACTAACATTATCAGTAAAACTGATAATAATAATCATAATGGAAAGCATTTAGTGATATGAACTTTTTGAACAGTAGTACAGCCCAGTGCAACTAGTATTGTTTTCTAGTACGATACTGCAAGGATATTGTTTTCCTTATGTTTATTCCCAACACACAGAATCACTTAGAGGTGTGTAATATCTTGCACACATAAGAGGGATGTGTTTTCAGTTTGAAGTACTTGAGCAAACAGAGACAGATAAGATTACGCTCCACTTACGCTGCGGCCAGCTGTCTGCCGTCTCCAAACTTCAGCCTCCAAACCAGCGCTTCCCTGATGAACGCTAAACCCAATTAAACCTGACCCACTGTTGACAGCCCAATTTTTCAAATCCTACCTTGATGTTTGTGTGCTCTGGTCTGACTGTGATTGTATTAAGTGCGGTTTCCTGAGTACGGGAATCTCCACCTGCACCTTTTTCCAAGCAGCGCTGCTCGGATGGCTCCATTCACTGTAAGTGGCAGGAAGTTTGGCTCTAAACTGTTTATACTCCTAATTGACCTGTTAGTTGAGCGAAGGCATTTATCCGTGACATAACGGCCTGCTGATGTCTCTCTGTTCCACTGACTGTCAGAGAATCATAATGCAGGAATGATGGAGATGTGGATGTTTGGGGACTGAACATCATTGCTGAGAGTTGATTTTAGGAGTATAATTTAGTGGAAGAGAGAGATCCTGAAGACATATCCACCAAAATAGAAATTAAAATGATGCCAATAGAGTTCATTAACCTGTTGTGTTAATATTTATTTATTTATTTATTTATTTATGTATATATCTATTTAGTTACTGTAGTTAGTTGGTTAGTTAAATTCTCATCCACCAATAGAAAAATTCTGGCACAAATTTGTACAAAAAAGGGTGAGGTGCTTAGTAGTTTAGTTTTGTTGAAAATCTGCATTCCCTCAGCCTTTTTAAGACACCAAAATGTTTTATTTTATTGAATTTTAATTCTATTTAATAAAATAAAATAAATATATAGATAAAATAAAATAATAATATAAATATTATTATTTCCAAGCAATTATTATTAATAATAATAATATTAGTATGATATAAAGCTTGTGAATAGCTACCAGAACACAATAAAAATAACAACAACATAAATAATAATAATAATAGTGATAGTAATAATAATAACAATAATAATTATTTAATTTATAATTAATTTAATAAAAAATAAATATTAATTCTTAACACAACAACAATAACAACAAAATAATAATAATAATAATATGTGTAATTAAATAATCTGTGAAATTAAACTCAATGTTAATTGAGCTACCAGATCTAATTTAATTCAATTTTTTATTTCATTTACTTTCTTCAACAACTTTAATGTACATGTATTTTCAATCTGCAAACAATTACTCTTTATATCACAGTTTGACTGATTTTATTCAATTTAATTATTAACCCTGATACAATCATATTGAAATGCGAACAGTCACTTTTTCAATCACAGATGGAATTTTTTGTATTTTTTCATATATCACTATATCAAACACATCTTCTGGTACCATATAAAACATGTATTTCTGTTGTATTTCCAGATGCTTGCATAATACATGCTTTAGTTCTCCTGAAGCAACAACATATAGCTGGGTTTCTGACTGGAGGGCAATACATATATCATATAAGAACATGAACCATCCATACATCTCTGATTATTGTGCTCAACATATGTTTCCCTTCATAATAGCAAGAATACACACTTTTCATTGTCTGAATGATCCGCTAAACACTGGCATCTTCATTCAGACATGTTTTGACTAAATGCTCCAGACACAGTCTAAGCTCTTCAGAACTTCTCTCTTGTGTGAGTTTCAGAAGGACCCAGTATGTGTTTTATGAGAAATATTTATACTCCTTTAATATGGTGCGAGTCTGATTTTATTGAACTGGGTGGGGAAGCGTGTAAAACGGCGCTTAACAGATGTGTGAGAAGCTGGAGCTGGAAAAATGGGCATGCTCACAAATGTTTTCCGCTCTCACAGATGGTGTGCGGTTTAACAGGAATTCTGTTTTGTTTGTTATAGTCACAATCACCTGTCTGACAGAGATGTGTGGGGAAGAATCATGCTCGGGCTTCAGTACCGTGTGTTTTTTGTTTGCAGTGTTATCGGTGCAGACGCAGGCAATGGTATCCGGGTTTTTTTGCCGGACATCGGGATGTTCATGGCCAGTGTGTCCGTCTGGCTGCTGTGCAGAAAGCTGGTCCACAAACGTCCAAGTGAAGAAATGGCCCAGGACAACCATGACTTTGAGCCCGAGGAGAAGGTGGGTCGGGTTCCTGCATACCTGATGAGTTACTCAAATACGCACACACACACACACACACGATAACCTAAACCTACCCCTTACAGGAAACTACAGCCATTTTTAGATTTTCAAAAAGGCACCATTTAGTATGTTTTATAAGCCTTTTGAATTACAGGGACACTGAAAATGCCCTCATAAATCACCTTCATATTGTAACACCTATGTCATACCCATGTCATTATGCAAATTTGTGTCCTCATAAACCAAGGAAGACACCTTTCAAATGTTATTCATCCCGAATCTTGGACGTAATTTTTTTTAACTGTAATTCTTTACTTACAACTACTACTACTATATAATAAAAATCCTTCCTAATTCTAATTCTAATTCTAATGATATACCACTTGAGCCACCAGATTGTTTTTATTTCATTCGCAAAAGTTTATTTCTTTATAGTAATTACAATGCATCAATATATATTATTATTTATCTTATTATTATTGATAATAATAATAATAATAGTAATAATAATATGATATATAGCTAGTGTATCACTACAGAACATAATACAAAATAATAAAAAAAAAATTAATAGTTATCATAATATTACATTTATTATTGACGTTGATTATTATTCATTTAAAACTTTTGATTGACTTCTGTCCCGTACGATTGTTACGGTGATGTAGTTATATATCCCTCATATGAGGCCATGCTTTCATTCTTCTCACAGATTACAACAAAATTAAGCCATTTATCATCACTAAATAAATCTATATGTGTACAATAATGATGCTTTGTGTTTGGCTGAATGAAAGTTTGTAAGCATTGGCAGTTCAGCAGAAGTGTTGTTAAAGAACTTTACTATGTGAAATATCATAATCACATTTTTCTGAACTCCACCCAAGTAACAGCTTTCCAGCTTTGTGTTTTCTCAGAGAGAAAGCCTTATAAAACGCACGTGTTTAATGAGTAGAGGTTTATTACAATATATTATAGCATGAAGAGAAACTGTTTTTTGGACTACTTGTAAAACAGCTCATAAGTATATACTAGCTTTCCTCATGCACTAGATTGATGTCATCAGCTTTTTAATACCTAAATAATGGCTTGAAGTGAACAGTGAACCATTAGCTATGATTTAGTACGTTCCCAGAAGATCTTCTAAATGTCTGTTTTGTCAACTTTTAGAGAACACTTACATATAGATTTGGCATAAACTAATCACAAAATCTTTTGGTCTGCATTTTGTTTAGAGTGTATTGAGATGTACCTGAAGACATTAATAAAGACTTACTGGAGGTGTTAAGAATTGCCTGTAGAAATGCTGTAGCTAAACGTTCACTGCTGTTTCTCTGCTACTGTGAACAGGAAGTAGTTTCCTGTGCTGAAGGCCATACATATGGAGCCATTAAAGCTGGATGATCTTATTGTTTAAATGTGAGATCAGAGTTAATCTAAACCAGATTAAACAACTCTTAAACAGACAGATGTCCTGGGAATGGATTTATTAGCATGCATACTACAAAAATAATAGCCATTTATTAGTGCTAATTAAACCTTATATTTATGTTTTATTCTGCATGATCTTATTCTACATCCCTAATCCTTCCCAAAACCTAAAATTAACACCTACCGCACTAGTACTAGTAATAAATAGCAAATTAAGAATTTATTGCGGGAGCAGAATTTAAGTTAATTCTAAAGTGTTACGGTTCTGTTTAATTAATTTATGTTTCATCATTATTATTTTTGTCTGTTCCTTAGAAACATCTCAAGGTTACACATGTAACCATAGTTCCTGTTTTCGTGCCTCTTGGTGCCTGTTGATGACCATATTGACAGCGTCACCGAACAGGCCCTGAGGCGAAACGGGGCGTCCATCAGGCAGACTCTGTCTTTCTCTTTCATATCTGACAGAGTCAGCCAAAGATGCCTCTCCGCAGCCACCATTGCTGCCATAGACCTGTCGATGGTCTCTTTGGTGGCACGTTCCAGTTCCTTCAGCAGGTCGGCTTGGTACGCCTGTAACACCGCCATGGTGTGCAGACACGTACCAGCCTGACCCGATGCTGAGTACCCCCTGCCCACCAACGCTGACGAAGCCTTCAAAGATGAAGCCGATTCGGGAGAGAGATAGCCCGCGAGTGTCTGCTCTACCCATGGCAATGTCTTATAGCCGTTCTCATTCATCCCTACAACATTTCCATAGCATAGCATTTCCATACCACACAAAGACACTTTTAACTCTAGGACAGATTTCTCAAACACAGAGACCTTCGCTGAATGACAGAAAGCATTCCACATGATTTTATGCTTCCTGGCCAGTGACGTCACCCGCCTATGACGTCCCAACTCACCATTGGCTGATTCTACACATGATTTAGAGCCGTTAGTGTCTCGTCGACGCGGCTCGAGTTTCTGAAAAGGAACCAAACCTAGTCTCAAACCCAACTTAATAATAATACTGTAACCACTAGACGGACTGATTTTTCTGACTCGCTACAGGTGTTCCTTGTTTACTTGCCTTTATAAGGCCCAGACTTTTGTATGAACAGTGCAAAGTCTTATTGTCCGTATTGTAATACTACTGAGCGTTCTGTTCCGTGTTTATCTTCCCGTGAATGACCCTGGACTGTTTATACCGATTGTGATTCTAGCCACCTGCCTCACTGATTTGTGCCTGTGTTTTGACAACTCTATTGGATCGCCTCTGACATATCTGTTTGTTGTAGATTTTACCTTTTGCCTGCCTAAATATCCCAGTAAAGCTTTGCACATGGATCCAGGCATTTCTGCGAGTTCATTACAAATACATGAAGTTATCATAATTGCAAAAAAAGAAATTATTTAAAATTTTGGTTAGTAAATTAATTAATTAATTAACTGAATAAATAATTAATTTATAACAATATTAATAGTAAAGATTATTATTATTATTATTATGTATTTATTTATTTACATTTTACCAACACTCATACACAATAAAATATAAAAAACTAAAATGTTTAATAATAATTTAAATAACTAGCTAATTAATAAATAGACTAATAAAAGTGATAAAAAACACAACTAAATCACTACCTTAAAATAAAAAAAGAAATATAAAAAAGAAATTGAACATGGAAACTGTTTGTTTATTTTTATTATTGTTTGTTCATTAACATTTCAGTTCTTTAACTTTCATTAACATTTAAAACATAACGCTGTTTTTTTGGTCTTCTGTTTCATCTGATTCATCTGTTGTACTCTGCACATGTCATGTATTCAGTAAATGTGCATGAGTCTTATGTTCTGGGATGAAACACAGGAGGAGAGTGATGAGAAAGTGGAAGATGATGATGATGATGATGATGATGATGAGATGCTCTATGATGAAGACTTCGATGCAGAAGACGAGGCAGAGGAAGAGGATGGAGAAGGGAGAGGTCTGGAGGAGGAAGAGGAGGAGGAGGAGGTGCAGGAGAGCACCAAGATGAAGATTCTGCGCAAAGTCGCAGGAGTCGCGAACAAACTCAAAGAGATCATTGGTAACCTGATCACGACCGCTGGACAGGTGGTGGTTACCATTCTACTGGGATTAACAGGTGTGATGCTTTCATATACACTACTATTCAGATGATTATGAACTGTCATAAACCATCATTTGCATCTTCAGCCATGATCTGCCTTTTATTCAATCAAAAATACAGCAATTATATTCATATAATTTTAATTCATAGATTTGATTATATTAAAATTGCTGTAAAATGCCCTAATATTTAAAAATATTATTACAATGTAAAATAAATAACTTGTGGGAATATTTTTTAAACTATTTATTTCTGTGATCAAAATGAACTTTTAGCACCAGTCTTTAGTGTCACATGATCCTTCAGAAATCATACTAATATTACTGCTTCAGAAACATCTTTGATTATTATTAATGCTGAAGACAGTTATGATGCCCAGTTGTGGAAACCATGCTATTTCTTTGCAAACATTAGCATTCTACATGTTTTCACTCTCACTTTTCATCAGATGAATCAATAAAAGTATTTTGGATTTAATTTATTTCTTATATTTTATGCACATTAACATATATTTCTGTTCAAACATGTCCAGCTAATATTTAATACCAAAAATGAAAAGCAAATATTAAAAATAATAAAAAAAAAAATTTGTAACAATAAGTATATTTTGCATCATTATTATAATTATTGTAATTATTTTTATGTCCGTTTAAAAAAACAGTACAAAGAGGGTCTTTTATATTAAAAAAATTAAAAAGTATGATAAAAATAATGTCACTGTCACGATCAGCTGATGTGCCAGTCCAGCTCTGGATGGCACTTCAGCTATTCATGAACTTTGTGTCTTTTCGCCCTACATTCATACATATATTAATAATCCAACTATTAATAAGCAGCATATTAAGAAATTATTGAGGGAACAGTCATAGTTAATAGTTAATAAGTGTTACCTATTCAAAAGTTTTGTACCAAATAAATATGAATAAAAAATGAGTATTAAAAAAAAGCATGATCAATTAAATGTCTGCGAGTAGAATGAAGTCTAATGCCAGTGTTTTGTTCTTCAGGTATCACGCTGCCCTCTCTGACCTCGGCCGTCTACTTCTTTGTGTTCTTGGGTCTGTGCACGTGGTGGTCTCTCTGTAAGACCTTCGACAAGCTGCTCTTCAGCTGTCTGTGTGTCCTCATGGCCATCTTCAGTGCTGGTCACCTCATCATACTCTATTCTAACCAGTTCCAGTTCCTGCAGGAGGCAATCAGTCTCAACGACAGCTACACCAGGTCAGACAGCAGCAGTGCCTACAACACTGCCACTGCAACACTTTGCAATATATGAGGCATTTCGTAGCATAGGTATATTTTTTTAATGGGTTTTGGACATGTTTTTTTCACTTCTTTTGCAGGACAGTTATACATTTTGGATACTTTTTTTTGTCATAAAAAACAAAATGGTTACTTTTATGCTTTAACCTGATATTTTGACTGATGTGTTTTAACCTGATCAGATGTGACCGTGGAGCACAAATCCATAAGTATCCATAAGGTATATTTGTAGCAATAGCGATACATTGCATTATTCGTTTATGCCAAAAAGCATATTATGTTATTAAGTAAAGATCATGTTCCATGAAGATATTTTGTACATTTCAGACCGTAAAAATACAGTATCAAACCTCATTTTTGATTAGTAATACGGATTTATAAGAACTTAATTTGGGCAACTTTCAGATATTTGTATCTTGGCTAAATAATGTCCTATCCTAACAAACCATACATCAATGTAAACTTATTTATTAAACTTTCAGCTGTTTTATGAATCATAATGTCATAAAACTGACCCTAATGACTGGTTTTGTGCTCCAGGGTCACAAATGATGAAACATTAAGCCTTTAAAACAGTGAAACAAATGTTTTTTGCAAAAACAAATCTGCTCTTTATTAATTATTTATAAAAAAGAGGACTTTGTTTGTACAACAGTACCAGTAATACTCAAATAATTTGTCATATGTTTAATGTCATCATATGCTTATTAACCTTCACATGCCGTGTGCTTTAAATATTAAATGAGAAAGAGAATGAAAAAATCATGCCCTGCAGCGAAACACGGCCTTATTTCCTGTGTCTGGACAGATAAAAGATCCCGTGTCCCATCTGTTCTCGTGTTTTCTGACAAAGATCAGTCCACAAAAGAGCTGCAGACAAGCCGCAGTCACACGCAGATCATATAAATATATGCAGTGGATGTACAGTATACTGGACGCCAAAGGAATGACTCATTCATTGTTTTACTTTAAGAACCCTCCTAAAAGAGTTTTAACATTTTCATGATGGGTTTAACAAGACCATTTCATATCTTTTAATTCTGCATTAAGTTAATGGCATAATATTGCGTTATAGCTCAAACACCATAACAAATATTACTGAATCAAAAATACTTATGAAAAAAAAGAAAACGGTTTTTAAAAAGTGTTGTGATGGTCGAAAATCAAATTAGATAATTTTACATTGTTTATTTTAAATGTCCAATATATTTACGACTGTGAAGAAACATCCGGCTTATATTTAATCTCTAAATTAAATGAAATTAATTTAAATTTCATTTAATTTCATTAACATTCACATTCACTAGTATAAAAAATAGGATTAATTTAATCCATTGTTGTTGAATAAAAAAATACAAATACAGACCCAAATATTTAAAACACAATTGCATTTATTTGTTATACTTCATTCACTTTTAAAATATTTCTGTGACTCAAAAAGCAAAACATATTGTACATGTGAAAAAAAAACGTTCTTAAAATACTTTATAATATTAATAATACAGGTCCTTTTCAAAAAAATTTGCATATTGTGATAGCTCGTTTAGAGAACCTTTTCATGATATGCTAATTTTTTGAGATTTTGGGGTTTTCATGAGCTGAATGCCAAAATCATCAATATTAAAACAATAAAAGGCTTGAACTACTTCAGTTGTGTGTAATGAATCTAAAATATATGAAAGTCTAATGTTTATCAGTACATTACAGAAAATAATGAACTTTATCACAATATGCTCATTTTTTGAAAAGGACCTGTATATTCAATATAATAAATATATAATGAAATAATGTCACAATAAATATGTTTGCAACAGTGAAAAAGACTGTGCGTGAATACAAGCCTTAAAAAATGTCTTAATTTTGTCTTAATGCTTTCTGCCCATGACTGCTGTGTGTTTAATGTGGCCATGAGATATAATTATACTGCCTTTTAGATCAGTTCTTACTTTAGGATCAGCCTTAAAACGCCACAGCAAACACTAAGCAGACATGTGCTGTGTCCTTCAGCTGGTATTTGCAGCTGTATTCTCAGATCTGTGTATGATCTGCAGGTGCTGAAGGACTGATTCGACACCTGTTCCTGCTCCGTCTCTCATGCCCTTGATGCTCTTCATGGCATCGATTGCAGCGACTGCGTTTGCTCGGGCTGTGAGAGGCCATTAGAGCTATGTTTAGCATTAACTTCATAGAGGCCTGGAAATCTGCTTCGTTATGCTGCTTTATTTTCTTCAGGTCCTTTGAACAGTCATCAGAGATTATTGGAGTTTGTTTCAGTCTGTCTACGTCAGTATTTTATGTTTAATGTAGTGCCATCAAACAATGAATCGTGATCACAGATTAAATTGCATTTAAAATTAAAGTTTGGAGAGGAGTAATTTGCCCAAAAATAAACAAATATTTGCTTGTTATATTACATCATTATTAATCATTAATGACTGATTTTTCTGATGTATTTAATGATGTATTTCTCTGAGTGATTTCAAATCAGCTGAGTGTTTAAAGCTACTTCTAAGGATTGCATTTGATTGTGTTTGTGGTTGTGATCTCGGGGTTAATTAAGTCGACTCAAACTGAAGTTAGAAGAGCATTGTGGTCAGATTAACTCAGATAAACTCCCACTGCAAAAAGTGCTGGTCTTCATCAGTATACACGTCTTGTTTTCCAGTACAATTATCTACACTCTTACATCAAGATGTGTCTATTTTTTAAATCTTAAAGCTTTATATTAAATATATTACATTTTTTAAGGGTTTTCTAAAATTAAGTGACAAAAAAATAGAAAAAATATCTGACAATTGGATATGAAAAATAATCTTGTTTCCCTTTAAATTAAGTCTATTTCTGACCACACTGGTATATTTTTTTAATAAAGCTATTTCTTGACCATATAAATGTATTATTCATTCACACTATATGTATTATTTTTATTTATTTTACAGTATGCCAACTTTTTCCTTTGAATTCAAGTATAGAAATGGAAAACAATGCTGATGTTTATCAGTTTTTCTTGGTAAAAGCAGTTTTGAACAGAAGTAATATCAGTTCATCAGTGTTTCTTTGTGAAAGCAGCCGTGGTTGTGTAGTTGATGATCTGGTTGGAAAAGTCTGTGGCCTAATTGTTGTTGATGAAAGATTTGTCGCCTTGATCTGCACGACTGTTGAGTAGAAGTGTTGAAAGCCAGTGCTTTCCGCATTACTTCCTGTTTTTCCCTTAACATGGGCTGTGGTCACGTGATCATTTCTGTGCCAGTCACTGCTGGAGTAAAAAGCAGAATGAAGGTGAAATCATTCAAACAAAATTACTTTCTCTCTCCACAGTTTGTTTGGCATCTCCTCCATCGTTCGGACTGACTGTTCCTCCACCTGGAAGCTTGCCGTCAACAGTGGTCTGAACTGGCACCATTTTGTCAATCCCATCATGCTCTTGATCCTGTACTACACACTGGCCACCTTGATCCGTCTGTGGTTGCAAGATCCCATGATCATGGTGAGCCAGCTGTCACTCTAAAAAGTACTAATGCTAAAAAGTACAAAAGTGTATGTAAAATATTATTTGGATGTAAACGCTGCCAAAAAACCCCAAACATTATTTTAATGAAATTTTCTAGTTAAAAATATTCAAATTTGCTTTAAATAATATACTTTAAATTATTGTTGTCATTGGCAAAAATGGTTTTATAGCATGAACTTTATTAAACCCGATGTATGGATACCAAATATACAACTCAAATTAAAAACAGTTAAAATAGTAATTTATTTCGAAAATAAATAAATGATTATATATATATAAAACAACCTTTTGCGTCACCAAGCAATCTATTGGGCAGCTCAGGGCTCAGGGTCCGCCAGGCTCCCTGGACAGCATGCCAAACATGTTTAGAACATTGTTATTAATGAGGAAGTTGGAACTTGTAAAGTGGGTTATTTCCATCTTTTGCAGTCAGTTGGAAATATCAGTTCCAAAATTTCAAAACATTATTTTTGTTATTAATTGTAATAATGCAGTGAGATTATGATAAAGAAAAAAACCTACAACTGGACAGCTCCAGTACTGTTCAAAGTTTTAAAAACTTGTGTAAAAATGCTGTAAAATGAGGATGCTTTAATGCCACAAATAGATTTAATTCATCAATTAACTTCTATTAACTAAAAGCTTTCCAGGTAGGTTTTTTTCTTCATATTGGAGATGTTGCCACAGTTCTTCTGGACTGAGTCTGTCTCAGTTTGTTCTTCTGATCAGATCAGATCTCTGTTGTGGAGCACTGGCTGTTGACAGACAATAATCTCACTGCATTATTACAATTAATGACAAAATTAATTTTACCAGTACTGCAAAAGATAGAAATAACCCAGTTAAAACCAGTTTTTGTTGCTGAAAATACTAGTGGCCTAAGACTTTTGCACAGTACTGTGTATTTATATATATATATATATATATATATATATATAGTATATAATGAAATACACACACAGTATATACATTTAAATGCATACACATTCTTATATTTATATTCTTATTTTATATTATGTATACAAATATTTAATATATAAACATGAAATATTTTTCTTAAATATATATATATATTCATAATAAATATAAACAGTGCATGAACATATATTATATAAACAATTGTTTTATTTATTATTTTGGTTAATATAAAGAAATATGCTATACTAAAATAAAACTAAAATATTTTTGGTTAATTTAAATAAAATAAATGTTACATTTTATATAAAATAAAATAAAATAAAATACAAAAATTTAAAAGCAGTTAATAAAATAAAAATAATAAACTACGAATAATTTTAGACTAACAAACAAATGACAATGACACAAAAGAAAAGTTCAGAAACTTATACTGAAAATTAAAGTAAAAAACAAAGTATCAAAATAAAATGTAATTCAAAATCCTTCAAAACCTCACATGCATGAGTTTATTGATCTCATGCCTCTGAGTTTGATCACAGAATAATTTCATGATTTTCTTGTCGCTATAAATCTAAGTGATGAGAATATGACTTCACCAAGAGATCGATGATAAATGATAAACGCCGTTCCGCCTTCATGTGATTAAATATTAGTTCAGTGTTGTTGTTTTCATCTCATGACTCCATTAAGATTGTTCATCATCTTCTGCGTTTTCATTCGTGAGCTGCTCCACGATACATGTTTTAATTGATTCACTCACTCACTGAATCTGTTTGTGTTTATTGATCTCTTTCCAGCAGGAGAGCGAGGAAGAAGAGATAAACGAGGGAAACGAGACGGCAGGAAACAGCTTCCTTCACTCCTCCATCGGGAAGAGGCTGCTCTGGTGGAAAGCGCACCAGAAAACTGAGGAAAGAAATGTGAGAAAAGAGAAAAAAATAACACCTTATTATTATAAAAAAAAAAAAACGTAGAATATCAATTGTAGAACTGTTAAAGTTTGACGCGAGTAAGTGCTGCCAAAGCGGAGATAAAAACTCACAGCCATTTTTTTAACATGCTTTTAGGAATAAAATGTTCTAGAAATCAGTGTGAATGAAATATGAACAAACCGCTCAGTAAAAACACTCTGATTAGATGGGAATAAAACTTTTAAGTTTAGCAAGTGCTGCTGAAATGGAGAACAAAAAATGAACAGCCCTTAAAGATATGTTTTTTATTTTAAGAATAATGTGTTATATAAATCAGGCCAAACTCATTTTGAGAAAACCTTTGTCCTGAAGATATAAATTGCAATAAAAATACATTAAATGCAGTGATAAAAACACTTAACAGTGTGTTTTGGATGTTTTTTATTTCTGTAGACTGAAACAACACGTTATGAAAAGCCTAATATCACAAGTATAATAATTAGTGCATACATTTTTTTTTGGCTGCAGTGTGTTGTCTTAAAAACAGCATCAGTAGTGTCCATGTGATGTTAAAGTTTAGCGTCAGCATTAAAGCTCTGAGTGTTGGTGTGTATCTGTGAATAGTGCCGCTGTACTTTGCTCTGCTCAGCGCTGATGTTAGAGAACAGTATAATGTTATCGACCCTTCTGTGCTCATCAATACATTCACCTTGCCCCGTCTGCTGTCTTTCTCTCTCTCTTTAGCTGATATCCACTCAGGACGGGTACAGCACCTCGGAGGTTTGCTATCACTGTGTGGTTTTGCCAAGTCTTATACAATTCTGTGTCTGCAAATTTTAACTGTAGACAAATATAGTGTGATTGATTTGAGCTTTTAGCAGCTTGTGTCTGTGTGTACGCAGCTCTTATTGAGACTTGATTCAGTGGCTTTGGGGTGAAACTTGATAGTGAATGTCCAAAACCATTAAATGGCAGAAAATGAAAAAAATGATGTTGATGTTTTGTAAATAAAATAAAAAAAAAAAAAGTAGATGAACTGCATGACCATTTCATCTTTCTAAAACAATCAATGATTTACAAAAATAAAATAAAATCTTGCATGTTATATATAAATAGCTTTTAGACAGATGTGAGTTATTTTCTGTGCACATCTGTACCTTGTGTGATTATAGGTTTTGGTTTTTTTTTGCTGTGAAGGTAGTGGTTGTTAACTCAAATGGGACGTCGTTTGATTATGTCTCCGCTGTGACCATTGAGAACGGACCGATAAGTCTGGATATTTACTCCACTCCTCAGTATCCTCAGTATTCTCAGTACAAAGTGGATCAGCCTGTTGAATATGAAGGTAGATACCATAAACATGACTAACTGATTAGAACCTCACCACTGTCTGTGCTGTGCATTCACTTACTTTTTTCTAAATGACTACTGTTTTAATGCTCCACACAGAGAAGACTGATGAAAACACAAATGAGATCTTGGACTTGCAGCTGGAGGAGGAAGAGGAGAAGACAGATGAGGAAGACGAGGAGGAAGAGGAAGAGCAGGGCGGACCGCCAGGCGCTCTGGTGAAAGTGTTCAAGTTCGTCATGAAGCAGAGCTACATCTGTGCTCTTATTGCTATGATGGTGAGAAGATCAAAGTTTTTTTTTTACTTAATTTTTTTTCATTCGGTTGCCTATATGGTTACTCTTCTTTGCAAGAAAAAAAGTAGTTAACATCTTGGATGGCTAACTGGTAAAATAATGGCAGATTTTTTTTTACTATTCTTTCCTATATTAGATTTTGAGTAGGAAGTGATTCAACAGATACAAATATGAGTCATGCCATCTAACCATTGATCTTTCCTTCATTTCTAAGGCGTGGAGTATAACATACGTTAGCTGGCTCACATTTGTCTTTCTGCTGTGGTCCTGTACTCTGTGGATGGTACGAGACCGGAGGAAATACGCCATGATGACCTCACCGTTCATGGTGGCCTACGGGAACCTGCTGCTGGTACTTCAGTATATCTGGTGTTTTGAGCGCTTGAGTCCAGTGCCGGGTTTCTTTCTGAAGATGGAGGTGCCCTTCACTGAACTGAGCACCAAGGTATCAAGGATCAAAGGATCAAATGCATGTATATGTTTTAGAAAAATATGTTATGTCTATATATTAAATATATTTATATATAATATACAATGTAAAAATATAATGTATGTGTGTATATTTATGTATACATAAGAAATATACACAGAACACACACATATATGTAAACAAAAACTACCACTGGTATATTTGTATGTAATATGTATATAAAAAGTAAATAGTATATTCCATTTTTATTGTAAATTTGCACACAAATTTACATTTAAGTATAATTATAATTGGTTGACCATATATATACTCTGCCAGTCAGATTTTATATTGCTTTGAAAAAAGTCACGTCTGCTGAATTTATAAAATATATATTTTAGGAAAACTATATTATTGTGAAATATTATTATCATGTAATATTTTTCAAAATTTCAGAACTGTCTTGACTGCTGTGTTAAATTCTTAGTTGTTTTTTTTTATTCTACTTTTGAGAGAACCTTTTGAATGCTTGTGTACCACAGTTTAAACATTGATAACTTTGATAATATTCAGAAATGTTTCTTCAGTAGCTTTCACTCACAGAAATACTTTATTATATTACTACTTTTTATTATTATTATATAATGTATGTATTCAAAGAGAAGAAAAGTTATTTGAAATTGAAACATAAAAACTTAAACTTGAAACTTAACAAAAGTTATTTCAAAATCATACTGAGCCCAAATGTCTGAATGAAGTCATATATTTTCTATAAATAGTGTAACTTCTACCATATGTAATATTCTACAGAACCCCAGGATGGTTATATAGTTATAGTTTACTAATGTGGTTTTGGCATTGTTTGTAGGTTCTGTGTCAGCTGAGTTTCTGGCTGCTGCTCAGACAAACTTTGATGGAGAGACAAGAGAAGATGGAAGAGGAAGCAGCTCTTTGTGACGTCCAAGTAGATGAGCAGAAAAAAGGTGTTTTGCTAATAACAGATTACAGATTAAATCCTGTTATAATCCCGAAAAAAATGGCTGTAATATATTCATAAAGACTCTATATGGGTTGCAGAGGAAGAAAAAGACAAAGAGGAAGAGGAGGGGGATGAGAACGACCTGATGCATGTGATTGGGAAACTAGTGATGGCTATGCTGGTCAAATACTGGATCTATATCTGTGGGGGAATGTTCTTCTTCGTCAGCTTCGAAGGAGAGATCGTCATGTACAAGATCGTCTACATGATGATGTTTCTGTCCTGCGTGGCTCTTTACCAGGTGCTACACTGCTGTCTAACCCCAGAAAACATGAAAGCTTGTTGGGATTTTGACTTGTAGCTACACACTATGGAAACAAGTACAGTACAGTTCACGCTCCACTGAAGTGCAAACAAGTGAAATATGTGACCCGTGCTGGCAAAAATGTGCGCAGGCTGATTTTAAGCTACGGACAAAAACTTAGAAACATGTCAATTCTGGATGAATCTGGGGTTTGTTGCTAGGAGATTTCACTTCGTCCTCAAAACAGATTTTTCTCAAAATTAACTTTACTGCTTCTGTCGATTTCAAACAGGTGTATTACAAACAATACCAAACAAATCATATATCATTTTGAAGTTTTTATTTATTTATTTATTATTATTATTATTATTATTATTAAAAAATGTATAGAGATTGTGAAAATTAAAATAATTTTTAATTTTTTTTTTCAAATTTTATCATTGCGTCTTATTTTGCCAGCACATGTCATCATATATTTTATACAACAGAAAAAAAAGACAACGGTAAAAATGTACAGTAAGGTTCATTAGTTAACAACATAAAAATCGCCAGTTAGTTAATTAGTTAATGCACCGTCAACTAACATGAATAAACAGTGAACCACTGTATTTTCATTAACTAACATTAACAAGGATTAATACTGTAATAAATGTACTGTTCATTGTTTGTTCATTTTAGTAATACAATTTTTTATGTTAAAAATATTTATATATAATTTAAAATATAAGAATAAAAATACCTAAATATTTATAAAGTAAATATCTTCTAAGTATATACTGTATGTTTGTTTGTTTATATATACATAATAAATATAACCAGTACACATACAAATATAGCATGTAAACAAAAACTGATTTTGTATGTCATTAATCATTTGACATCACTAATAAAAAGCTGCCTATTCTATTCTAAATTGTATATATAGTTGTATAAATGTAATGCATGTAAATGAATGCATAAATGATTAGTTATATATATATATATATATATATATATATAGCCAACCATTTAATGACAGAAGTTGAATCTCTGGGTGAACTTTTCCTTTGACAAAGGGGTCTTGACAGAGTGGTTTTGTTCTCCTCAGGTGCATTATGAATGGTGGCGCAGGATCCTGAAGTACTTCTGGATGTCTGTGGTGGTTTACACCATGCTAGTGCTCATCCTGATCTACACCTGTCAGTTTGAAAACGCCATTAAAAACTGGACCAAAATGACAGGCATACCAGAAGAAGTGTGAGTTTTGACGACCCTAAATATGTTTGCTCAGGTGTTCTTACCATGATCCATACAATTCAGCTGCCTTGTATTTGACTGATTTACACCTTGTGTTTAAGGAGATAGTTCACCCAAAAATGAAAATTAGCCAGTCTTTTATTCACCTATGAAGCATCCTAGGTGTATGTGACTTTCTTCTTTGATATTTGAAAAACTGTCCAGACCCCTCCAAGCCTATCTATTGATGTAAGCGGGTGTTTGGTTCCAGCAGTCCAGAAGATGTGAAATAAATGAGAGATATCTGTAAACATCCCTCACGTGGTCTTGTGGGGTGAATAAAGGACTCCTGTAGTGAATATGGAAGATGAATATCCATATTTAAAAAGTAAAACTCCACTAGAGGGCACTCACTTCGCCTTACCTCCCTGGAACTCACTTTCACACATACTCAATTCCCCATCATGTACCACGCACCCACACCTGTTTCAGATTTGCACACACACATGCTCGTAATCATCCGGACTCATGTCACTAACCATTCGTAAAGTCTTGATTTGTTTCCACTGTCATTACTGAGCGTTCTTTCTGTGCCCTGATCTCCTGGTTTTTGATTATTGGACTGTCTCTTGGATTGTGATTGTTTGTGATTGTTGATCCGACGGAGCAACTTTTACAGTTCAGGGGGCAGTCATGGCCTAATGGATAAGGAGTTGGACTTGTAACCCAAAAGTCACAGGTTTGAGTCCCAGGTCCAGTGAATAACCAGAGATCTCTCCACCTTCAATACCACAACTGAGGTGAGACCCTTGAGCAAGGCGCCGATCCCCCAACTGCTCTCCGGGTGCAGAGCACAAATTCCTAGTATGGGAAACCATACCTGGCCTCCTTTCCTTTCCTTTGGACGTTATTCCTGAACCCTACTCACAGTTCAAGATAGATGTTATTCTCAAGCTCCAGCCGCAACACAAAATGGCCACTGCCCCTGACCCACTGCACAAAATGGATGTCAATCCTGAGCCTCACTCACAGTCCAAGATGGTCCCTAATCCAGAGTCACCATCACAACCCAAGATGGCCACCATTTCCGCCCCAGCCACAACACAGAATGACTGCCGTTACAGAATGGCTGCACAAGATGACTGCCACACCCAAGCTGCTTCACAAAATGGTTGCCACACCTGAACCAATGCACAAGATGGCTGCCACACCTGAACCACTCCACAAGATTGCAGCCACACCTGAGCCACTGCAAAAGATGGTTGCTACACCTGAGCAGCTGCACAATATGGCTGTTTCACCCCAATCGCACAAGATCAACGCACAAGATGGACGCCATAACTCAGCCTGAGTCAGCTCACAAGATGGCTGCCATGCCTCAGCCCAAGTCAGTGCTCAGGATGGCCGTCATGCCCCAAACAGAGTCAGCTCGCAAGATGTCTGTTGACCTAGAACCACTGCCCCTGCCCAAGATGGGTGCTGCCCCTGAACCACTGCACAAGACAGCTGTTGCCCTTGAACCGTTGCACCAGAAGGCTGTCGACCCTCAGGAGGTTCCACCGATGGTTACATGACCACCAGGAGTTATGGCGAAAGCTAAAGTTTCTCTGGTGGTTCCGCCGGTGCCTGCACTCAACCCTGAAGTATTGGCTGATGCTGTAGCATCTCCAGAGGTTCTGCCAGTGGCTGCACAATCTCCGGAGATGTCGGTTGATGGCGTAGATTCTCGAAAAGATTCCGCTGGTGGCTGCAAAACCTCCAAATCCCCCTTAATGCAGGTCCAAATGCCTCTGCTTTGCCCAGTTCCTACCAAGGAGGTTCTGCCAGTGGCTGCATCACCTCAAGAGATGTTGGTTAAGGCCGTAGATTCTCAAGAGGTTCCGCTCGTAGCTGAACCTCTCGATCAGGCACAAATACCCTTGGTCCGTTCAGCCCTAACCACTGAGGTTCCACCAGTGCACCAACCTTGGAGATGTCGACTTAAATTTCCATTTGCAAAGTCTTGATTTGTTTCCACTGTCGTTACTGAGTTTTCTTTCTGTGCCCAGATCTCCTGGTTTTTGATTATTGGACTGTCTCTTGGATTGTGATTGTTTGCTTGTTGGCATGACATTTGCCTCTGTACTCCGACTTCGATTCTGCCTTTGCTTTACTGTTCTGTTTGCCTGTGTCTTGACCTTGCCCGTTGACTCTATTTAAAGGAATTTTGCATATGGATCCGCACACCTCAGTTTCAGTTGTTACAACAGAAGGCCTTTGTTAATCCTAAGGAGCCAAGTGAGAGATGTTTATTACAGATATGCATACTTTACATCACGTCTTCAGAACTGTTGAAAACAAACACCCTCTTGCTCCAATAGAAAGGCTTGAAGGGGTCTGGACAGCTTTTTTATGTAACTCTGATTGGATTTGTCTGAAAGAAAAAAGTCACATACAACTAGGATGCTTTCAAGGTGAGTAAGGAGTTTTTCATTTTTGGTTGAATTTAACCCTTTAAGGTGCTGCTTTAGATTCTGCTCTGAAACTGTGTTTCAGAAACCCCAAAGTGTTTTTAAATCTGAATAATGCCTTGATGGTTCTGTGTTTGTCTGTCAGACTGAAGGACATCGGTCTGGTGAAGTACAACCTGTCTGATCTGTTCACACGTATATTTATCCCCACGTCCTTCCTGTTGGTCTGCATCCTGCACCTGCATTACTTCCATGATCGCTTCCTGCAGCTCACCGATCTCAAAGCCGTCATCAGCAAAGAGCAGAGCACCATTTACAGGTGAGAGATGATTTTCTGCTAGTCACAGCTGATGCTAACAGGAAGTGTAGAGATGATGTAATTTAAGGAAAGATCATGTGTTATAAATGAGTCACATTTGTCGTTTGTTTCTTATATAAACAATTGTATGTGTCAAACAATTAATCACTATTAATTGGATTCATAATGCACATTTTGGTTTTCATAATTTATATGTGTGTACAGTGTATACAGTGTTTACATGTTTATTTATATTCAAATAAATAATATAATTTATTTAATACAAAACGTAATTTTTTGTCTTAAATATGTACATCAATGTGTGTGTATTTATATATATATATATATATAATAAATACATAGTACACACTCACACACACGCACGCACACACATATATATATTATGTAACTTTTATTTTGGATCCAATTAATTATGATTAATCGTCTGACAGAACTAGTTATTTTATGTAATTATTATTTTAAAGCAATGGACCACGAGAGCTAATGTTTAGCAAACGTTTAATCATTTTGAATATTAATTCAAGTCATTTTATTAATCTTTTTTGTTAATAGTATCATTACTTTTTTTATTTGAATGATTTCATAAATTAAACCATTTAATAATCGTTGCTGATGATCAACATCATCAGATTTTCACAAATGCCATGTAGCTGTTCAGAGCAATATTCACCAATAATAACAACAACAAAAATCATCATGTTTTACATCTCAATATTGAAAACTGTTTTGCATTGCTTTAAAAATTAATGACTAGCAATGTACTTCACTAGTTCACTTTCATTGTCTTGTTGATCTTAACTTATGGTTGTTTCATCCTCATGCCGCGTATCCTTGTTTCCTTCTTCTCTTCCTTCGTGATCGTTTTCTCTCTATTGAATCTGCAGCAGTGTCATTCTTGTTTTATCTGTTAAATGCTGCCAGTCATTGATTAAATCCATTTCTTATTTTAACCAATCATGTGCTCCCGTCTTTCCCCTGCCGTCCTTCACCTCGCAGCTATGCTAAAGTCAGTGGTCGTATCTATCTGATCGTGGATAGGTGGGTGACTGCTCGTCTTTCTCTAGCATCCATGGAAATAACAACCAATGTTCACATTTTCCCTGATTGCCCACAATCCCTCTTTCTTCTCACTACTCCTGTTTGTCAGTACACTCTTTTCTCTCTTAACAATCCAGTAGATTCCTGAATAGATCAAAGGAATGTATGACGTCATGCTGACACAACTGACTTGGTTTCCTGTCTAGAACTTTAACATATGCTTTAAATGTTAGAGAATGTGAAAGTCAACATGAAACTGCCATTTTATTTTCATAATTAGATACATTTCCCAATGAAAACAAATATTCAGTGACTTACCAACATGGGAGTTGGACATTATCTGATAATGAATAAAATGTAAAGTTAATAAAAAAATAACTATTTTCCCTCATTGAATATTAATTTTTATTGAGAAATATGCAGTGGTAGACCAAGTTCTCAGACCACTTCTCAATTATTGATTTTAATTTTAATTGCGTCTTTAATTTAATGGGCAGTTAAAACTGTGTTATCTATTGGTATGATTTTAGAAAGCCTGCTTTACCTTCAACTACAGTCTAAAATAATAATAAAAAAATTGTGCAAGTTTATTCATATAGCAAATTGCATACACAATGACAATTCAATTTTATTTATTTTTTTATTTAAATTAAATACAAAGGATGTAAAATAGTCTAAAAAATTATGACAACAGCTGCATTAAAAATATGAAATCATATTAAACGTTATTAAAATACACAATAACTTAAAAAATGTTAAACCTTTTTTTACAAATAAACATTTAAAATGTATTGAAACAGAAATATTTTTTAGCAATAAGCAAAAAGTAATTAGAAAAATAAGTCATTTTTAGCAATATATTTTTACAGTATGATCTTTTGATATTTCTATTTAGCCTTTAAAATTTTATTTCTGTTTTAGTTGTTTTAATATTAGTACAAGTTTGTTTAAGACCAAGGCTTTCGTCTAAAATGTTTATTTTGATTAATTAATTAACAAATAATTAACAAAAGTTTTAGTTAACAATAACAACAATGGCTGGTAAGAAAAGCCCATTCAGGCAAGGTATTTTAATAATTAAATAAAATAACAGTTATGACCATAAATCTGTAATAAAATACTAAATAGGGTGGGGTTTGATTTCATGTTGACTTGAAACCTCTGCTTGCTCAAATGCATCCCAGAAAGTCCTACATGAGCAGCTTGACATCAGCAGTGTAACCTGACGATAGTCCTGCTCTCAGACTCTGACAGGGAATGAATCTCCTCAGCATGTCTCTGAAATGCACGGCCTCTCCTCCTCAAAGAATCTCTGTCCCTCTTTCTGTCTCATCTTACAGTAATGTTCAATTGTGTGAAACTTTTCATTGCTTTGATTGCGTATGTTTCCATTCTGCAAATTGCTTCAACAGCATCAAGCTAAAAATCTCTTCTTCTCAGAGCAAGTAAGTGTGGTATAAACAAGGTAAAGCTTTGACGTGAAACCTCATCATGTAAGCATTTAAACCCTTCATAGCAGCGAGACCATCCAGAGGAGGCCATTGCCACTAAAGTCTGACTGCTGAAATATTTTATATTTATTTTTTTTGGTCACACAATTCATGTATGGCAGACATGTGCATTGCTTCTTTAAAAAATAATAATGCAATTCAGCTTGTTCCTCACGGATCTAATGCACACGGCATCCATGTTTTCCACCCAATCCCTGCCTGTGGATTCCTAATTAAAGGTTTATGCCGTTTATTGGGCACTAACATTTAAATAACTGCATTTAAACTGAGCTAACATGATCAGCATGCAATCTAAGTGTAGAGAAAGTATGGGTGATTCATAAATTAAAGGAACTTTTCTTTCTCATTTTAAAGACAAATAAAGAAGCTTTAAAGAAAATAAACTTTTAAAATCTTATGAGACAATGTTTTACCCACAATAGAACACAGAGAACATAACAAATTACTAAACTGAGAAATTGTACACTTTTATCCACTAAATAAACTTATTTCAAATTGAATGCCTGCTACAGGTCTCAATAAAGTTGGTACATGGGATACAAAGAGCTGAAAAAGCAAGACATTTTGAAAAGATTCACCTGGGAGAACATCTAGCAACTAATTAAGTCAATCAGGTCTGTAAAATGATTAGCTATAAAAAGGGACGTCTTAGAGAGGCAGAGTCTCTCGGAAGTAAAGATGGGCAGAGGCTCTCAATCTGTGAAAGAGTGTGTAAAACGATTGCGGACTACTTTAAAAACAACATTCCTCAACATCAAAATGCAAAGGCTTTGCAAATCTCATTGTCTACAGTGCATAATATGATCAGAAGATTGAGAGAAACCGGAGAAATCTCTGTGTATAAGAGATAAGGCCAAAGACCTTTGTTGGACACCAATGGTCTTCAGACGACACTGCATCACTCATCTTCATGATTCTGTCACTGACATTGCTAAATGGGCCCAGGAATACTTCCAGAAACCACTGTCGGTAAACACAGCCCTCTGTGTCATCTTCAGATGCCAACTAAAGCTCTGTCATGCAAAAAAGAAGCCATACTGTATGTGAACATGGTCCAGAAGTGCTGTTGTGTCCTGTGGGCCACTCATTTAAAAATGATAAAAAATTGATTTTAAAATGGAAAAGTGTTCTATGGTCAAATGATTCTTGTTGGAAGTTACAGACCAAATTTGAACACCAAACCTCCAGAAACTCATCAGCTCGATGGCTAGATGTCTTCAAATTGTTTTTAAAAGAAGAGGAGCTGCTAAACTACTAAAATATTAAATTAAATGACATTTTTTGGAAAATGAAAGGAATACTGATGAAGGCCGTGATAAATGTTTTAATATCATCATTTGATATCATTTAATATCAACATCATATAATAAAATCTTAGATGATGCAGTTTAAAAGGGTATCTTTGAGGAAGTCAGAAGTGCCTCTAATTGAAGAATCACTCATATGTCACATATTGTATGCTGTAAACGAGTGAGACAGCGTGTAATGCACTTTTCCTGATCTCCAGACTGGCTCATCCTGAAGGGAGTCTGGCAGATCTGACCATGATGAGCACATCTCCAGAGCCGCTGCTGAAGGAGGAGAAGGAGAAAGAGTCCATGAACGAGGTGCTGGTCGTGGATTGTGTGGAGGAGGAGAAGAAGAAAGAGTCTCTGTCCATCCATTCAGCTCATCTGTCCAGTCAGGAGGACATTCAGCAGTTCAGTGCCGTCACAGATCCAGAACTACCATCAGAACAGAGCTCAGGTAATGTAGTCCAGTCTAATCCATAGTTAATAATTTCAGTACAGTAGTCTAGTGTTTGTGTGTGTGTGTGTAAATGAAAAATGATTGATGAAAACATACATGTACATACATGTACAAACTCTTTACACCTGCTCTTAGTTAAATGTTATGTTATATATTTATTGTGTTTTTGTGCTACTTGTACACTTCTTTGTATATTTGTATATTTGTACACTATTTTGTATGTTTGTATATGATTCTTTTTATTACCTGTGTCTTGTCTTGTCACCGTCATTATGTTGCACTGCAAAGCTTTGTCACAAAAACAAATTCCTCGTATGTGTAAACATACCTGGCAATAAAGCCCATTCTGATTCTGATTCTGATAATGAAAACATGACAAAGCCATTTGACTATCCTGTTCCTAAACAATGGTGTCAGGACTTTTCATTTTGACAACACTGACACTTTCATTGACATGAATACTTGCTTTTGAGCAATAAACTATCCACTTTGAGCAAGTGACACGCTTTTGCAGGTTAGGTATTGCAGTTTGTACTAATAGTTTTGAGAAATGCATTAACCGTTGTGCAAATTTAAATACTGTTGTGAGAAATGCACCAAAGCGACTGAGAAAAACTGTGATAAAACTAATAACTAAACAAAATTTTTAAGAAAATTTGTAAACTATATTAAAATACAAATGTAAAAATTCTAAACTATAATAAGGCTCCCTTAAAAAAAACATTACAGAACTTACTGATCCCAAAATTTTGAGTGGCAGTGTATATCCCACCCAGGTAGGGAGTGGGAAAAGCTACTGATTTATCTCTCTGGGCTTCTGTTTCAGACCTCAGGAATAAATGGCATTTGGTGGTGGACCGACTCACAGTCCTGTTCCTCAAGTTCCTGGAGTGCTTCCATAAGCTGAAGCTCTTCGTCTGGTGGCTGTTGGAGATGCACATCATCAAGATCGTGTCCACTTACATCATTGTGCTAGCTCTCAAAGAGGTAGAAGCTCAAACGTGAGGTTATCGTGCTGTCATCTGAAGGTGTTTCTGGTTCTCACATGTGTCTCTTGCAGGTCTCGCTGCTGAACTATGTGTTTTTGATCTCATGGACGTTTGCGTTGCCATATCAGCAGTTTCGAGTTCGTGCTTCCAGTGTTTGTACCATCTGGACATGTGTCATCATCATCTGCAAGCTGTTATATCAGCTGAAGTCCATCAAGCACATGAGCTACTCAAGTAATTGTACAGAGGTGGGTTTCTTTGCTTATTAAATGAGTTTGTCACTACTCAGATTGGATTAAATTTGTCATTTTTATTTTACCAGAAATAATCACATTAAAGGGGTCATCCGGTGCCGCATGCACTTTTACAAGCTGTTTGGACTGAAATGTGTGTTGAGAGTGTGTGTACACAACCACCCTACAATGACAAAGATCCACCAGTAGTTTTGTTTTAATGTAATAAAAATAAGTTGCCCCTTCTGAAATCAAGCCATTCTCAAATGCATGTCGGTGTGGCGTCACACCGACAGAGGCCACTCCCACAAGTTGCTGACAAGTTGTTTGAACCTCCTTTCTGAAACAGACCCCTGGCCACAAGTCACTTAATTTCATTACTTAACCTAGGAGCAAAGAAGGAAAAAGCAACTCAGAATATACACTGGGCATAATCAAAAATAATTTAGAAGTAGATCTGGGCCTATAATGAAAAGTATAAGATGATAAAAGTTTACAGTTTACCTAATAGTGCCTTGGCAATAAAGAGCAATTGTGCATTTTCAGCATTTTTCATACACGGAGAACCAACCAATCAATTCATATAAAGTACAACAATGAGTACATGTAGAAGCACTTGTTGTAAAAATCATACTGCAGCATGATATATCAATATAATCAGCTGAACAGTGGCAGAGTCAAAGATTTTTCCTAGGGGTGACCAGGCAGGGGCCAGCAGTTACTCAAATTTGATATCATTATTCAAGTGAACATGTCACTATAAAATGCTTTTTAAAAGTATTGTAGGTGGCTAAATCACAATGATGTGTAATGTGCAATTACTACAACACGCCTTCTTTAATTTTAATTACAATTAATTTAAATTTGCATAACCCTCGTGTTTTTTAAAAGTATGATCAAATAAAACGTATGAAGTTTTGAAACTTTGAAACCAGAATTCATATCTCCCAATGCTTAAACGTCAGCCACTCGCAGCGAATAAGGGTAAATAAGATGGTGGTGCGCTTCACCATTCAGGTTCTTGCTGAGGTAATTGCTTTGAGAAATATCGCAGTATCGTACTACAGCACACATTCTGTCAGTTGCACACAAGGTGTACAAATAAACTCAGCTGGTTATGTGTAAAGTGAAAGTAAACAGAAAAACAGATACACACCTGTATATTTGATGCTTGAAGGGACCATCCTAAACATACTGCCAACTGCCATTAAGGGATGTTTTAACATAGTTTCGGGAAGAGCACGCTGAGTGTCAGCACAGCCGGTACCCATTGACGCTCATTAGTGTTATCGCCCACTAGCTATTAATTATCCATAATTTCATTTATCCGCCTTGGCATAAATACCATAGTCTCACTCTTCTCAGTATCTAATTACGCATGATCCCACCTTCCTCCCCTTTCTCCGTCTTTTCCTTCGCACCTTCAGCGGGGGGCGAACGGGGCCGAGCCTCGCTCCGAGCTCTGCCCCGTTCAGCAGGGCTCGGGGTCCGCCGAGCTCCCGGCTCGCTCTCTGGACAGCACGCCAAATTTGCTTATTTAATGTCATGAAGAAGTGCGAATTTGTGAAAGGGATAGTTCACCCTATCAATTTCTGAAGAAAACATTTTGAAGAATGTGGGTATCCAAACAGTTTGTTCTGATCTGAAAAACATTATATCCCTTGATGTGTATCATAGAGTTTGTAACAGTTGGTAATTGATTTATTATTACCAGACAACACACAGACGATAATTAGTCTTAAACTCATTTAAGGTAATCTACACCTGCTCTGGACCTGGTGGATTTTGATATTAAAAGCAAAAAAAGACAAACTAAGTGTAAAAGTTTTGTCATTTTATACCAATATGTACATTTAGTTCGGTTGTAGCAGAAAAGTAGATTTGCTGGTTCTTGTTTAATCATGTGCTTGTGGTCACTGTAGCCAGTCAACGTAACAGATTATCAATGGATCGCAAATCGTTCCCTACTGTATGCGGGTCCTGTGGATCCTGCAAACTGGGTCGGCCTGGAGAAGTTTCCAAAAAACTCTCCAGAACTGCACAACCTGAGGGTGAGGAGATACATTTAATTATTTCCTGGGAAATATGACTTTATCAAAAACATTAGGCAACAAACTAGCCTCTCCTGAGTGCTAACTTCATGTTTTTTGCTAAATGTTCAACCTGTTGTTGTAGTATGTATTATTATGCCATTTTATAATTTGTATAATGTATAGCACTCATTTCTGTTCTTCTTCTCGCTCTTTTCTTCCTTTTACAGAATAACTTGTTGATGTTGGCCATCTTGGCATTTGAAGTCACCATTTACAGACACCAAGAGTTTTTCCGTCTGAGAAACAAACTCTCTCCTCCTCCCTCTCGGACTATCTTTCACGACATCACCCGGCAACACCTCGACAATGGCATCATCAAATGTGCCAAATACTTCATCAACTACTTCTTCTACAAGTTTGGTTTGGAGGTGCATTTAATTTGCTTATAATTTACTCTATCTATCTATTAGGAGTATCACGATACACAGATGTCACAGTTCGTTTTGTTACAAGGGCACGGTATAACCTGTAATTTACATAATAAATAATAGTTAAGCATCAAATACGTTACATCGCAAATATTATGGAATATTTGGATTTGTGCTGAATGAGAGAGGTAGGATACACAAACACAAAGCTTCATTTTGAACAGTTGTGTGCAAGTCATTAAAGTATGCTCCTTTGTCAATCTATGTGAGAGACGCGTTTAGAATCAGCACATGGTCACTGTCTAGGGCAAGGGTGTCAAACTCAGTTCCCGGAGGACAACAGCCCTGCACAGTTTAGGTGCAACCCTAATTGAACATTGCCTGTATTCATTGTAAGGCTCTTTATCTATCGTTCAGTCTATGATTCTATCTATCTACAGTATCTGTCTACACATCTATCATTATGTCTTTCTATCTATATATCTATCGATCTATCTACAGTATAGTTCTGCCATTCTATGGTTTTATGGTTTGTTCTGGTGTGGTGTCAGGTGTGTTTTCTGTTGGCGATCAATGTGATGGGTCAGCGGATGGACTTCTACTCCATGCTGCATGGTGTGGCCCTGGCTGTGGTGATGTACAGACGCAGGAGGAAAGCCATTGCTGAGATCTGGCCCAAATACTGCTGCTTCCTGGCCTGCATGATCACCTTCCAGTACTTCATCTGCATTGGAATCCCGCCCGCTGCTTGTAAAGGTGTGTTGCTCTGGGCCTTTTCAAACATCTTATCAAACACTTTCTTTTAGACAATTTCCAGCAAATACACTATATAAGAACACTGCAGCATCCTGAGATTAAGCACAGATTCTCAGGGACGAAAAAATACTTGTCATAAGGATTATGACAAGTGATTAAAAACAATTTGGGGAATTTGAGGTTCATCAGCAAATATTGGTATGCAATTAATAAGACAAATTGTTCAGCATGTCATTTATTAAAAATTATATATATATATATATACAGTATATCAACAGCCTTAATTGTTACTCAATATCATATTTATTTATTTTAATTACAATTCCACTTATCCTCCTTCTGGTAGAAATATCAATACATTTTTACAAAGGTTTTTAAAATTTTCTAAATATGCATTAAAATGCAGCTTGTTTTTGAGGTTTTGTAACATTTCAGAAAACATCATCTTAGTGACCATCATAAAGTTTATGTGTGTATGAATTTTGGTCATTTTTCCAGTGATCTAAAATGTACTGAACTTCTCTTTCTAGATTATCCCTGGAGGATTCACAGCAAGTTGGATTCTAACGTCATTAAATGGCTTTACCTTCCTGATTTTCACACTCCACCCAACTCCATGTTCCTCGTCTGTGAGTTATCCCCTTAGAAATATTCAGCATTAATGCTTACAACCTTTTTTAACTGTGTGTATCAGTAACTGTCATCAGCAGTCAAGTAGACATGCAAAAATACCATCAGCCACTTTGTCCTCCATATTGACTCTTAAATTCATGTCCTCTTTGCTCTGTCTTGTGTCTGATGTTAGATGACTTCATGCTGCTGCTGTGTGCGTCGCTGCAGAGACAGGTGTTTGAAGATGAAAACAAAGCTGCCGTTCGTCTAATGGCAGGAGATAATGTGGAGATCTGCCGAGACCTGGACGCAGCGTCCTTCAGCGTTCACAACCCTGTACCAGACTTCATTCATTGCAGGTACACACAACAACTTTAACTTACAGATTCATGCCTAAACAGTTCAATTAAAATTCTAATTACGTACTCACCCTCATGTCGTTCCGCACAAAAGAGTTCAACTTCATAACACAAAGAAGATATCTTTCATTCATATTTTTTACTTTTACGTGCAAAGAAATGAATGAATTAATTAAACAATTAATCTCCTCCGAGTGACCCTTAGCTATTTTAGAGAGTATCCACTGAAAGTAAACAGCTCATGATATTCTTTTTCAGCTGCGTCATGCGCATACTTTGTTTGCATTCATATCAAAGCGCGTACATACGTCATGATATTCTCCAAAATAAACACAAATAAAATTAATAAACAAGTATATATATATTTATTTATTTATTTTTATTTTTTAAATTATTATTATTATTTTATTTTATTTTTTTATGTTTTGATGTCATTCCTGGATTCTGTTTGGTTGGCAGGAACTCTTTTAATTATTTTCCGGATTTCTCCGACTTCTTTCTCCGCAACTCGAACACTAGCATCCAATGAAGCGAGACTCCGAACTTAAAAGCTGCAAGTGCACTACATCCGTGCTCTCTTATACTCACGTAGTGACGAGGTGCACCTGGCTGTCAAGTGCATGCCAATTTTCTTAATACTCGAAGGTGATTGGTCTCTCATGCAAGTTCCCATATGTAACGTCGGAGTGACTCGACTGAAGGGGAACTGCCATTTCGTCATGCCGAGACATAAGCAGATGTATGTGTGTGAGAAAATATCATGTTGTCAGGGCTCGATTTTAGGGGGGGGGTGCGGGTGGATGGCATCCCCCTTATCGAAAAAAATGACAAAAAGCATCCCCTCCACTTTACCACACCCTTTGGATCATTAATTTTGTGTTACGTATAATTTATCATGTACATGAAATGTTAAAATTGTCTAGTTGTGATAATTCACAAATTAAATAGTGCAACTTTTGAAGTTATTTAAAAGGAAGACAGGAGTTAGGATTTTATCTTAATTGGAATTTAAACACATTCCCCTGACATAAGTTTTTCAGATGATTGAGGTTGAGGAGCAGTTTTTTCAAGGCCTTTGAATGTCAGTCACCCTACAGTACAGTACATGATCCTCTTTCACCCTCACTTTCCAAGAATTTCCATGGATCATATTGCAGAAAGAAGGGAAAAATCCATAAGGCACCATCACACGCTCTCTGTCTGAGCTCTAACCCAATAAGTAGCTTTTAAGTATAGACTGATCTTTTTTCTACAAGGTGATTGATTTTAGAGGAGGAAGCTGCTGCTTGTTGTGGTCCATCAATGCAGGTCCATATCACAACATCCCAGCTTTTCATCAGAGCTCTTAGTACAGACCTGTGGCTAAACACAACGTCCAGCATCTGAAAACTGGCCGTGAAGCCAGGAGGATGTACTTTAACCTTTGGAGTGGCGGGTCTGAAGTGCATTTCAAAGCATGTGTGTGAGCTTTTAGCCTGCAAGAAAAGGAGAAGCGCATCCATATACATGTAAAGCAATTGCTCTGGGTATCGATCCGCTCATTATAATTACACCTGTCAGGATGTCTGAAACTACATAGGAAATGAGGCATGACATTTAAATAAATGATGCCTGCTTCCGCGTTTGCGTACCTCCACTGTGCTCTTAAAATCAAGTTAACTTATCAGATTATTTTATTCGTTGTGCTTTAAATTATTTTATTTCTGTTTCATTTTCAACCATAAAGTGGATGCACATTTGGACAGCCACTGTAAAAACCTTAACTTATGAGTCTATTTATATTTCTATATGTACATATATATTAAAAGCCCTTATTTTATTTTGCTATATTTTATTCTATTTAAATGTATTTTACTTTATTTTATTATTTTACATTTGTAATATTATCATCATCCAATATTTTTGTAATAGTGAATGAACAGCGTATTTTTTACTGCTAAAAATACTTTTTAATGATTGAAATGTTTATTATGTTTTACATTTTTATTTTAGTTCTATTTTGTTTTCAATCAGGCAGCACATTATCTTTAATAATAATAACATTTAAATACAATTTTATTTTATTTGCTCTATTTGCCATAGAATTGTGTCATGAAATAATATTTTATTACCAGTAAATGAGCCTGGTAAAAAATGTTTTTACTACTTTAAAAGTGCACCACAACATCTTGTTATAGTTAACATTCTTTTTATTTTATTTATTTTGACTGTCCCAGTTAAACAGTGATGGATTAACGTCGGTTGACCCTATGAATCACAAAACAGTGGATTCTGTTTGTACATTTTATTACAAAACTCAAACAATAAATGAGTTTTGGCCCTCTTCACATTGATGTGAATATTGATGTTATTGGAGCACTTCAGTTCAAGTGGCAGCATGGCACACAAGACTCTTCCACTTTAATACACGTTACAGAGCTAAATAAACATGAATGAACATCAGAAGGTATGCTGAAAGATAAAGTACAACATCCTGAAACTTGTCACTTCTAATTTTATTGATCAATTAGCGGTTGAACCAAAAGTAAGACAGCTTGGGAATAGTGTGTTACTAATGGTTGCTTTAACCCAAACATTCCTGGTTTGGATGGATAGTTTAAACAGTACTCTCATGTTAATCTTATTTCCTTCTCTCAGGTCGTACCTAGACATGCTGAAGGTGATCATGTTCAGCTACCTCTTCTGGTTTGTCCTGACCATCATCTTCATCACAGGCACAACTCGGATCAGTGTCTTCTGCATGGGTTACCTGGTGGCGTGTTTCTACTTCCTGCTCTTTGGTGGCGATCTCTTGCTCAAGCCAATCAAGAAGATCCTCCGTTACTGGGACTTCCTCATAGCTTACAATGTCTTTGTCATCACGATGAAGAATGTGTTTGCTGTGAGTATCTTATACCTTTAAGAAATGCATTCAGCCATCATTGCATTAAAGTATGAAATGTATTTATTTATTTGCACAAAAATGTATCTGTCTGTATATATATGTATATATATATATATATAAGAATTCTTAATGCATGTTTTTATTTATTTTATTGTATTTATTTAGTATTTATTTGACTTAGTTAATAGAAGTTAATTGATAAATTAAATCTATTTATCTATCTAATCTATTTATTAAGTGTCTAAAACTTTCAACAGCACTGGAGCTGTCCATGTAGCATTTTTTCTTCATCTTGGAGACGTTGGCACAGTTCTTCAGGATTAAGTCTGTCTCAGTTTGTTCTGTTACTGGATGATGATCAGATCAGATCTGCATGGTGGAGCACTGGCTGTTGTCAGACAATAATCACACTGCATTATTACAATTAATGACAAAAATAACGTTTGGAAATATAAACTGATATTTCCAACTGACACGCTACTGCAAAAGATAGAAATAACCCACTTAAAACCATTTTTTGTTGCTGAAAATACTAGTGGTTTAAGACTTTTGCACAGTATTGTATATTCTTTATATATACTGTGTGTGTATATATATATATATATATAAATACGCACACACATGCCGTATATATACAGTATGTTGTGTGTGTGTATTTATTTTTACTTTATTTCACAGATTTTGGCATGTGGTTACATCAAGTATTTGGTGGTGAAAAGCTGCTGGTTGGTTCAGCTGCTCAGTCTTGCCTGCACCATAAAGGAATACAAAGCTCTAGAAGCCATAGAAGGTAAAGAAAGGTTGCTTTTGGGTCAAATTCTTGTATCTAATCTTTTCTGTTATATACATTATACACATATTCTGAGCTGATTACAAAAGCATCATATTTCAAAAAAGAAAAGGCAGCTATTTGTGCGCTTTCAATGTTGCCATAGCATCTGTCCATATATTTTTATGCTTATCTGCGCAGCAACCTTAATTTATATATTTTGGTTGAAAAGCAGTGTTGCATTATTCAGATCTCTAATGGTTTATATGTGTTCAGGCGTGATGTCAGGTCCATCTGCTGTAAAATGTGAGGTGCCGAGAGATGAGGCCGGGATCATCTGGGACAGTATCTGCTTTACCTTCCTCCTGCTGCAGAGGCGTGTCTTCATGAGCTACTACTTCCTGCATGTAGTGGCAGACATTCGCGCCGGACAGATCCTTGCTTCTCGGTATGACGAGTTTACATACACTTACATACAAGTGTGTTACACTTTTTTGTTTGAGGGATTATAAATTGCAGTTAACATTTCTATGGAAACATATTTCAGCCCACAACTTTTTAATGACTTCAGAATTACAAGATATAAACTCACACTTGTAAGAAAACACATCAGCATTCTGAAATATAAACTCAAAGTTTTGAGCTGAGAAGTCTGAATAGTGAGATGTAAACTTCAAAATTCTAAAGTAAAAATTCTGAATTTGGAGGTTAAATAAAAAATAAATAAATAAACATTTTTATATTTTTATGCCATCAAAGAAACAGGCTTGTATGGACTAATGCTGTTAAATGATTAATCACATCAAAAAAAAAAAAAAAAAGTTTTTGTTTACATGAGGCATGAGTGCGTATTGTATATATTTATTATTATGCTTATATAAATGCAAACACATGCATATATGTACTTAATAAAAATACATAATATTTATATATAAAATTAAATAATATAAATATATTAATACCTGTAAGTATTTATAAAATATATACTGTATGCATGTGTATTTATATATACATAATAAATAAACACAGTACACATACAGTACTTACAGTACATATATTATGTAAACAAAAGCTTTAATTTCGGATATGATTAAGCTTGATTAATCATTTGACAGCACTACTAAGAGCATAAATGTGTCATTTATTGTATGTAGTGCAGTAAGTAAGCATTGCCCATCCGTCTGTTTGTCAGAGGAGCAGAGTTGTTTCAGGCCAGCATCGTGAAGGCCGTGAGAGCTCGTCTGGAGGAGGAGAAGAAATCCATGGAGCAACTGAAGAGACAGTGAGAAGCATCCTTTCATTCATTGACTTCATGAGTTGCATGCAATAGTAGAGCTCAACAGTTACCTGAATCATAATTTATAATCGAAAACCACTACTCTAGCAACCGCTTATGTTATGTACTGTATGTTATGTAGAAACATTGCTTCCACTAGCATGCTACCATTAAAAATCTGTAAGATTCTGTAAGATTTTTTTATATTTATTGCAGAGGTGCTGAAAACTTTAATCACAGCAATAAATAAATGTGATGCAAAGTTTTCCTTTCTATTTGGAGTGATCCCTGAAGCTGCAAAAACTAAAGTTTCAAAAGTTATGATTTGTCCACACCCTCCTAAAACGGCTCGTTTAGACACACTGTGACTTTTCTACTTTACAGAGTGGGTTTATTTTCAAACACCACCCAAATGTTTACACAAAGAAAGAAGGTGAAGATTATTCTTACTGAAGTGTTGCTGCAGGTGCCATGTTCTGGAGACGCAGTGTGTTGTTGTGAAAGTGAAACAAATTTGTTTGTGGTTTTCAAAGGAAGATATAACTAGAAATCAGTGGTCAAGTTGTATGACCCCTTTAATATTTATTTTAAATAGCAAACTTGTTTAATAATATTACTGTTTTCATAAATAAGTAAATGAAGCTTTGGTGAGCAGAAGAGACTTTTTACATTAAAAAATAACTCTGAAAGTGCATATTACAATCTACATGTTATTTGAGTTTATTATTACTGGTAAATGTGCTGCGAATGATTTCTCTCACTGTTGTGAATGTATTCATTTAGGATGGATCGTATTAAGACACGGCAGCAGAAGTTCAAGAGAGGAAAGGAGAAGATGCTCAGCATGACTCAGGAGTCTGGAGACGAGCAGAAACTCATTCAACCTGATCACAACGACGATGATGATGATGATGGTATGATGTAGATTATGACAGTAAGATAAAACAGCGTGCTTTCATAGGAGCATCACCAGCAGAAGGATAAAAAGTCAAGCTTAGCACACCTACGGTATATAAGCGTGTCTGTTTTGACCTGCAAATTATTTACATTTTCCTTAAAGCAACCAGGAAAAGGTTTCATTTCCAATTTCACAGTCACTTCTGACATGCTTTCATTAACATTCTAACATTTCATTTGCAGATAAAAAGAAAAACAAGGTGCAAAAAAAGCAGTGGTGGAGGCCTTGGGTTGACCATGCGTCCAGTAGGTTTCTCATACCTTCCTCTGATCTCACTGATCCTTGTGTCCTTGACCAGAAGTCAGAGGATTCTCATACTGCACCTGGGCTCTGTCAGACCTCGGAGACCACAAACACACCCTCCAGACCTTACACTTTTCTACATCTATCTAAGGCCCTCTGTCTTTTATACTTTTAATTTTTAGACTTTTTAAAAATACTTTTAATCGTTTCATCAGGAATCACATTTTTGTTGATCTTTTAAGGTGTAAAAGTAAATTATGAATTTAAATAAAAGTATTTTAACACTTATAAGTGTAAAAATGACATTGATTTGCCTTAAATAGATCTATTCAGCAGTCAGAGAAAAAGTTGAATGTCTGGATGGTGATTTGAGCAGGTGAACGGAGCCGTACAGTAGAGAATCATTCTGCTTTATTAAAATCTATTACACACTCTGTTGAGGAAAAGAGAGAGATTTACCTCATCACCATATAATTGTTAATCAGCTTGAGCTGACTTGGTATTATAAGAGTATTTCATCCTTAAATAAAAATGCTTTAAATCATTTTAGAGAGTTGGGTGTGTGTGGGAGGGGTGATTTCTGTGTGTAAAAAAGTCTTCTGATTGACAATAGGTTTATTAAATGTTCATTTTTGGGTGAAATAACTTTATAAACCAGACTTTTATGGTCCTTCTCTTTATTTCCTCTTCAATAAAGAAAGTACTGAAGACAAAACCATCAAAAAGCAAGAAATAACCTCAAACTCATTATGTTGTGTGATATGAGTGAGATGGTATTTTCTTTGTCATCTTTGATGAGCTGATCTCAGTTATCAGCTTGATACTGAAGCACAGGAGATGTGGTTTTAACTATAAACTTCATAAAGATCAATACTTGTTTATATAGTGATTAGAATACAGACTACATACACAAGCATTCTGTGGTGGTACCATGGTACAGCGACGGTATCAAACAGTAATACCTTGGCACATGATTGAATATGATTGCCATATTCATATACTATGGTATTTACATGTACTGCAAAGAATACCATAGTATTACTATCATGAACCTGTCCAAAAGTCCATGGCATTACTGCGGTGTTATGCCTTAAAACCACAATATCACCCTTGTGTGTTTT
Organism: Enteromius unitaeniatus; assembly: GCA_032359435.1. Lineage (NCBI taxonomy): Eukaryota > Metazoa > Chordata > Actinopteri > Cypriniformes > Cyprinidae > Enteromius > Enteromius unitaeniatus. The sequence goes on from JAUMHI010000034.1 coordinate 18,522,152, forward strand.
TTTTAAAGAGAGAGCCAAATCACAATAGAAAATGTAGTCTTTTTAGAGATTTTTAGTTGTTGTTTTTTTATCTGAGGCCCTCAAGTAAAGTGTTTTCCCAGCATCCTCCCCTGTCCTCCCCATCCATTGCAGCTCTTCTGTTCAAGGACACAAGGCAGTTCCCTCATTCCAAATCCTGTTTTGCCATGCGATTGTGAAACTGCTGACACAGAGGTGTTTCTGTGGTGTGACCAAACCAGAGATATGGGTGTAGTTTTTTAGTTATTTTGTTGATTTATTTAATTCATAATATGCTGTTTTATTGAAGTAGTATAACAAATACAATTTTATAAAAAGTCTAAAATGGGATGTGCAAGACCAAGTCTTCTAAGGTTTTTTTTGTTTTTATGGTACTGCTTTACCAATGTTAATGACTTGTGCTATAAACTAAGTTTAACTACGGTTTTCAGATTCAGAGTTTCAGGTAAGTTCGGTCAAGTGATTTATTAGTATATCATGTATGGATGTTCAAAACTTCATTATTTAATAACAAACTTTTTCAACATTTATTATGTTATATGGATTCTCCTGTTTGCCAGTTTTATATGATTGTCTTTGCTCCTCCGTTCCTCTCTCAGTGGTGAGAAGCGGTGATTATTACCTGTTTGAAACTGACAGTGAAGAGGAGGAGGAAGAGGAGGAGAAAAAAGATGAGGAACCACCCAAGAGATCAGCCTTCCTGGTAAGTGAACCGCTGCTAGTCTGCACAAGAAAACGGACTCAACTTCCTGCTTACATTTAATCTCAGCAGTTTGCATATGTGTTTTATGTTTTGTATATTTTTTTAGCAGACCTCAGTTTTTATGAGAGTTTCAAACTGAGCAAAATATGCAGTTTAGTGCAGATGCTGATACTTATATGAACAAAA
>JAUMHI010000034.1:18537127-18548634 GCA_032359435.1 Enteromius unitaeniatus
GACTTTCCCGGGGAGGCTGAGGAGTGTGATCCCCCTATAGTTGGAACACACCCTCCGATCCCCCTTTTTAAAAAGAGTGACCACCACCGCGGTCTGCCAGTCCAGAGGCACTGTCCTCAACCTTAAGCTGCATTTAGTATAAATTCAAACTATAATGCGTTTAATTGTAGTAGTATACAGTTACGTGACACTTTCCCTATAAGCACTCTTTCTTTGCATGCTAAAATGCGCTTCTCCTCCAGTGTAACATACTACAAAATATATCATAATAATGCACAATTGCACATAATACAAGATAAACATTTTGAACTAGGTGTTTGAGAACAACATGCAAAGCCACTCTTGAAAAGAACACACACATGCAATTGTCCTAGACTCAAAACCTTCTGTTTACTGAGACGTGTGTGCTGTGACAACCTGCCCCGATCTCTAATGCCTGATGGGCTCATGAACATGCACTGGATTTCAGGCATGGCCCACATCATCAGTAGCCTCTATGTCTGCGCGCGTGATTACGCAATCAAATCAGTCTCGCCGTGTAGCATTATAATAAACGCGCACCAGAATCATTCCGCATCAGGACATGTTTGCGCAGCAGCGACAGCAGGCCGATCCTAAGTCGGTGTTTGTGTGTGAAATGTACGAGCTCTGTTCTGTATGAGAATATTTAGCTTTTCTCACCATTTCTCGGCTTTGGCGATGTGGTCGTGCGCCTCGTTGATCTTCTGCGCGGCCATGGCTCTCGGTTTCTCGGATGAAGAGGACACAGACCGCTGCTCGGGAGAGAGGGAGAGCCAGAGAGGGAGGATGAGGATGGACTGTTACGTAGATTATCCCGATTTTCTTCAACAGCTCATCCACGTCACGGTGTTTTTCTACGGGAGCCCGAGTGGGATGCTGCAATGCACCATTCAACATCATTTCATATTATATTATATTATGATGTGTGTGTGTGTGTGTGAAGTAGACCATATGCATTTATTTATTGATTTATTTTTGTGGTTATGTAGAATATGGATAGCATATGTGTTTATAGATTGAATGGGTTTGTCTAATTTCAATCATTTATTTATTTGTATAATATTTATTGACAAATTGAATGTGTTTGCAATTTTAATAGAATATAGGATTTTTTATTTTTATTTTTTATATATTTATGTATAAGAGAAACACGTATTTACTTATTAACAGATAGAATAGAGAGAGAATGTAGACAACTATACTTTTATACAAGGGAAAATTATTTAATTAATCTACTTATACGTGTGTGTGTGTGTGTGTGTCCTTTCCTATCTAACACGTGGAATATTTAAATTGTACTTTACTAATAAATTGTATTTACTGTTATAATTACTGTCATAAATTGGGGGAAGGTTTTAACTGGTGCCATAATGGAAACATGTTATCTAAAATATTTCGTTTAGACAAACAGTTTTAGATATCAGGCACCGTATTAAGAATTTTTGTATGCCTTTAAAAACAAAATAAATAAAGAAAACTATTGAAACAGATATTTTAGTCTCCTGAGAGAGTTTACTTTGGAACGCGTCGGAACCGGAAGCGGCGGTGACGTCACGGCCGCTCTCGTATTCCCAGCGCAGGACAACAACTGACTGACTGAGAGGCTGAAAACTTTAACAAACTCTACAGAAAAGCCGCTTTAAAGTTTCTTAAAGTTTCCCTCCGTGATGCGCGGGCGTGTTTGAAGCGGACTGGCCGTTAGAGGCGGATGGAGTCGGGGTTCGGTGTCCAGCGGAGGGCCGGCGGTTGCTCGCCCGCTGTGGGAGCGTCGCAGCGCCGCAGAAAGATGCCGCCGAGAGCCGCTGATTATAAACTGCAGGTGATCATCATCGGCTCCCGTGGAGTGGGAAAGACCAGCCTGATGGAGAGATTCACGGACGACACCTTCTGCGAGGCCTGCAAGTCCACTGTGGGTAAGACAAACTGACAGAAAGAGAAAGTTGAAGCTGTCAGGATGGAGAGGCAACAACAACCAGTCACTTTATCTGTTTACTACCGTGACTACTGTTATCTTTCCACTTAGTTATTATAACAACACATGACTAGAACATCTTTGTGCTTATCATAGTTGTGTTCTAACTATATGAACAATATACAGTTAAAAGATAATCAATATGGATATTTCGTAAACCATAGATGGCCATTAGATAAATAACTGTTCGGGCTAGTTTAGTATGGATGAATAATTATTTCAAGTAGATGCATTTGTAAACTAGGATGGTCAATTAAAAAATGGACAATGGTTATTTATTAAAAGGAAAGCATAGAAAGTGTTTTAATTTGAAAATATATTAAAATACATTTAAATGGTTATAATACTTCACAATATTGTGTGTTTATGTAGCAGATAAATATCTAAAACGTTTGTTTTCATGTATAAAATGAATGAAATTGTGTTTTTGTTGTGTATATTTTAATATAGATAATCAAAGTTGAAAAATATATGTACTAACATAACATTAATAATAATCACACAGTTGTGTTTTTATCACACGGATGGATGCAAACAATTCAAAAGATTTAAAAGAGTTTGATGTTTGCATCTGTGTCTAAACCGTTTTCATCCCACATTCTCGTGCTTTTATAATGTAATTACACAAGAGACCTGCCAAGCTCTGAATCAATCTGCATCGGTCATGTGATGAACCATGTGCTTAGAAAGCGCATTCAAATTTTAAAACCCTTGGATACAATATCAGTGATTTTTATGCAATGCATAAATGGTGGATTGATGTTTGGACTAATGCACATGTGAAAACTGAAACGACAGGGTATCGAAATTCACTCACTCATGACAGGCTTCACATCAAATTAGTTGCATGCTTCCTAACCCAGTATCCCAGAATAGCCAGACACACGTTCACACAGCTGCTGCTGCAACATGCCCGACCTCCACTTTCTGCTTCGTCACACTTGTGAAAGTCACACAAGCCCAGAGAAAATGATCTGTGTTATGACAGCTTGTTGTCATATGCATGGGAATATTTAGCCGCAAAATATACTCTATTCATATGTGTTTCCTTAATAATGTTTAATGTGTTATACAGAGTAAAGCGTTGTAAAGCTTGAAGACGCAGATCTAATCTTGCATCTCGTCTGTTTGTGTTGAAGGTGTGGATTTTAAAATCAAAACTGTGGAGCTGAGAGGAAAGAAGATCAGGTTGCAGATCTGGTGAGTGGAGAGGAAGTGCTGTGTCCTTATCATTGACCCACATGTCACTTCCTGTGTCTCAGAAGCACATGAGATGAAGTCGCTCCGCACCAAGTCATAAATTCCAGTCCAGAGTCTCGCAGTCAGACTTCTTTCATGTGTTGCTGCTGAGATCTATTCAGCTGTGTGAAAACTCCCTGAAACCATCGGAAAGAATTACAGTACATTTGTCTCTATCTTTGACATTTCCTTTGTAAATGCATGCTCACAGAATTCAACAGTGAATGTGAATTAATGCATTTGACTTGTAATATTATCACTAATATCATAACACTAACTGACATATCTCCATGTAAGTCCTTTCTATTCGTCTTTTCTATTTGAGTATTTCATTTCATTTAAGCTGTTTAGTATAAGTTTAATCGCATTCACACCATGCACTAAATGCGACGCTTACAGAAAATACAGACGCTACTCTTTCTCCTATAATCTTAATCTTTATCTATATTATGTTAATTCCTCTTCATTTTTGCAGACAAGTGAAATTCTAGTCCAGGTTCTAGTCCAACCCTGCTCCTGGCGATCGACGGTCCTGCAAAGTTTAGCTCCAACTCTAATCAAACACACGTAATGACTAAAACACGTAATGAGTTGCTTCAGGAGTGTTTGATTAGAGTTGGAGCTAAACTTTGCAGGACAGTCGATCGCCAGGAGCAGGGTTGGACACCTCTATTAAACAGGGATGCACAGGCATTGGCCCGTTTTAAAACATTATGCACTGTTAGCCTACTTTTAATTTAATTTAAAGCAAAATACCCATCACAAATAACATTTTGTCGTGTTTGTGATTCAGTAAAGCAGTAATTGAAGTCTGCTTTTGATTTAAAGGTCAGACACTATAGCTTACATGACAAAGAATTGCAAACGTGACACTTGACATCTATTCATTCATGCGTTTTTACAACTTTTTGCTTACATCCACAAGTGTTAAACCTTAAAACTAAATGTCAAAACTGCATCTTTCTGGTGGAAAATGTAGCAAGTCTTTAACCTTCATTATTGTTTATTTAATTCTAACAAATAAGTTCTTGTTAAAAACTAACCATTATAAAAAGACTTTGCAGATATTGACAAAAATCCAATATTGTGCATCTGTACTGTTACATTATGGACAGTCCTAGTTTTTTTTTTCTCCTTTGTTTTTTCCAGTCTGTAAACTAATGGTTCTGTTATTCCATAACTTTATTGTTCCAGTGGTGTCTGGCTGAGTTATTTTCCAACTAGCACTAACCTCCCATCACCTCTCCACCCACTTTATCAGCATTATTTCCTCCCTGGCTTCTCCCACACCACACTTCTGCAGATGTGTGCTTTTGAACGTCTTGTCTGTAACACATGTCCGCTCGCATCCAGCTACCCAGCATCCATGGCTGTCCTTCACTGTCCGTCTTAACTGCTCATTGACATGTGATGCCTCACCGGTCCGCTTTGTGACATCATATCCTGTTTTGGAAAAACGCAGCCAGACTAGGGTGAATAAGGTACAGTAAAAATGAGGAAATAAATTTCTGCCATGTGCCTTGATGAATCTTTCTCCTTTAAATCAAGATGAAAGCTATACGAATGTTTTCTGAAATTATTGCTAAAGCAAATGAGGTCAATCAAGTCAATAATGCACCTTCCTGTTTTTATGGTGAATGATTGTCTTTTATCAAATTGAAAAAAAAGGACTTTCTTGTTCTGCTGATGTCACATACACACACTCTTACTTTTTCCATCCCTCCCTGATTATAGGGGCACTTTTCACTGATATATGGATGGTCTTTCTCTTATAGTGGAACATATGATTTATTCCCCTCTCTGAATGCCATGTAAGTCTAACGATGAGGAATGATTGCAGGGACACAGCAGGTCAGGAGAGGTTTAACAGCATCACTTCAGCGTATTACCGCGGTGCGAAAGGCATCGTGCTGGTGTACGACATCACCAAGCAGGAAACCTTTGACGACCTGCCCAAATGGATGAAGATGATAGACAAGGTGCTCAAACACTGATTAGTTATGCAGCAAATATCTACCTCCTCTTTATCTAATATCTATTTATCCACACCAAGAGAACTTTTTTTTTTTTTTTCCCTAATATGTTGTTTTGTTTCTGTGCAGTATGCGTCAGAGGATGCTGAGCTCCTATTGGTTGGGAACAAACTGGACTGTGAGTCTGATCGCGCCATATCACGACAGCAAGCTGAGCGGGTGAGAGCAGTGTTATTTTAGTATGGGACGTATACACTTATAATATTTATTATTGGTTTATTTATTTTTATATTAGTAAATACTTTTTTTAACTTTTCATTTTATTTTTTTTTGTTTCACTTTATTTTATTTATTTATTTATTTTAGTTTTAGTCATTTTAGTGAAAATGAGTTTTAATAGTTTTTATTTTAGTAACAATGTTACTAGCTAATGACTTCTTCCTTTTTTAAAAAATATTTCTTAATGTGAATATGTCTAGTTACAAAAGAGAAGTAATAAAAACTCTGTCGTGTATAGTTTGTTTTTGGTTTTTTTTTAACAACAACAGGCTAGTAGGGTGAGCTCAGTCTTATAGTGTTGTTTAAATAACATTTATTAATATGTTCAGTTATTATTGCAGTATTTAGTTGTTGTTTTTTTTTCTATTCATTTTGATGCTTTTATTTGGCATAATTGAACTGTAAAGGAGAAAAATATGTCCAACTACATCCAGTGTCAGAGAATTCAACAAATGTTTTGTTCAGCAGCAAGCAAGTTATGTTATTATGCCTTTTTATTATTTGCTGTTAGAACTTTAACTTCACTTTAAATTCAACTGTATAAAGCTGTCTCAGGTTTACCTTGACATTTAGTTCAGTGGAGGATAATGCTGCGTTACGAATCTTTCAGTCCGTCCAAAGCCCTGGACACGGGGACATTATTCTGAGACCTCCACAAAGAAATTCCTTGAATGCTCTGAATAACGCCTCCTCCAACCTTCCCAAACCCACTGAGACTAAAGCTAACAGGGCTCGTGAAAGCACACTTCCACCAGACATTGTTATTTACTTGATCTGAGTATGATAAAAGCAGTCCATACATCTTCTGAAGCCATGCGATAGTTGGATGCGTTACCATTAAGGAGGCTAATGAACCTAAGTTAGCTGATATTTCATTTCATTTAAATATTGAACCCATTCAGAAGCTGAACCCTAACACTGAAGCAAATGTCTTACTTTCTGCTAGTTTGCTTCACGGATATCAGGGATGCGCTTCTGTGAGGCCAGTGCCAAGGATAACTTTAATGTGGATGAGATATTCCTTAAACTAGTCGATGACATTTTGAGTAAGGTAAGTGGAGTTGATTTGTTACTGTTTGTTACAAATCCTTTCTTCACCAAAATGTTAATTTTGAAACCATTGATTAAAAATAGTGAGCTTCCTCAGTGTCTGAGAGTGTGGTGTTTCAGGGTCAAATGATATCATCATGAGATAAAAGGAGCTTTCAGGATTTCAGTAGACATGCAGAGACAAAATGGGACTATTTGCCAAAATTCTGACCCAATTTCAAGTGTATAATGGCCAATAATTTCCCACTTGTACAGGAAGGATCCGTCTGATCAACATGTAAAGTAACCTGCTATAGTTTGTTTTGTATGTTTACATTAGTGTATTAAACAAAACCATTAACCCATGCAGTAATTATTCTTAGAAGGTTATTATGATTCCCATTAGGTCTGCATGATTTGAGAAAAAAATTAAATAAAATTGCTATCACGTTTTACAAATGTGCTTTTTAAGTAAACTTTGTGGTTATGTAACAGTATGACTATGAATTAATAATAGTGATATTAATAAGAATAAATAATAATTCCTAAATAATATTAAAGAAAATAAGAAATAATGTATTTTACGGTAAAAAACCTATGCATAGTATTTTGTCATTTAAAATCTCTGCTTTATTCGTATCCCTCTACTATATTCTATTTTATTCACAGCATATTTCGAAATAGTTTATTGCGTTTATTATATATTTTTTTTATTGTGTGCATATTTTTCACATTACATCTGTAATATGGCAATATATTTTTTAATTTTCAAATATTGAGTGCATTTCATTTTCTTTTTATCTTATTTGCTCAGCGAATCCCAAATGATTGATTCAACAATACATTTTTTTCAAACTCCTCCAGTGATTGGTTGATTTAATTTAAAGCAGTATTTGTGCGCTTTTAACACACCAAAAGCAGCATCTAGTGGCAAATAATTAATTTGGATTTAAGTGGGTGGACAATACACTAATGTTTCATTTTGACGTAAACATGATTCTTTTTAAAAACGACTCTTTTCAACGATTCGACTTTTTCTTTTAAGAAAAACAGTAACTTTATACACGGTGCACTTCCAGATTTCAAACTCTCCAGGATGTTTTCATTCACTCAGAGCTTGTTACACACTGCGTGAAAGATCATTTTCAGAAATCTATAGTAGAGCCACTTTAATTTTGACAGAAAATCATATTTCTTTAATGAACAACATCTGGCTTATAATCTTGTTAAGTGCAAATCACTCATTCATTTCAGAGCCTGTAACATCTTACAAACTGACTAAATGTTGTCTTTCCCCAGATGCCTCTTGAAGTCCCCAGTAAAGAGCTGTCCAACAGTGTCCTGTCCCTTCAGCCCGAACCCGAAATCCCACCAGAGCTGCCTCCGCCTCGCATGCGCTGCTGTTGAGATTCGCTTGATTTATTTAGAAACCCAACGCCACCTTCCCTCTTACAACCCATACACACGCTGTTACAGACTCCAACCACCAGGGGTGAGCAGACGATGAGATGATGGCCTGTCATTACCAGAGAAGATGAAAGACAAATGCTCAATATAATCATCCCTCAAACCATAAACTGTGCAATTTAACACGCTGCGTATTTTGGTACCTCTAGATGCCAATAAAGAACATCCGTGTCATCACTCCCACACATAGATGCATTTATTTTTGACGGTCCATACCTAACACTACCTCATTTCTTGGAAGCACAGGATTGCGTTTGTACGACACGTGCCTTCCTGATGGAGAAGCGCTGCACACGCATCACATGCATGAAATGAGTACAAACGTATGTCATAACCTATTAACTTCTATTTACATGTAGTTTACATCATCGTATATTCTCGGATACACTACCCTAAAGATTTCTTACAGAAAATGCTCCCGATCTCAAATTAGGAAGCTTCTTTTTCTGAATGGTTTTGGCATTAAAAGCGGAGCAGATGTAGATTCATTTCTGTCAGGTGTGTTTATGAGGTGGCTCGTTTGGCCTGTTATTATTGGCCAGCGTGGTTGGGTTGTCTTTATGCCTTACGTTCTATCAGTGTTACTGTTTTTGAGGTGAATCTTGTGTTATCCGTTGTGTTTTGCACTACAATCCATTCGTAGCTAGTTGACGAGCAGCCGAGATGCTGAACGTTAGTGAAGGACCTGTGTACAGAAGATTAACCTTATCCTTTAGTAGCAGAGTTTTGTCGCTTCCTAGTCCTCTTTCGCTGTCATTTAACTTGAGTAGAATAAAGGAAGGTCAAATATTGTGTGACGCACGGACTCATTGTTTTATTCGCTGGACCTGGATTGCAAGACTGAAGTGCTTTCGGCGAAAGGGCTATTTCTGTGTGGAGAGCAGACTGAGAGTAAAAAGGGACATTGGGTTTGAAACAAGAATGGAAGTACACTCGTTCCTAACAACGCTCTTCAGTTAAAATCACTGTGCTTCTGCGTTGCTGGACACGCCCCCGACTCCACTGGATTTACAGTGAACTGAACTAGATTGTTGTGTTATATAGTAAACTATAACAGTAGCAGATAAGCAGTAGCAACTGGGAATTTGATTAAAACCTTAGAGGACTGACAGTGTCACTGAGCGTCTGGAATTACATCTTTTTTATTGGAAGAATTTGATGAAAACGTGTCATTTTTGACCACAAAATCAAGAGAAAAATATTGCTTAAAGAAACTGGGTTTGTTTCCCATTATTTCTGGGACAATTAAAAACTCCGATTGATGGAATGTGGAGAAGAAACAAATTTTTAATCCGTGGCAGTGCAACAAATATTACAACAACAAAAAAAATCTCTTTAAAAGAAAACTTAATAAATAAATCGAATGCATCATTTTGATATGGGTGATAATATGATTCATTTTCATGATTTCGGTCATCATATGTAACATATATATTAACAGTTCAAATGCAAAGGTCTCTAAGTACATTAGTAAATTGGCTACTATGTATAGGTTTCTAAATAAATCCAGGTACGTCTGAATGGCTTGAGGCTGGGATTTAGCACGTTTGAAGTGAAAGTACTTGATGAAAAGGAGAACATTCATAATCTCATTTTTGAACAAGAGGCCTTTTAGAGGCTTTTGCATCTGAACTCTTCATAAATATATATATATATATATATAACATTTGTTTTTACTCTTGGGGTAAAGTGTTTTGGACAGGTTTTAGCACATGTGTAGTGGAGGTGTGTTTTTGTTGTTTGTAATGCATTAATATTCTCGTCTGAAACCAGTATAGTATTAACCGATCTTGTGTCTGTTTTTTGAGGGACTAATGTTTGACTTTTGCTGAAGTGAAAACAGCTTTTTTTTGTATTATTCTAATAACTTGTTTCTTTTCAGATTTATCTTCTTTGAACTTTGTGTGTCCTTTGAAAACTTCTAACCAACCTAAACCTGTGGTTTATGTGTTAACAGTGTTAGGGAAAGCGTACTAACCTCAAAAAGTTGATGTTTGCAGGCTTGTGCCATATTGTAACCTTATAAGATCCTCCAACGCTCCCCTGATGCTTTTCACTAAGTGATTTTTACTTCCTTTTTCTGATTGGCAAATGTTGAATTATTTTGGATGTCTTCAGAACTTGGAGTCAGATTTTTATGATTATTTCTCTATTTTATTTACAGCAAAACGGCCCAATACTATTTACATTTGTTGTGTGCATTTTCTCAGACCTTTGGCCTTTTTTGTTTTGATTTATATTTGAAGTCTGACCTGTTCTTAAGAAAGATTGTCACATCATTTGTCTTGGAAAAGTTAAACCCATTAGTATAACTCGATAGAGATTCTTTGTTCAAGTAGCAATACATGTTGCCTTTATGAAGCTTCATTTTGTACAGAATAGCCTTAGTCTTGGTTTAGTCTCTCAGCCAAACACAGTATTTACTACATTACAAAACAAAACGATGAAACGGATCCTCAAAACAGAAGAGAACTTTGTACGAATAATAGGTTGATATTAGTTATCTGAAACAGTTTGGCTCGTTTAAGCAGTTTTGTGGTATTTATAACTTGTGGCATTCTTAAACTAATGAAGTGCAAATAAAGATATATATTTATTACACCATTCTGATGCTTTTCATTCTCTACGTTTTCTTCTAACTTACGCAATTCCATTCTATCTATTACTATAGTGCAAAATGACGTGTATTGAGCAGAGGTGTCAAAGTGCAAACACTTGTTACCTTACTTAAGTAGAAATTTGATTTTACTTTACTGGAGTCATTATTTTTCAGCCTACTTTTTACTTTTACTTCTTACATTTTCACGCAATTGTCTGTACTTCTTACATTTGAAAAATAGCCTCGTTACTCCTATTTCTTTTAGGCTTGCTTTTATTCTGGCTTGTCATCGTTCAAAACAAACAAACAATCATCCAGATAAATCGCGCCGTCCGGATAGAGTGAATTTGATTACTTTGGAAAAAGTAATATTATTACATAACTCGCGTTACCTGTAATGTGTTACCCCCAACACTGCATAACACATCACCTCACACACTCCAGCACAGACAGGTCCATGTTTGTGGTGTTGCTCAAGTCAAAGCACAGTTCCTCTATATAGTTCAAAAACCGTGTTAAATTTTATTCCTATCTATCTAAAATATGTGGTAAGAAAAGGGTGAGTTACCCTTCAAACATGCATATCTTAATTTGATGTTGCTTTAATACTTTGATTGTTTAAATGTATTAGGTCTCATTTTGTTCTGAAAGTTAGTAATGCGTAGTAGAAAAAACATTCCATGATAAAAGTGGAAACGGCTTACAATACTCCTTCAAGAATAAGACATTATTTGAAACTATTCTTAATGTGTCTTTTATTTGTGTACAGGTCCTTCTCAAAAAATTGGCATATTGCGATAAAGTTCATTATTTTCTTTAATGTACTGATGTACATCAGTATATTACTTTTGTATATTTTAGATTCATTACACACAACTGAAGTAGTTCAAGCCTTTTATTGTTTTAATATTGATGATTTTGGCATACA
>JAUMHI010000034.1:18551137-18600948 GCA_032359435.1 Enteromius unitaeniatus
TTAGAGTTAATTAGTTGATTCAGATGATTAGGTTAATAGCTCGTTTAGAGAACCTTTTCATGATATGCTCATTTTTTGAGAAGGACCTGTACATTCACAGTAAAAACAGCTGTGTAAATAAAGAAAATAAATTGAAGGCAGCTTTTTCTCAAGAGAATATCACAAACATTAACTGAAATTCTGCAGAGGCTATAGGCTACTACATGGTGCAGCTTCGTTAATTTATTATTTGGCATATGGGCCTATTTCTTATATATATATATATATATATATATATAGCTTTAAGTTTTTCTCTGTTTTTAAGATCAAGATTTTAAGATTTTAATGGGTCACATCCACGTATCGAATCGAATGTAGTTTAATTGTAATTTCACATTACCTGTCGGTTAATAATGGCTTAACGACCATCGGAGAAATAAAAAAAACTTAAATGAATTAAAAAAAAAAGTTAATCAGAAACAAAAAATATATACCTGCCTATTGCTTGTACAAAGTACAAAAAAATGAAAACTCATTAAACGTCATAAAAATATTTTCATGGAGGCCTATACAATTTGTTTCCTTTTTGTGTGTTTGTTTGTTTCAGCTGATGAAGAACAGGCTATTATTGTGCATATAATTTGCGCAGTAGGTAAAATTCTGAATGAAAACAGCTCAAGGGCAAAACAGTTTTTTGTGATACACCAAAACTTATGCAACAGTTTTTTTTAAGGATGGCTTTATTTGACGCACACCATTTTATCAGTAAAAGGCCAGTTGGATGACAACAGGCTGGAGACAACAAATTTTAATTTTTTTTAATGCAAATTCTATTTGTCGATAACAAAACAGCGTAAAAACTGGAAGGAAACTAGTCTAACTTTGTAACTCTTTGTAAGCTTTTGTGCTTAATGCCATTTTTTCCATTACTTCCATTAATTTTACTTTTATACTTTAAGTAGTTTTGAAACTAGTACTTTTACACTTTTACTTGAGTAAAAAACTTTATGATGCTTCAACTTCTACAGAAGTCTTTTTAAACCCTAGTATCTATACTTCTACAGGAGTACTGAATGTGAATACTTTTGAGTGTTGATTTCACTTTATTTTCAGAATGGCACTGTCTCCTTTTCACAGGATGACGGCGCTGTTGGGTAAACTTACAGTAAATCTAATCGATATTAATTTAGTGTAACTTCCATATAGATTTTAACAGTGTTTTAAATGAGCATTTATTTAAATATTGTTAATATGTTATAATATTAGTAGCCTATTTAGATCATTTTTATTTTAGTTTTGGTTTTATAATTTATTTTTCTTTTTTATTTTAAATTAAAGTAACAGCAATGCTGTAGGCTAGAGGTATTGTTCATTCTTAACCATTGTAGTTAACTAATGAACCTTATTATAAAGTGTTACCGTTATTACTAATATTACTAGTTTTACTATTGTTTTAAAGATTAATATTACTAAAGCTTTTACGTATTCGGTTTAATTGTATTTTAGTTTAAGTTTTTTTTTCTGTATGTTTAGTTTATGTTTACATTGGCATGTCTTTTTAGTTTTTATTCTTTTTATAAACCTAAAATGAGAAATACCTTGGCAATATCCTGGTTAAGATAAGTCATATATATATATATATATATATATTCATTCATTATCTTTCTTTACTTATTTAACTTTTATTATTTTGGTTATTTACATATCCAAAGGTGAAACAGGGTTTCTCTCCCCGTGCCTCTGTTGTAGTAACGCGTGTGAACTCGCGCCTGCCGTTGCGTTTCCACGCGTACGCACGCGTGCCTGACCGGTACCGGAGCGCGAGGAGGGGTGTGTTCGGTGTTTGTGTGTAAAAAAACAAGCGCATGCGCTCCACGAGACCCGAGACGCGGACGGGAGCGTCAGACCGCAGCGGCTGCAGATTTTTCCCGTCAGTCGCGGAGGGAGACGCGGCCAGGAGGCGGAGAGGACAGCAGGGAGAGATGGGAGTACCGTAATCCCGGGGGGGGGAGGGATGGACGGGCGGATTGATTTAACGCACAGAAGCGCGGAGATTCTCGCTGGACACCGTGTTCCGTTCGGAAGCGCCGCGGCGATGGTTGAGGGCGAGTGAGTCTGAAGTGATGAGCTCCGTCTGTCAGGTTGTATAATGGAGAGCTCCAATGGCTCCGACACCAAACCGCAGAGCCATCATCCTCATCCTCAGCTGGAGAAGAAGAGGTTAAACCGCGTGCCGTCCCCTGCCAGACCCGTCCTGAAGGATGTCCACTCGCGAACGGCCAAACCGATCGTGCCAAAATCCCCCAAATTCAACAAGCAGCACGCGTCCGCCGCGCCGGTGACGCCTCAGAGCCGCGTTCCGAGACGCACTGTCCCGAGCGCGAAGGACAAACCCGCATCAGCACCTGCAAAAAGCAACCCCAAGCCCTCAGCCATAAAAAAGGCCGTTAAGGTCACTCAGCATGCAGCGTCCGAACCGAAACCGGCCTGCAAAGCTCTGGATACCGGCTCTCCGCAGACCGCCAAGACCAAAGCGCGGCTGGCCCCGATACGCGTTCCCACCGGACGCGGCGTCTGTCAGACGGACAGCAGCTCGGATCTTTCCGACTGTCCCTCCGAGCCTCTGTCCGACGAGCAGAGACTCGTCCAGGCCGCCAGTAGCGACGCGGAGTCGGGCAGCGGATCCGGTTCGAGCGAGCAGGCGGCCGCGGTTCGGGTTCGGATCTCTGTGCCCGGTGCGCACGCGGATAAATGCAAAGCCGAGAAGGACGCACAACTCAAACCGGAGGGCAAGGAAATGGCCCAGGAGGAGCTGCTGAGGGAAATCGAAGACCTTCGATCGGAAAATGACTACCTCAAGGTGAGAGATGTGTACTATGGTATTACCACAGTATTTTTAAGAGTGAGTTGGAGTACGGTGAGAAATTGTTCTTGAATGTTCAGGATTATCACCGTGAAGCAGCACTTAAGGTGATTCTTTAAACTTTTAAAAAGTACTGTGATTTATAGCCTAATATGAATGATTTGTTTGTTTTAGTTTTTTAAAAATGTTATTTTAGTGTGTATGTGTTGTGTGTTTAGATCAAATATAAGGACAAAATAAAACTATAAATTATACATTTATATCAATTATTTTACATGTAGCCTATGCAATCCGATATTTAACATACTTTCCTCTCAATATAAAATGTTTAAAAATATATATATATTTTTCTATAAAATACTTTTTTTATTCTAAATGTAATATAATTAATATAAATAATAAAATGCAGATTTTTATTATTGTTAAGTTGTTATTTGTATTATTAATTGTAAGGATTATGGGTTGAGCTGATGCTATCAATTAGTTTGAGAGTTAAAGACCGTTATTTGTTTTTGCCCACGGTGACCCTCTTTATGTTTTCGCCCTTGGGTTTAAATGAATCTTATTCATTTACATCATCTCCAGACTCATCATTTATTCATTAAATCATCTGCTTGGTCCTTACCCAGCCATAAAGAGTAAATGCATAAAAGTAACATGGCACAATTTTTGGCCCTTGAAGGCCTTATAAACCTGATACAGCACGGGACACATCTGTGCCGTTACACCAAGATACTCAAAAAATCTTCTGCTTCTGTGAGGAGAGCAAGATCTAGATCCATAAATCTGCACTTTAACTGATTTTAGGTGGCATCAGTCCACAGAGTACAGATGAAACCAGCGTGCATCAGAAAGACCCTCAAACCTCCACAGGAAACGCATCACAGTCCGTGTGAGGGGCAGATGAAGGCAGGCCTAATTAGCATAATTCCATAAATGATTTATCTTATTTGTCAGATGCGCGGGGCTCAGCTGCTGGCGCAAACAGGATTTTCATAAGTTTATCTCTGAAGATGCCGTGTTAATCCACTTTAGTAATGACCCGGTCCCTCGCAGGAGCCACTCACAAACACGTGTCCCTCCTGACCCGGGGCCGGACCGTGTGCTTGGAGCCTCCCTAAAGCAGGTGTGCTTATCACTCTTCTTTCGGTCTATCTCTAATACTGCAGCCTGTGTGCATCAGTATTTAAACTAATAAACAACAATAGGTCCGTGTTATAGTATGACATTAGTCGTGTAGTCCACCATAACTCATGTTTGACAGGAACATCTATACGGCTGCTGTCACATGACTTTGTCCCCAACGTTATACAGTGAAGGTCAACGTGTTTGGGTTGTTGTCTCCGTCTGTGTCTCTTTGGCTGTCTTTCTGTTGTTCTCCCTCGACCTTGTTTGCACTGAATGAGTTGAGGCAGTATTTACTGGGAAATGAGGCGTCACAAATCACAGTCATTCATTACAGTTTCTCTCATGACCACAGTTTATTTACCTGTTTTTGTCATTTTTGAACGGTCTTTTTCTTATTCTAGAAGGGAGATTAGAAAATTAGATTCCCTTAATTAGAATCCTGAATGAGTATTAGTGTTCTGTTTCTATTCTTAGTCCTACTGTAATTTGGATTCTCAGTCTGTTTCTGTTAGCGTTCTCATTCTGGCATTTAGTTTCATGTTTGTTTTCATTCTGATTTCAGATTTTATAGGTAAATGTTACAAATTTTCATTTGAATTTTTAGAAATACATTTACAGGAGGTGCACAAATCTGTTTAATGTGATTTAGACTTTTAACGGAATTGTAATTCTAATTCTAAATCTAATTCAAATTCTAATTCCTGATTCTAATCCAAATTTAGTTCATTGTAGTTCTAAATAATTTTTCTCTTTCTGTTTTAAATCCTTGTGTTCGTTCTAATTTTATAGTTTTGTTTCCGATTCTTTTTTTTTCTAATCCAGATTCTGATTCTCTTTCTAACATTCATTCAAATTCTAATTGAGATCCTGATGGTTTCCTTTCTTATTTTTATTCTGATGTTTGATTTGAAATTCTGATTTTGCTGTTTGTTCTGATTCTTATGATTTTTTTATTTATTTCAAATCTATTATAAAATTTATATCAAATCTATTGCAACTATAGACCTATTTGAATCAGAATTGTATTCTTATTTTAATCTTTTTTTTTTTTTAAGTAATTTTTATTCTTAATTTTAATCTAATTCATATTCAGATTTTTGGGTTCCAGTTTAGATTCTGTTTCTAATTCAGTTTCTAAATCTCGTTTTCATTCTGGTTCTAATCCTAATTCGTATACTAATTCTGTTTTTAATTTTGATCGCTTCTTTTCATTCTTCCTTCTGATGTTCATTTCGATTCTGACTCTTATTCTGATCGTGTTGTTCATTCTGATTTTATTCTGATTTCAAATCTGCAGAAAGTAATTTTATAATCCAAATCAATTTAAACAGTCTCCTGAATAAGTATCATTCTGAAATCTATTCAGATTTTAATCCTAATGCACATTCTAATCCAAATTCTGATTGTCGTTTTAGTTTGGGTTCCAGTTCTGATTCTCATTTTCTTTTTGTTTTTAATCTAGTTTCTGATTTATTCTAGTTCTGCTTTCAATTTTTATTTCCATCCCTTGATTCTTGTTATGTTCATTCTAATTCTGATTTGAATTCTATTTCTGGTTCCAGCTCCGATTCCTGTTCTCTTTTGGTTTGTATCTGCATCCTCTTTCTAATTCTAATTCTGATTTGGTTTGTTCTAGGATGAAGTGGACGAGTTGCGAGCAGAGATGGAGGAGATCAGGGACAGTTACCTGGAGGAGGAGGTGTACCAGCTCCAGGAGCTGCGCAGGGAACTAGACCGCTCCAACAAGAACTGCCGGATCCTTCAGTACCGCCTGCGCAAGGCTGAACAGAAGAGCCTGCGTGTCGCTCAGACCGGACATGTTGATGGAGAGCTTCTGCGCGGTCTGGAGCAGGACCTCAAGGTGCTTTTTATAGCCAATGTGTGCGGTTTAAACAAGTGTTTTGGTATCAAAGACCACAAGTTGTCATTAGTTAAATTGTCTAACTAGTAAAGAGATACAAACGAGGTATAAAACATCCTTCTGTTCGCAGGTGGCCAAAGATGTATCTGTGCGTCTGCACAATGAACTGGAGACGGTGGAAGACAAGCGCACACGGGCGGAGGATGAAAACGAGCAGCTCAGGCAAAAGCTCATCGAGGTGGAGATCTCCAAACAGGCCATGCAGAACGAGCTCGAGAGAGCCAAAGAGGTACCACACGCTGTTGGATATGAGAAACCTTGCATAGTGCACACTTTTACTGAACTGGATCACAGAGGGCAGACCTTTATAAGAGGAGAGTTTTGAAGCATATTGGAGATTATTTACGTATGCTGTTCATTGTTAAGTACAGAGAGATTTGATGATTTGGTCTTAGCAGAATATTTGGGGTTGTTTACTTAAAGCTCAGCCTTTTTAGCTGATTGCTTACATACAATCTTTTGTTTTTTTCGTTTGTAGAAATGCGTTTACAATAATGCACTTGCAATGAAAGCAGCTCAGATTTGTATAAAATCCCAAAAAAGCGCATATGATAAATAACTGTCTGTGGTAACCGACTGAATTATTGTGAGTTGTAAATATTGTGGAATATAAGAAACAAAATGGAAATGATTCACAGACTGTTGAAATGCTGTGATGTAAATCTTGCCGTACGACCTGGGGCGGCCCGAGGCTTGGACTTCCACCCACTGTTAGCGTATGTGAATTGCTTTGAAGTATGGATGAATGCATTAACTTTGAAGCCTGCTGTCCTGTGCATTAATGCATGCGAGGCTGTAGTAAGCGGATGCTGAGGAGTTACCCTGGAGCTGGTCAGGTTAATCTGAAACTAATCTGGAAAGACTGAGTCATGGGTAGAGCCGCCTGTACATGCAGATGAGTGCTGCTGCAGCAAATGTGGATGTGATGCACATGTCAGCATATTAGAAAGATTTCTGAAGGATCAGATGACACTGAAGACTGGAGTAACGATGCTGAAAATTCAGCTTTGCGTCACTGGAGTAAATTACATTTTGTAATAGAGAAAAACAGTTTTAAATTGTAACGATATTTCCTAATTTTACCGTATTTTTAAACAATAAATGCAGATTTGTTTTTTGTCTATACCGCCTATATTGCTGCTTTACAAATATGTATGTGGGTCTCCTTGAGTTCAAACAGCAGAGGATCACAAGAGTGAATAATTGCGCTGGTATCCCAGAATCCCCTCTGATTCTCTGAGATCTGCTGCTTTGTAAAACATCCCCTGGGGGGAACAACAAATCTTCTTAAAGGAACAGTTCGTCTGAAAATTTGTTTATTCTCTCTCATGTCATTTGAAACCTGTATTGCTTTCTTTCCTTTCTGTGGAACGGAAAATTCACGCTGCATTTTGAGCAGAGTGAAGAGTGTTGCTGTTTGTTTTTCGGTGAACTGTTTCTTTAAAAACAGATCAGTCAGCCTCTTTGGTGCAAATGAACTTTGGTTTTGTCTCTGTATTAATACCTCTCGTGTATTTTGGAAAGGTAAACACACACAAGGGCAGATATAATGAGTGTGAAGGAGAGAAAGCATTGAACTGAGTGTTAGCTCTTTGTGAGCTATAGCGCGTCTCTCAGGAGGTTTGCCCCAGAAAACGTGTAGCTCCACTTTTTCAGCGTTCATCACACCATACCCTTCATTCTCCCATGCCTCCCATCGCGCCACACACAACAGATGTGGATGAAATGGAGAATCGTGCAGTTTCTTGCACCCTGCCTTGTTCGGTTAACTTTACATGCTTTTCAATCTGATATCATGCCTGTAGTTTAAAGCGAATGCAGCAAACCTTGACTCGATGTTAACAGCTTTAGATATTAACGTTTTTGAAATATTAAAGTCCACATTTGATTTTTAATATGCATTCCTGGTCTTAACGTGAACAATTCATTGGCGAACTATTTTGTTTAAAAGGCATGTTTATTTAAATTATTTAAATAACTTCTCATTGTATGTGTTGTTAAAATTTAGTTTCATGCAGCCATATTATTTGTTTATTTATTTATTAAAAGGTAAAGCAAAATATATTTATGCATGTATGTATATATTTATATATATATATATATATATATATATAAATAATTAAAATATATTTAAACAAAATGCAAAATAATATACATATTTAAAAAATAAAAATAAAACAAATAAATGAGGAAAAATGATTTGACAGTAGGACTTTTTTTTGAATATCCAAAGAATCATAGGAGGTCAAGAACCGGTATATACAATATAAAATGGCTCTTGTTCAGTGAGATCTTTTTAAAGCACCTTTATTTTCTACCTGCGCGCATGGCAGAGGTTCGGATCAAAACAGACTGGAATGTGGTTGAGCTGGGCAGACGGGATGCTGTTTCCGCTCTAAGTATCTAAAAACTGATCTGTCTGTGAAGGAGTCGTTCTGAACTAAAAATACAGCATTCAGTGTCATCTGAGTTCAGGACGGTGCAACTCTAGATTTCAAGATTCTCAGAGCGCAGAGTTTCCACACGTCTGTGCTTTATAATATAACCCTGCCCTGTTTGGTGCTTTCGATTGATTGGTTTTTACCTTTTACAGGGTTTGACACACATAGATCTATTTCTTGTGGTCTTTAAAACACTGTGGATAAAGTCAACCCCTGTGTTTGCTGACATTTTATCTTGAGTTTGTCTGCTTTTCTTGTTCCTGTCTTTGGTGCTTTATTTTTTACTAAACCTTCAATATTCATACGCAGGATAAAAATTAAGCATTTTGCAAACATCGTATGTGAGTGAAATATGATTTTGGTTAGTGAGTAAAGCTATTGATTATATTCAGGAATTGCAACATAATTGATAATTAAACTGAAATAAAACAATTATATTTTGCATTAAGAAAAATAATAATAAAAATCAAGCAAATTAGCATCAAAGGATGTGGATGGATTTTTAAAAATAACAATTATTATTTTTTTGTTTTGTTTTTAACAGTCTTTAAAAATATATATATTGTATTACTCTATTTTTAAGTCACAATAAATAAAAAGTAAAAACAATAAAAGTGCCATGATTCATAAAATGCATTAATAATATATTTATTTTGTAAATTGTGTTTGATTATTATTATGAAATTATTATATATAAAACACTATAATATGAAAATTGAATTTTAAAATATATAGATATGTATTTAACAAAAGAAACATATAATTTCTAAGTCATCTTATAAATATTTTAACTTCATAAAAAAATTATATTATATTTTATATTATTATTTTACATTTATAGGTGTTGAGAATTTCAGTGGCAATCCGAATGGCCTTCTTTTTCAAAATATAAACACAAAATTTAATGAAATTCTTTATTTCTTTGGGACACAATATTGAAATGGACTTATTTAAAATGTAGGACTCGTTGTATGGATATGTTTTGCGTGTGCTATCGCTGGTGACCAGGCTGTTTGCTGTCAGGTCTGATTCCTGCCGAGGGACTGGCACGCAGACCAGAATTAATCCGACTGAGCTGCCTGTTATGAAACCTCCTGGCAGATTCCTGCCTCACGGGGGAGGAGAGGAAGTGTGTGAGAGAGACAGAGAGAGAGGCTCTCAGATGGATTCATATCTGTCAGGCTGTGATATGGTATCGGCTTATGGAGGTTTTCATAAACAGTCGAGTCGTTTGGTGTACGGCGGGTCGCTAATGACCACCTGTCAATTGTAATTCACCATACCACCGACACACGTCCAGAACATGCTTCAGACTGTTTATTTCAGTGTTTGTTCTTTATCATAAATCACACACAGTCAATAGCTACTTTGCGAAGGGTTCACAGAAGTCTCTGTGTGGGCTCTTTTCATACACTAAAGGATGAAGTTCACACAAAAATGAACTCTAATGCCATCAAAGATGAGTTTGTTTCTTTCAGATTTGGAGAAACGTAGCAGTGCATCACTTGCTCACTAATGGACGCTCTGAGGTGAATGGGTGCCTTCAGAACGTCATTTATGTACAAAATATGAGTCCATAATCTATAATAAAATTGTAAGACCCTTTTATGTAGTAAACAGCAATTGCATAAATTGTTTTCATATTTGTTGTCAAATATTGTCAAAAGGCTAGATCATCTTAGGTGTAGAGGTATGTTTTCTTCAGATGCTGTTTTTCTGTGGCTGGTGCAGGCAGCAGATCTCACTGACCTAGATAGTGAATCCTCTCTGAAGACGGAGAGAGCAGGAACGAGTGTCTGATCCTACATATACTGCAGTCACACACACAGAAAACACGACAGCAGAAAACTGAGACTGTATTAGGGTTATTGTTGTTAACTAAAATTAAAGCTAAAACCATAAAAAGGTATATATATACATATATATATATATGTGTGTGTGTGTGTATTGAGAACTGATATTACTTGGAATACACAATGAAAAAAAAACAGGATTTCAGCTGGTTGACAAGGTATCTTCAAGTATCACTAACACAAAATTAGTTAAGTTAATAAGAATAATATATAGTCTTACTATAAAAACGTAAAGATTTAAAAAATCTTGAAAGATAAATCTAATTGAAATGAAAATGGAAAACAAAAATGAATTCAATAAAAATTGTAATAGTAAATAATTAGCTCTTTCACATTTTGTTGAATGAATGAATTTTGCTTTTATTCAAAGTATACATTTTATGGGTTCATTCATTCCCTTGCAATCAAACCCATGCTTGTCATTCACCGTTTGAGGGGTTACGAGAGTGCCCTAGATTTGTGTGAGGAACAGATTGAAATTAAGTTCTTTCTTTAATGTTTAACTAAATAGAATTTGTAAACACCCCTTTATTATGACAGAACCGATGGTGGCATCTTTGAATGATCTTTTCAGCAGGGTTGTGAGAGATGCATTAAAACATCATCTTGCTGAAGACCATCAAGAGCCATTAAGAAGCAAGTGTGAGAGTGAGTGTGTGTTTTCATGGTGGATGAATGTGTAATATTTTATATATTTATATTTTATATCTATCTGTGTTTATATAATTTGAATGAGTTCTGCACAACTCTTATAATCTTTGCTGCTTTGCTTTGAGGTAAAAAAAACACAAGATTCAAGCTAAGTAGATTAGACTCTGTGTGCATGTTCAGTCCAATCCACACAAATAATAGTGTGCTCAATATCACAAATCCAATATTTCTCTTTACTTTTCTCTTCAACATCTGAATCAGGCAGTTTCTTTGGTGTAAGTCTTTCCATACAAATCACAGTACAATATGAGCTCAGAGGGTAAAACTAGGGTATTTTCATATATACAGTGGTACTAAATGGTTGTGATATATTAATAATATTAAAATGACACTTCTAAGAACACTTTTTGTTACTTTTTTATTTTATTAAATATTTGTAGGTATTATTGCATTATTTTTAAATTGCTATTTTAAAACTATTATTATTACATTTACAAAAAAAATTTACCTGTGCTTTTAACATAAAATAAACTTTGTTTTACATTTTGTTTTATTATTTTATCTATTTTATATTATTTATTTATTATTTACCATTGTAAATACCATTAATGCAATTGTATTCTTTAAAATGACTTGTTTTTTATTTTATTATTTTAATTCACTTGGTCTTTTTTTTATAATTTATATTTTATATTTTAAATAATTTATTATATTTATTTATTTTTTAATAGGATTTTTTATTGCCTCACTTTAAATCTTTGCGTTCATACATTATTGTAGGAAAAAAACCATGTTAATATGGCACTTAATGATCTCTAAAGAAAGCATGCATGAAGGTCGAGTTACTTTCAAAGTCAAATTCTCATATTTGTGAAAGTACAAAATAATTTCATTCAGCCTTAATGAACGAGTGTCCCAGTTTGGCAAAATGGCTTTGGCTTTCAGTGCGAAGAGGGCAAAAAACAAAAATACTCAACGCAGTTAATCTTCAAAGCAGCGTACCGCTTATCAAAGCATTGCTGTGGGCCGTTAATTAAATTCTGTCTCTAATTCAAAGAAACGTCGCCGGTTCTGTTCAGATGTTAGCGCTTAGCATTAGCACTTTCTAAAAATAAAGTGATGTGTGCACTCATTTTCCGGGACTTGTTGGACATTTCTTTGGTGAGAGATACGGCATGTGTGACTCTCTCTTTAGTCTCTGTCTTTGGCTGTGTTTGCAATGTATTACAACAGCATCCTACACTGTATATACGGTACATTGTTATTTTTATAATTTTTTTTTAATAAATACATATTTTCATTATGCATTTATATTAGCATTAATATATCCCTTTGCAACAATATAAATCACTTGTTTTTGCTTATGCGCACAACTGTAAATAAAACTGTACTGTATCATATTTGATGAATGAATTTCTAAAACCCCTAAATGGTTAAATTGTGCTAACCTAATGTACACAATCTAATCCATGCATTTTGGACATCTGATTAAGAGTTTTCAAATTTCTTTTTTTAGTCAGGTCGTGCTTCACATGTCTTTTTGCTGATTTTCATCAAGTAAATCCAAGACCTTTTATATTTTTAGTAATATTTCCAGATGAACACTTACTTGATTATCCACTGAATCGTGTCTCAAATATGATGATCAGATTTTTGAGGAAAGTATTTAAACATCTTCTTATAGTTAGTTTTGGAGATACAGATTAACCACTGATATGTATGTAATCTGTACCTGTTCTGATCTTAATCTGTAATCTGTTCTGATTTTATTGATTTTTAAGCATCAGATGTAACACTTTTTGGCCTTATAAATATCAGCATCTGCACTAAATTGCACATTGTTGCTCATTTTGTTGCTCATTCACAATATCATAAAAGCATGGTAGATCAAATATGAAATCAAAAACATGCATTTTATTTATATTTTTGCCTATTTTGCCCCTATTTCCTATTTCCCCTCCCTGAAGTGTGCGTGTGAAATAGTGTGAAAGAATTAAAAGAAAAAGAAAGATATTCTTTAGACCGATGCAGTCAAACAAGGGCAAGGGCAAGCAACGGTCTTTCAGGCGGTGTGTGTCTCTTTGTCAAAGGTTTATAACAAGTGAAGACTCACACCAGCTCTGTGTAGCTTGCCTGAGACCGGCTGCCCTCATTAAGAGTCGCTGCCTCTCAGGTTGCTCCAGTCCCGGAAAGCCCTCTTTGAGGAGGGGGTTTTCATGGATGAAAATACTGCCGCCGAGGCGGAGCGGAGACTGAGATCGTGGGGCTACCAATGCAATCTGGCTGAGGAGATGGAGACAGAAAGACCCTTATCTCCCACTCAAACCAGATCGCATGCCTGCTCCGAGAGAGAAGCTCACGGTATAGACCGACCCGTTACTTCCTCTCGTGGAGAAGGCTCAACCCTCCCGCTCTCATCCTCCGAGGGGGATGGGCCTGAGAGTGTCAATGAGCTGCCCCCAGTCTTTAAAATATGAGGAGCTTTTGGAGGTGGTCGAGTGGCCGGCCGAAAAACAGCAAGAGGCAGGCTTGATGAGCGTTTTTTTTTTTTTTGCATGCTCGGCCACCACCTCCACATCGGAGCCTGCTGTTCTTCCCTGATTTGCACACCGAGGTGTTTAAATCGTGGGCTAGACCATTCTCGGCATGTATTTTCATTCCCACCAGCGACTATATAGGAAATGTGGCTGGTATGGAAGAATACGGATATAAATCGATGCCAAAAGTGGAACAGACGCTCGCGAGCTATCTGTCCACTGATGTGGCGTTGTCTTAAGAACAACTTCAGCCCTTGTAGGCAAGGGGTACTCGGCAGCAGGTCAGGCCAGAGCATCCCTACACACTATGGCTGTGCTCCAAGCCTATCAGGCCGACCTGCTGAGGAAATTAGATGAGCAGGAGAACGTGAGCTCAGACAATATATCTGAGGGACTTCAAACTATCTAAGGGAGTTTGAGTCTCCTCTGGCATATCACTCATCGGGGTGAGCCCCGAGTAGGCTCTGGTTATGGAATGAGAAGTAAATACCCTTCTGAGGAAGAGAGTCATAGAGAGAGTCGGTTCCTCCTTGAGGAAGGAGGTACCAGGAAGTACCTGGTACCTGGTATGAAGTACCAGGCTCTACAGCTGGTACTTCATAGTTCCCAAGAAGGAAGGAGGGCTGAGGCCCATTTAAGATCTAAGGCAACTGAACCACTCAGTCAGTCAGCTGAAGTTCAAGATGCCACTCTGAACCAAGTGCTATTACAAATCAGGTCCAAGGATTGCTTTGTAATGATAGATCTAAAAGATGCATACTTCCATGTGTCCATACGTTCTTCTTACAGGAAGTTCCTGAGGTTCGCTTTCAGGGGCAAAGTGTACCATTATCAGGTTCTTCCCTCTGGCCCAACACTTTCGCCTCGGACGCTTACGAAAGTAGTAGATGCAGCCTTAGCTCGTTCTGTCTTTTTGGTGTTCGCGTTCGAACCTACATAGTAGACTGGCTAATACTAGCTCAGTCGTTGAGCAAAGTGATCGGACATCGAGATGTCCTCCTAGCTCACGTGAAGCATCTAGGGTTCAGACTGAATGCCAAGAAGAGTGTACTCTCTGTGGTACAGAAGACCACTTATTTAGGCGCTGTACAAGTTTAGACCACGATGCAGGCACACTTGTCCCTTGCTCGAGTAGTCTCGATTCTTGAATCAGTCAAGAGAGTGAGAAAAGGCCAGTCACCCATTGTCATACAGTTTCAGAGACTGTTGGGCCTGAGGACGGCCATCGTGATACAGTTCGGCCTGCTATACAGGATATTTTACAAGCTTGATGGATGCGTTCACCGGTTTGGAGGGCAGCCACGAGTGGGTGGACGGGTCGCCATCTCACGTGGCACAGCAATTGCCTGGAGATGTTTCAGTGTTTCAAGTAGTAAAACACTTCTTCCCTGATCTAACAAATCACCATGTGTTAGTACGCACCAACAACACAGCGGGAGTTCTTTTGAGAGTGAGTGAGAGTGAGTGAGTGAGGGAGAAGCAGTGTTAGTGGAGCTGTAATTCTCTCAACATTATAACAGACCCTGCCCTTCCTCCCCGAGTGGACAAAACTACTTCATAGTATCTGGCACTGAGAAAAAGAGTGTGACTCAGAAACAGAGCATCACTGGGAGAATGAGAGCAACAAACACACCATTACTAGACGTTTTAGCAGTGGTTTTATATCCACAGTGATGCTCTTTCGTGTGCATTGACTGTAATCATCTGTTCTGTAACATCTCAACAAGCTGCATTATTAGAGATATCATGTATGTCAGTATAACCCACAGCTTAAAACTCAGCATTAGGAGAAGTTATATGCAATTGCACACTATAAGCTAACACAGCTCACATTCCCTGAACCCCCAGTGTGTTTAATAACCTTGTCAAGAGGCAGGAGCGGTTCAGGTTGACCAGACCTCAGTGGTCCAGGTGGGCTCCATCCTGTTCATTTAGCCTGCTGGTCTATTACTCCAGATGGCAACCCTCTAACCAGCCCACAGAATGACAATGCACAGCTTAACTGGACATCTCAAGGGAAAAAAAGCTGTTGTTGTTTTCCCTTCATCTTCTTTTTGTGGCAGGGAGCAGGTGCCTGTGATCAGCTGAGAGCAAACTGATTCATTAACAGATAGTCCTGGCTCCAAAATCCGAATGAGCCGCATTCAAAGCTGCTGTAAATCAGCTGATATATCTGTGACCTCATATCAGTTCAAATCTGACGTAATGCTCTTTATATGCTATGTATATGTATATATATATATGCACACACAGATAACAACATTCATTTTTATATAGATTTATTTATCTCATTATAATATTTATAATTCTAGATAAAAAAAACATGTATTGCACTTTAAAAATCTAGATAGATCATAGATTCTATATTTTTTGTATATAATATTACTACCGTTTATAATACTTAGTACTTTGCATTTTGCATCGTTTTATAATTATGCATACAATACTTGTAATACTTTATATATATATATATATATATATATATATATTAGTGTTGTCAAATGAGTTATCGCATCGAAAATAAAACGTTTTTGATTGCATAATATATGTGCGTGTTCTGTGTATATTTATTATGTATGTATATTTTTAAAATATTTGCATGTCTATTCTCTGAAATATAAACATTTATGTGTGTGTTTTTATACATAATAAATGTACACAGCACACATTCATGTAAACAAAAATTATTAATGTATATATGTATATGTGTAATGCATATATCATATAATGCAAGGCATATTTACATTCGCTTTAGAAAATGTACTAAATCTGTAAACGACATGTATGCATACTTCATTAAATAAATGCATTAAATTCATCTATGCTTTAAGCTTCTGTCCCTCGTTCAAACAGCTAACCAGATTCTGGGAAGTGGGTGTTTGTGAAGACATTAGCTGAGGGAGCACAGAGGTAATCTCTCACCAGCTGCCCAATGTCAGACGCCTCTGACTGCAGGCTCCGCCCCCCATTAACCGCTCACAATAGGAAACCCACTGACCTAGCCAGACGAGAGGAATTGTCTTTGAGTGCAAAGACAGCCTCTCATTAACCAGCTGGACACATACAAATCCCTCCTCACACACACACACACACACACAATCACATTCCCAGCTCCCCAGGGACCACCGCATCTCTTTAGCCAATTGAGAGAGCTTAAAAGAGCTTCCATTGTGTTTGACGCTCGCTGTAGTGATGGAGAAGGCTTACATATGTGTCTAGAACGCCCTCTGGGAGTGCGTGAGCGGCCCGTGAGGGCTTGGTAATACACACAGGGTCCCTTGACTTTTCCCAACAGAATCCCAGACAGAGATTAACATTCTACCGGTCTCCTGACAACAGCGGACAAGTCTTATCATCATATACATAATGCTAATGGAATCAGACCAGTTACTGAGAATTCATGGACTGTGTTTGGAATGGAATACTGTCATACCTGGAGTGTGTACTGGCTACTGCATACTGTATATACTAAAGTATCTGAAACCATGCTGTAAATGTTTATATATGTAAGATATATATATATATATATATATATATATATATATATTTAGAAATTTTGTAAATACTTAAAATTATCTAACCTTTACATTAAAATAAAAAAAAAAATTAATATTTAAAATAAAAATATATGTAAAGATTTTGATATGAAAAATATGGCGTTTTTTCCCACATTTCTGTGTGTGTGTGTGTGTGTGTATATATTAATTAATTCTGTATCTGTTTAAAAATTCTGCATTGGCATCCTATTAAAATTTTGACATTTAATTAAAATATATGTATGTATGTAATATATATTATACATGTTATCTACATACAATGTAATTGGACTGCACAAAGCTATGAATAAGGTTTTAGCCTGCTTTTAGTAGGCATTCTACAGTAGTATGCACTTCCAAACTAATCCTATGTGTTTTTATTTGTTTTTGAACTCTGTTGAGTTGAGCCAGAACAGTTAGATGCTAATGCTAACATGCAATCACAAAACTTTGTGAATACTAATGCTTGTTAGCATTAGCATCTAGCTCTTAACATTCACAACATATTCTCCATGCATCCTTAAGCATGCATGCTTAACGAATCAGAACACACTGATTATTTTAATTATAGACATGGATATTCCTATTTATGCACAGTAACAGATTTACATTGCGTTGCCTTGGAGTGTTGCTCAGAGATCACTTTGGTCTTGAGTTTTGATTACAGTAAAATAAGAGAGTTTGGCATATCTCAAACCCCTCTGGCTTCTCAGTCCAGTTTATCTGTTCCCACACATCAACCGTGTCATTAAACACATTCATTACACTAGAAGCTACATGTGACATGAGTAAGCGCTCGCAGCAAAACTCCCACAGAAAGAAATGTCACTGGCAAAGTGTTGCTGTTTTTACTATTCTCTTAAAAATGAGCATGAGAAATTTCATAAATGCAGTGATTTTATCATCAGCTGTATCTCTAAATGTTTTTCCCGCTCTTCTTTTGATGTCAGTATCACTCTGCTTTCTGTCTTTTCCATCACACTGTTCTGACTCACGGAGTTCAGTTAGAGCGAGCGAGAATAACCGAGCGTGACTGTTTATTAGTGTTTTGCTGCAGCGTCAGCGTGTCGGTGTGAGCACACACACTATCGCAGAGCTTCACCGGCCCAGCGCTCTTCTGATGGATCCAGTGTTTATAAGACGTAAACGCAGCTTCTGATTGTTGTGGGATTGTTTTTGGGCTTGTATCTGAAATGTTTTGGGGTCAAGCCACACAGACTGATTAATGAGCACCTTTTAGTGCATGGTCATCGATATTTACATTCATTTATTGTCCCTGAGGATCAAACCCATGACATTGCTGTAACATGAGAATGCATGCACACAGATGAATCGTTCACATTAGATCTATAACATGCATTTATAAAATAGTGTGACTCAACATTAGAAGCCCAATTATTCATTAATGTTCATTAATACGTAATGTACATGAAGAATACATTTCTGTAGTATTTGCATTCCCTGGGAATCAAACCCCTTACGTTGATGTTGCATGCTACTTTTTAAACTAGACAGGACTGTTGCATGCTTATGCAATTAATTGATATGCAAATTGATATGCAGCTAAAATTTTGACTTTTGTGTAAAATGGATTTTTAGCAAATGTAAGCATTTAAATTTTGTAGACCTTCTCATGCATAAACTTATGTGACTGTCTATGTCGATAAAATCTTAATATTAAATGTAAAAATAAAATATATTTTTATATTAAATATAAACATTTATCCCAGAGAGGCACTTTGTTGTATTTCCCGTTTCACTCTGAAATATGTCAGATATGAGACGCATAATGTGTTGTAAATGTTGTTTAGCATTGTGTGCTGCAGGCTATGCGCGTCGTAAGCATTGTGGTTCTGTTGTTGTAGCTGTAAACAAGCATCTTTAGAGACGTTCCATTGTATTTTTGATTTCTCGTCCCTAACGAGCCTGTAGCAGAGAGAGATATCCAGCAGCCCTGAGAGAGGCCTTGTGGCATTATAACAAAGTGTTTGTACAAGCTTATGTCATCTTCAGGTTCCAAGGTTACGTAAAATGTGAGGAGGGATGGTAAATATTGACCCTCCATTAGAGACCCGAGCATTCATTAGTGTTCATTGACGCAGAACGCTCATGAACTCAGAAGCAGGAAACATCTCTGTAATAGCTAATGTTCAACTTACCACAAGGACAGTTAGTACAGAGAGGTTTTAGGCTACAGAGACACAATTATAAACCGGTGTGTCATGCAAAAAAAAAAAAACCACAAAAGCTCTGATCCAAAACCTCTCCTGCCTACATAGACAACATCCAAATACTGAATAAAACACACAACATTTTAAGTTATGAATAATTCATTGTGTCATATATTTTTATTTATTTTATTTTTACTTACAGTATTTTGGGGTGATGTTGTCAGTGTTTGTTGTTAGTGGAGCGTAGTGCAGCAGGTATCAGAACAAATCTAGAGAAAGGGCTTGTGTGGTGTGTCGGGCAGCAGATGTCCTGTGTTTCTCCAGGGATGTGTGTTTGTGACTTTGGGTCGACCTCAGTTTTATCTGTGCTCAGTCACAGCCGGACGGCAGAGTCAGTCTCTCTGTCAGCTCAGGTTAGATCAGCACTAGATATTAGATATCAGTCAACCTTCATTAGATGCAGTTCAGTCCATCCTCTGTTTCTGCAGGCTGTATGCTGTGACACACACACACACAAATATATATATATATATAATATAGGACACTGTTGTAAGCCTATACCTAAAAATCGCAATTACTTGTGAAAAAAAATCTCACTTTTTTTTCTTCAATTTGTGCTCTAAATGAAAAAAAATTATAATAGCCTGTTTCTGTATAGGATAATTTATACTTTTTATCTCGTGCACAATTCTTATTATTCCTCAGAATAGTGAGATATGACCTTTTTTTCTTGCAATTCCAAGTTAATATCTCAGAATTATGAATGTATAACTCACATTTCTGTTTTTTATTCACAGAATTCTGTGCTCATATCTCCAAATTGCCGAAAACATTTTTTTTTTTTAAAATTGCTCATTTGCATTGCGACAAAAAAGCGTGCGATTAAAAAGTTGCACTTGCCTATTGTGACAGAAATGTGCTTCCGCAGAAATGTTCCCCCATAATCCCCATATGCACATACACAAATCTTTGAGTTTATAAATGCATATATAATATAATTGGGAAATAAACAGCATGTAAAAACAGAGTCTCTGTGCTAAAATAAAGCTCATCCTGCTGCTTTGAATGTCAGATTCTTTCTTTGTGCAGATTCATTAATTGGTGTATTGAAGTGTTGAATAAAGAATGGCTGAATATATTCTGCTTCATCCACAAAGAGCTCCTGCTGGACACGGCAGATGGAGACGAGCCTCACGCAGAGTTTTCAGAACACTGATCCTGAACCTGTGGATGTAACTCCAGCCTTTCCAGACCGATTGACACATTCTGATGTGAGATCAGCTTAGGTCTGGCTTTACGGGCTGTTTTTAGTGCGAGAAAATAACCTCTATCTGCAGCAGAGACAGATGACTGAAGCTTTGTGCTCATGCTGAATAGAGCGTGTTTCTGTCTAATTTCATCACTCACACAAATACTACATCACAACTAAATTCCTTTAAAAACACATTTTAGCTATTATTCAGAGAATAGAAATCAAATCAAATATGAGCTTTTCATTTGTAAGCTGAAACACTGGAAACTCTGTGACTATGGGTTCAAATATTGTTTTAAAGCAAAACAATAATATATGAGAAAGCACTAGGCTAAGCAAATACACTGTATTGAAATTAAACCATTAAAATGCCTTTTAAAAGTAAAAAAGTAAAACAAGAGAGCAACAATAATTAATGATGAATGATCAACAACATGCAAGCTTGTTTCCAGCAGACAATGAAAAATAAAAAGGTCATTAATATAAATTTGTTTCTCACAATTTTGACTTTTTTTCCCAGGATTGTGAGTTTGTAACCCAGAAATTCAAGCTTATATCTTGCAATTATTTTTTTCTTGCAATTTTGAGCTTTACGTCTCAAAATTTTATGTTTACATCTTGTTATTCTTACTTTTTTCTCATAATTGCAAAAAAGTCAGAATAGTGAGATAAAAATTTCCATTTAATTTAACTTAAGTCAATTATAGTTTTTGTAATCACAATTTAGCAAAAATGTGGGATATATAGACTACATACTAGAGCACTATAGGCACTCTAAACACCTCATTTCCCACTTGTATGCTACCTTAAAGGCATGTATTTTTTGTTAAAATACAAAATCCATATATCCACGATAGATGACTTGATCTGTTTGTGGATCATGAGGCAGGAGGTGTTTTGACCTGTTTCTTCTCTTCCTGATGCTCTGGTCTGTAGCTGTCGGTCTGTGGATGTAGGGCAGGTGGGGTGGGATCGAAGGACGGGTGGTGATCTGATTTGGGACGAGGCCAGACGGCAGGATTTGTCGGCTGTAGTTAGACTGTGATTATCTAAGCCTGAACGCACCACTGTTGTGAGCACGATCTGTCATGCGGCTTGCCTCTTTCTGGTTTTCTCTCCTTGTACCAGCTGACATTGGTCCTGTGCATTATTTTATTGCTCACAAGCGTTAGGACAATATTTAAAGTTTTTGAAAGAAGACTCTTCTGAATTTATTTAAACATAAATACAGTACAAACAGTAATATTGTGAAATACATTGAACATATTTCTATTGTAATATATTTTAAAATGTCATTTGTTTCTGGGAAATGGAATTTTCAGCACCATTACTCATCAATCTAATATACTGATTTGCTGCTCAAGAAAAATTTCTGATTGTTATCTGTTCTGATTGCTGCCCAATATTTTTGTAGAAATCATGATTAAGTAGAAATCAATCAAATTGATGTGACTATAATAAAAATATGAATTTCTTTAAAAAACAAAAAAACAAAATCTTATACCAGTCAGTGTATAGTGTGGTTTATCAGCGAGGGTTCATCTTGGGATTTCTGCAGCTATGTTTTTGTTTTTTTTAATCAGGCATTGTCACTAAGCTACGCCCGTTACATTACATAAGCCTGTAGGAAACACATGCACACAGGCGACAGAGTACAGGCGTGCTGTAATGCCTTTCCAATTAGATAATCGTGCAAATGTGAGAGACAGAGAACTGAGGATGACAGAAGAAATACACATGTTATAAAAGAGCTCAAGTGCAGATGTATGGAATTACTGTTGCATGTTTCAAAATGTATGTGTATGCTAGCAAGGGATGGAGAGAATTAGACCCAGAGTGTTTTTGAGGACTAATGCATTTGTGTAACTTAATCTGCGTGTTGCTATGAAAACAGGTTGCACTCTCCCTGTCACTTGCAAAAATCATTGCCACAATGCTAATTCTGGTCTAGGTGGTTTCCAAGGCACTGCAATCTGGCTACTAAGATGTTTTGTGCATTTTTTTGCATGTTAGGCATTGCTATGCAGTAGCATGTTCTAGATGGTTACAAGGTCCTTGCATTCACAGTATACAACCTTATTAAACAACAAAGTCACTTTAGATAAAAGCTTCTGCCAAATGCATAAATGCAATGTAAAAAGCAATAAACAGATTTTTTTGAAGAAGTGTTGTCTTGAGTTCTGCACGCTCTCAGAAATAAAGGTACAAAAGGTACTGCCCAAGTGACAGCTTTTGTAGCTTTATTTCTTAGAGTGCACTGAACTTCAGTGCAATCAGAGGAGTTTGTTTGAATCACCAACCCTAAGTATGAGCAATAATAATAGTGATGTTTTCCTCCCTGGGTCCACTTCCACCACGACTCGTCCTCGCTCAGAGCGGGTCTTGAACCTCGGTCAACTGCATGGGAGGCGGACGCTCTACCAAGGAGGCTAAAGGCCACAACCTCTAGCATCAATCGCTAGACTGTCTCTTTTTGAGATCAGGGGAGTGAGGTTTACTTGCACAGAACTTACTTGCTGGCCTCCGTTGCACTAAGAAATGTGTGTTTTTGTCCTACTGTTTGTGTGATTGATGTTTTTGTGGCAGCTAGTGGCGATGACTTCATTGGAGGATGTCTGAACATGAATGGGAAAATTGTAACCATATTGCAGACTCACTCAACCCCACATAAATATGACATCACCTCATCTCCTCCTATGTTTTGTAGTCGTATCCAGGCTCTCTCACACTGTTGCTGTGTGTTGATGAAAAAGTTTCAAACTCCCTCCTCTCTCATGCCAGTCTCACACTTTCCATCTGTCTGACCATAAATGATTCAAGCTAAGGCAGCCATCAGCAGCAGCTATTTAAGTTTGGTGTGTGACTCAAGATAGACCAGCACATCAGTAAGCAGGGCAAAGTTTACCTTAACTCCTGATTTAAGTATGAGATCATGTGCTGTCAGCCAATGGGTATAGCAAAATAATTGGACGTGTTCTTATTCATCTTATGTTGCTAGCAATTAATGTATTGACTTTAACTTGCTTAATGTGATTCTCTTCAAACTGTTGCTCCACTAAAACAGTAGCTGATCTGAAGGAGAAATGAAAATAGAAAACAATTTAAGGGTGGCAACCCTGAGAATGTAATTTTGTGATTCATCCTTGTTTTGGCATGATTTCACCCTACACAGATGCAACAGTCTGAAAATATAATCATTTTTCAGCATATGTGCCGTCTATCATATTTTCGCCAAACCTGTCCAATCAGTGTGCTCTTAATTATTCAGTATTACGGCCACATGCAGTCATTTTATTTTTTTCCTTTGGTTTTCTTTACATTCAGTTGAAGGTTATCATTTTTACATTTTGAATATGGAAAAGTTTGGGGTGATTTCAGAAACATTTTATTTTTCCAGAGTTTTCTTTAACAACTGAACACCTTCAAATCCAATTGGCAGTTGTATTTGTTATCCATTAAGTGTTGTATTTCTTTTGTTGTTTTCTGATATATAAAGAAGGAATCCCAAATCTGACAGCAGTAGTTGATCCACCATAAGAACAACAACTTGTAATTCATATAAAATGGGTTTAAGCTTGATATTTATGATTGTTTCTGTTCTTAAATCAAATGTTGTTCAGAAGTGTTAACTTTAACACTTTTTGTTTTTCAGACTGCTCTGCGGAGGCGAGGCAGTAGAGAAACCTTCAAAGATAAGAAGTCTTTAACTCAGGTATGTACAACGAAATGCAAAGATCAATTCACAAGCCTCGTACAGTGTGAAAAATTAATTAATCAAACACTTTTCTTTATATAGAGCTTTTAACAATACAGATTGTAGCAAAGCACTGAACATTATAAAATAGGAGAACAGAGTGGCGGTAATGTATAATGACGAGATTAAACTGTTTAATTAATAAATGCAGAGACGGTCTCTGTCAATCACAATGATAATCACTAGAAATTAGGTGCCCCCAACCAAGCAAGGCAGAGGCGACAGCGACAAGGAACCAAAACCCCATCAATGAGAGAATGGGTAAAAAAAAACCTAGGAAGAAACC
Source organism: Enteromius unitaeniatus (assembly GCA_032359435.1). Taxonomy (NCBI): domain Eukaryota; kingdom Metazoa; phylum Chordata; class Actinopteri; order Cypriniformes; family Cyprinidae; genus Enteromius; species Enteromius unitaeniatus. The sequence continues at coordinate 18,575,510 of JAUMHI010000034.1, forward strand.
AGGCTTAGTTGGGGCAAGTTCTCTTCTGGACGGATGCCCAGCACCTAATTTCCAGTTCAATTTTATGCGCGTGTCAGATTGTGCAAAGGACGTTTAGTGTATGTGTGTATTTGTGTGCTTCTGGTTCCGTTGATCTGTCCACGGAGCTCATCTAGGTGTTCTGGTCTCCAATGAAGATCATCTCTTTGTGCTGGGACACCATCTGATCTGGATACGGACTGAGAAACAGAATAAGAAAAAGACAGACTAATATTAGCATGGATGTCATTCTTTTTACGATGTAACGAGTACATTGTGTGTGAAGGGGAGTGTTCCCCATTCTGGCTGATCTAATTAATGCAGCCTAACAATCCTTTTACGGATTTGATTACTAAATGTGTATTAGTGTGTTAACTGTAAGCCAGAGTAAAGAGATGTGTTTTTAATCTATATTTAAACTGACAGAGTGTGCCTGCCTCCCAAACAGTATTAGGTAAATTGTTCCAGAGTTTGTGGTTAAATGGGAAAAAGATCTGCCACCCGCAGTAGATTTCGATATTCTAGGTATTATCAAATGGCCAGAGTTTTGAGAACGCAGCAGCGTGGAGGACTATAATGTGATAAGAGCTCACTCAAGTACTGAGGAGGTAAGCCATTTAGGGCTTTTTAAGTAATTAACAAGATTTTAAATTCTATACAATGTTTGATAGGGATCTAGTGCAGTTGACAGAACCGGACTAATATGCTCATACGTCCTGGTTCTAGTAAGGACTCCAGCTGCTGCATTTTGAACCAACATTGTAGTCTATTTATCAAGCACGCAGAACAACAATCTAGCCTCAAGGTCACAAATGCATGAATTAACATTTCTGCATTTGAGGTTGAGAGCATAGGTCGCAATTTAGATATGTTCTTGAGATGGAAGAACGCAGTTTCAAATGAAAGATTGCTATCAAACAGCACACCTAGGTTCCTAACTGATGAAGAAGAACTTACAGAGCAGCCATCAAGTGTTAGACAGTCTTCTAGATTATTACATGTGGGGTTTTTAGGTCCGATAATTAACACCTCTGTTATGTCAGAATTTAACAGTAAGAAGTTACTTGTCATCCAATTTTTTATATCAGTTATGCATTCCGTTTTAATATGGTGTGTTTCTCCTGGCTGAGAAGAAATATAGAGCTGAGTATCATCAGCATAGGCTCTTTATTGGCATCTGTGGTTTCTAATTTTACAGTGCATAAAACATCCTTTGTTGGAAAATGTTCTTTCATGACTTTGAAAACCTCCTTTTGGAAACATTTATTTTAAAGCATGCACAGTATGCTAAATGCACTACTTGTTACATATGTAGAAAACAGAACGTCAAGACTTTGTATATGTTGTTCAGCCTGATTAGGCCATTCTGAAATTAATAGTATTGCTTTATACATTCACATATTTCTTTCTCTCTAGGAGGACAGTGCGGATCTGCGCTGTCAGCTACAGTTTGCCAAGGAAGAATCTGCTCTTATGCGTAAAAAGATGGCAAAACTTGGCCGTGAGAAGGATGAACTGGAGCAAGAATTGCAGAAGTATAAATCAGTATACGGCGACGTGGACAGCCCTTTGCCCCTGGCAGAGGTGACCGGTGGAGGCCCCCACACCTCTCGGGAAGCCGAGTTGCGTTTACGGCTAAAATTGGTGGAAGAGGAAGCCAACATTTTGGGAAGGAAGATTGTTGAACTGGAGGTGGAAAACCGCGGCCTCAGGGCGGAAAACGAAGACCTACGCTGCCAATATGAGAGGGACTGCTTTGGACGTGAACCCTTCTCGAGTGTCCCTACCTCACCGTATGGTGGCGATGCCCTGGAATCTGCGAGTGAACTGAGGAGACACTTGCAATTTGTGGAAGAGGAGGCAGAACTTCTGAGGCGTTCCATCTCTGAGATTGAGGATCACAACAAGCAGCTGACCTCCGAGCTTAACCGCTTCAAATTTGGACCCAGCCAAGCTGACAGGGAGTCCGAAGGAGCCGAGGGTGGAAATGGTGGCATGCTTAAACCTGGAGGTAATGGTTTCTCGGGAACTGGAAGTGGCACCATTCTGCAAGAGGAGCTAAAAACCGCAAGACTCCAGATCAACGAGCTAAGTGGGAAAGTAATGAAGCTGCAGTATGAGAACCGGGTGCTAATCTCTAACATGCAACGCTGTGACCTGGCGGCACACTTGGGGATACGAACCAGTAGCCCAAGGGATAGCGACATGGATAGTGATGCTGGGCGAAGGGAAGCAGATGAGGATGAGACTGCCAGGCTTCTGCTGCTCCACCCCAAACGTGAAGGTCCTGTTGGTGGGGAAAGTGACTCTGATGACTTGTTTGAGAAAACGGCGACTTCTGGATTCGCCAGTGGAGAGAAACCTTCAGATCCTGGTGAACTGGGAGTGGCAGAGTTGGCCCAGAGGAGACGAGAAGACAGGGAGTCGCTCAACAACGTCAGGCGTGAAGCTGAGCGGCTTGGTAAAACGGTGGAGCGTCTCATCGGCGATACGGACAGTCTGATCCGAGAAGGTCATCTAGTTGTACTGGGAGGGGAGATTTTTGCTGAAGGTTCTGAGTTCAGAGGTGATGGGGACTCTGCTGAATCTAAACCCGACTCTCAGGTGCTGGATTCCATCAACACCCGCATGAGGGCTTTCCGTTCGGAACTCCAGCAATTCATGGACAAAGTGGACCACCTAGGGGAGGGTCTAAGGGACCGTGTTGATGACCTTTCACCAATGCCCAACCTCACCGAATCTAGCAGCTTCCTTTCTACGGTTACCTCCATGTCGAGGGACTCGCCCATTGGGACACTCGGAAGGGATCTGGTGACCGACTTCCAGGTTGGTTATGTGCAACTAGACCTTTTCATCTTTATTCAGTGTTTGCTGTCACATGCGATCACATGACATGGCAAGTTCCTTTATTCCTTTGCTGCTTCCTCATTTGAAAGTCCTTTTTTGAGAATGCATATACACCTTTATATTGATTCTGCATCTTCATGCATCATATATCAAAAGTCATGAATGCACCGCAAAGAAAGCTATTTAACTAATTTGGCTGGCATGACTCTTCATCTTAAATTTGAAAAAAAAAAAAAACAGAGCGATAAGAAGAGAAATAGACAGACTTGCTTTAGGTATGGAGCTGTAGACAGAGTATTTGATTAGCAAACTGATTATGCAGTTGCCTTAGCATCAGAGATATTTCTTATCTCTTTTCTGTTGCAAGTTATGTGTGATCCATGTGAAAGATTAATGGTAGTTACCAGCAGAAAACATAAAAAGACACAGTGTTGCAAAGATGTTTGGTGTTTTTAATTCACTTTGACATTAATAACCTTTAGCAGCATAAATGCAGGCAGTTGAACAAGACATCCGCCAGACATCAGAGAACAACACTCACTCACCAATTTTAACTGACCACTCAGTTTGTCTTTGAGAACACCATATTGTTTGTGCTATTTTTGCTATATAAACGTGAATTTTCTGCATGCATGGACTACTCAGAAGACCTGTTTTACTACATTTGCCAAAATGTGCAGTAAACAATTGGGTACACCTTCTGGATTACTATACCCCACAATGCAATGCACATTTCCCTTGGCTCAGCCAAAATACTCTTTCCTAGCATAACCACCCTCAATGCTGCTCATAAGCACCTGCATCTATTCCTGCCCCATCCTCTTATTCACAATCACCTTGTCTCCAGCTGGGGCAGGGGTATTTCCCGCATGGCTTCACAAGGCTATGTGTATTGTTTTGGTTGTCATTGACTTGCAGGGTCCAAAATTGACTGTGCCAAAAGTGGGCGAACTGAAAAATAGTTTTGCCAGCCATAAATATTTCTTATAGCCATAAAAGGGCATTTTACTGAAGCTTAACAGAATTAAAATGTGACAAGATAATTATGACTTTTTATCTCGCAAATAATATTTTATTATATCTGACAATTCAGCCCTTTTTTTTCAAAATCCTAAATTTGTATCTCACAATTTTGAAATCTCTTTTTAAAATTTTTCTGTTTACATCTCGCAATTCTGGCTCTTTCTTGCAATTCTGAGCTTACGTCTCGCAATTCTAACTCTTTTTTTTATTTGAAGTTTATATCTCACAATTCTGTCTCTTTTTTGGAATTCTGAGTTCATGTATCACAATTCATTTTATTTTTTATCTTTACATCTTGTAATTCTTGCTCTTTTTTTGGTATTCTGAACCTGCGTCTCGCAATTGTAATTTTTTTACATTTTAAATTTACATCTCAAAATTCCAAACTCTTTTTTGGAATCCTGAGCTTACAAATTGCACTTCCAACTCTTTTTTTATTTTTTGGAATTCTAAGTTTACATCTTCTGATGCTCTTTTGGAATTCTGAGATAAAATTTTCGCAATTCAGACTTTTTATTTTCAATTCCGAATGAACATTTCATAATTCTTTCACACTTCTCCTTATTGCAAAATCATAATTGTGAGTTAAAAAGTTGCCATTACTTTTTTTTTTCCTTGGCAGAAATAAGCTTTGGTAGTATTTTGTATTTCATAGTGAATATTAGTCAGCATGCACTAAAATCACAAGGGCATGAATCAGCTGTGAGCACTTAAATGGTGCACATATTTGCATTCAGTTATAAATTGTGTGCCAACATAATTTGTAATGCATCAATGCATGAAGATCTTGCATTCCTAGAAGCTAATAAAACACACTGGCCAAACTCTTGAAACATCATTCACACACTTAAACTTGCTTAAACTTTGTTACTGGCCTTAAACTTCACTTTTGACAAAAACATCATTATATAGATCTTAATACTTTCATATTTACATTTTGCACTTCTTAATAATCAGAAATGAAACTGATCTCCTTTGTATCGCACTTGTCAGTTTTGGACCCGAGTGATTATAGCCTACTAACATTAACTAAAATCGCAGTAAAATGTTTGTCATCATATGAGGTCTGGCCTTGAGCAAATCTAGTAGTTTTCTTATTTGCACAGTTAATGCTGATGCAACATATGTGGAGCATGCAGCCATTAATATGAAATATGGCCAATAAGAAGCGCTTACACTGCATTTTTGTTTCCTGAGTAACCCCCAGAGGCTCGGTTTGACCTGTGAACATACTCTGAGTACACTCAATGCTTGTTTCTCTATATATTCTATATGACTTTTATGTGGTTGATCATTCCCAGGAACAACGTAGCTGTGTCCTTTGTCTCAATGAATGATTTCTAAATGTTTAATTGTCATATATGCTAAATAGTCTCAGAAAGCTGCCTTCCATAGAACTGCTTGTAGCTCTTTTCCTGCTTTGTGCTTTAAAACTGCTTTATGATAACATGAGTCAACCTTCCAACAAATAACCTACATCTAAATATGGGTTTAACATCTATTGATGTTTTAGTAGCTTGTCGTATGAACTGAGCATCTGAACGTGATTTGATATTTCGAAGTGTTTGAATTGTACTCTGATTGGCTAATAAGCTCATTTGGCTCATGTTAATTGGTGGAGGCCGTCGTTAAAAGCATGGCGGTTCTTCACTTTAGGTCACATCACTTGTCTTTTAATCCAGCCACTTAACACCCTTCATCAAGCATGAAGCCACCTCACATTTATGAATGGTCAGATGTCCCACACCAGTTAATGATAACAAACCTGAATGATCATATATAGGGTATTTAAGAGCTTGAGCTGGCTGTTGCGTTGCTTCCATCGCATGGCTGGGCTTAGTTGCGAGCAGCATGCTGTCGTCGTGCCTCATCCAAACCCTGTCAAAGTCCTATACTTCTGAGTGAACAACATTAAGAAATCTACTAATAGCTAGCTTGGCGACCTAAATAATAAGTTAGCTCAAACTTGAATATTTTAACCTGTGGTCTGTTTAACTGTGTGTGTAGTTTTTTTTTTTTTTTAGTTGTTTGCTTTTGGGACCAGGACTGTATCTCAAAAACGGATGTCTTGAACATATTTATCAATTTGTATTTATATTATATAACACATTATTTGATTAAATCCAATTTTTTTATGAGTTGTTTGTGAAATGAAACTTAATGAAATGTACTTTTATTGTAATGTAAATGTATAATGTAAATTATTCAAATAAGTTTACAGTTAAAATAATAATATTTTTCTAGAAAATTATTATAAATGCATATATCTAACTGTTACCTTAATAGAGATCATGTTATTACTTTTCTTATAATTAATTAATATTACATTAGTATTATTTAAAAACAAATGTTTAGCTATAATGAATCTTTTTATTGTTTTATTTTAAATTATCTTTATTTAAATTATCTTTAAAATGCATAACACTCATAATAATAATTTAGAAATGTATCATTTTAATTACATTTGTCATTTTAATAATTAGCTAAATTAATGTTAATATTGATGTTCATATTAGTTTTGATAATGCGAAGTTTAAATTGGTTTAGTGTTAATAATAATATTCATTATTTTGTTTCATTGTAATATTGTATTCAAACAATGCATGTAATATATACATATCACTTATTTTAATGAATAGCTTAATGTGAATTGAGCTATATTTTACAGTTGCATTAGTAAAAGACTCCTAAAGCAGTTCTTGAAGGCAGTGGGTTAGGGTTTTGACCCGGTCCTGGATTTGGCACGACACCATTAGTGTTTAGTCCCAGCTGTCAGTCACTGCACATTTTGGGTTATTGGTTGTAAGACTCATGTATCCCCATCGCATGCGCTTCATAACCGGTGTTTTGCATTCTTTTTTCCCCTTGGCCCTCCCCTTCTTCTCTCTTCGTCCCTCATTCGGTCCCCAGATGTTTCAGCCCATGATTCTGTTCCTTCTCATTCTCGTTCTCTTCTCGTCTCTCTCCTACGCCATCATCTTTAAGTTGGTGTTTCTTTTTGCGCTATTCTTTGTCTTGTAGCCCGCTGGCTCTCTTTGTTTTTTTTTCTTTCTTTCTATTATCCATTCAATCATTTTTTAATTCATAATATATTTTTTTAGTTCAGTGTGTGTCGATGACTCCTCACCCCTGCATTTCACACTCTGAGTTTGGCTTAAGCCCACGTTGAGTTTGATTTTTTTCCCCCTCCACTCTTTCTCGTCTCGTGTGTGTGTGTGGATTCTGTTTGTGGTTCACCGGTCCCGTGCACCTCCCTCTGTCTCCTCCACCTCCCCGACCCTTTCCTCCCCTCCTCACTCACAGTACGGGCGCAGGGAGGAGCAGGAGTGGTGCCTAGAGCGGCAGAGTGGCCCGGAGGCCCCTGGACAGGGCTCCGGGACAGCCAGGGGATGCCCTGGACTCAGTAGATACACCAGGCCCCACAGTTTCAGACCCGAGGTCAGTGCCTCAGTCATCTCCCTCTGAACTTAAAGACAGATTTATATTTCCAAGTGTCCTTGCAGTGCCTCTGACTTCCTGAAACACCTGACAGATCTATTAAGCACTGCAGTTTCAGAAAACTGTCACAGTTACTGACTATTTGACATGCATTGCTTTTCTCTGAAGGTCGTTGCGTACCTTAAAATGTTATATTATGACAATTATATTAAAAATGCATTACAAAAGTAAGATCATGAAATAATTCCATTTAATATTATGAAATATATATATATATTAATATAAATTGATTTTAATTAAATTATTTATATATATATATATATATATATATATTATAATCATACATTTATTTTCAAATCTTACCTAATTAATATTAATGTAATATGTTATATCAATAATGATGCTAATAAATGTACATTTTACAACTCTATTATAGTTTTCCTAATTAAAGTACAACCATATTACATGAGGAAAAAAAAGCCACGGCTGATATCTGGACATAACCAAGGCTGTAATCCTCTTCTGGCGTGAAACACAAATGACCTTGGTTCATTCAGAGGTACAAGACTTTAAAACCTGAACCACAAGGGTCGCGTCTAATCCTGAATTATTTATGAATATGGCTCTAGATTTGAAAATGAAACTTTTATTAGATTTGAAATGAATGTGAGTGCACTGGTGTTTGAGCACAAAGGTAACCCGTGTGTGAATATTGAGTTTCTCTGTCAGACAAATCTCCTACAAACACTCTTACGTCTGTTTCAAAACCTAGTGTTCGTTGTGTAGGTGTCATAGACACATTCTGAATGTAAAAGCTGGCCTAAACAATGGTTATGCTAGTTTAAAATGCATTTTTAGATACATTTTGGCAAATGCATTATTTTAAGGCAATGCATTAAATGTATTTAACTGAAAAAAACAAGTTGATTAAACAAGTGCATTAAATAGATTTATTATACATGAAATAAATGTTTTCTTTCGAATTATTATAGAATAAAAATAATTTGACTTTGGCACAATATGTGTATGCGATTATTTATGATTTGTACTATTTTGCTTTTAACTTGATGTCTGTGTAAAGTGTTTTACGTTCTTTATTCAATATGAGATGTATGATGCTGACTATGAAGACTGCTCACTACGTTTTGAAACAGAGTTTTCAGAGGGAAAGGAGAGCCTTCAGGCATATGTTACTATAAAGAGCAATTCCCCCCAGTTTGTATCGTTATTTAATTTAATAAAATGCAATAAATCTCGAATGTAATAAAACCGAATGGAAGCGAGCCAAATGCACTTCCAGTTACTTTACACTAGGTTATTAGACCAGAACAGCAACAGCATTGATCCGTCTGACGCAACTAAATGAAGCGCTAGATCTAGCTGAGAGCAGTTCACTTAATTCACATCATTGTCTCACGGTGAATCTTTTGATTTTCTTCTCACTCCGCTCACAATCACTGGTGTTAATTTAAAATCACACTGGTTTGTCATGAGTTATGATCACTCACCATCCTCTCACGCAGGGGCTTTGGAAAATGTGATGTTTCTGTTGAAAATAAGGGCTGTATGTGTTAATCATGCCATCTGTTGATATATATGTTTGCATTTAATTTGTTGTGTGTTTGTCCCAGTTTCTGTGCTGTACTGGTGTTTATGTCCTGGTGTCCTGGTGTTACTGATCACATGCACTCAGTAATTAATGATAGTATACATCAGTATACATACAGCCTATGATATACAATAGTTTTGTTAATATTTAGATAATAATTTAGATGTTTTATATATACAGCATATATATATATATATATATATATATATATATATTAATGGTAGTAAAAATAAATTGAGCAAAATCTGATTTTGTCTTTTTACCATTTCTGTATGGTATTAATTAATTGTATTATTATTATTATTTGATCAAGATTAGTTGTAGATATTTTAGTACCTTCTTTAGTTTAATTAGTAATGTTATGTTACATTTTATTATAGTTGATGTTTATTTTATTCTGGATAACAATATTTTTTTTTGTTTTTTTAAGTTGTCTTTTTACTATTTCTACATTGTATACATTTATTATTATTATTATTATTATTATTATTTTATTTTTAATATTAATTTGAGGTATTTTAGTATATTTGGTCTTTAGGCTTCAGCTTAACAAAAATGAGAAATGTTATCTTCAAAAATAGTACAAATGAAACCATTTACATTTTCTATTATTTTATTTTTAGTTCATGTTTATTTTATTTTGGATAACAAAAATATGTTTTATGGTTTTAGTTTTCTCATTAGTTAACAATAATAACCCTAATTGACTCTTACAGTGAGACAAATGCTAGCATTTACAAACAGCAGCACTGCTTTAGTAGCCTACTTCTTCAGAGTAGAAATTTACTTCAAACTGATTATGAGCTTCTTTCAGATCAGAGCGTTTATTAGGAAACCCTTCCATTTTCCTAAGCGTCCATGTAAAGGTAGAGAAGCTAGAGCATCACCTCACATCTGCCGTGCTGCATGACACATGCATGAGAACTGATGCTGTTTCTCTTAAAAGTGCTGGGATTTTGAGACTGCTGTTCTGTGTTCTGATGGGGTCCAGTTCCGTGACCCAGTCCTGCCCGAGATGGGCACACCGGGCAGAGAAACACAGCTGCGTCTGGACCACGACAGGAGGATGAGAGCAGGAGCAGAGGAGAGAGACAGCTTCACTTTATCCATCACTCAGGTACAGCACTGGATTATCTGCTGTGGACTCACATTACTGAGCAAACTGTATTAGTCTCCTCTCTCCAGAAGCTCTTCACATGCAAAACTGATGTGAAAACGGATAGACAGTGGCAAGAGCATAACTAGTTGACTAGTCTGTATAACCACTAAGTCTTACCAGCTTAACCATGTGAAGGCATGACATAATAGTTAAAAAGTGTTTTGTTTTTTTTAACTGGAACAGTTTATTGAATGTTCAACATTCCAGTTTGCATGTGTTTTTATGAGTAGTATATTTTAGTTTATTTCAAAGGTCCAAACTGAGCAAAAATATGCAATCATATTTAAATGATCAAAAAGTGATGCAGCTCTGATGCTTGTCACACAGATAATGGCATTAAATGAAGTCATCACTCAATATATCAAATAATATGTTTTAGTAAGATGATATTTAAATAAGATTGATGAGGGCTAATTACACAACTAAACTAGCTAGCTAGAAATGTTTTTTCAAGTCAGAATTGCCTTTGCACTTGCCTCAAACATCCGCATAATCCTTTACATTTTGTTCGCTCTCTATGCAAGCAAGCATGCAGTATATTAGCCATAACTGTGTGTTTGTTGAATGCTTTGGCTTGTGCAGGAGGAGGAGAGGAGGCGAGCCGAAGCCCGGCGAGGACTCGAGCTGCAGGGACTCCAGCCTCACGAGCCAACATGGCCACAGGAACGAGCCCTGCTGCAACAGGAAGTGAGGTTGTTCCGCCACAATATGGTCATTGTGTACATGAAGATGCGCTGGATCCTGATGCACTGGAGGCTCGGACGCAGGACTGATGGACTGGAGGAGGGAGCTCATGCTGAGGTCAGCTGATGAGCAGGACATTTCTTTCTTTTTTTTTGTGTGTGTTTTTATTTAACCATTGCATCTTTTTTTTTTTTTTATAAAAATGTCAGTGTAACATTACGTATGGTCATTTACCAACCGCATTATTATTATTATTTTTTGTGATATTCCTGCATGAGCTATGCATTATTATGCTAGTATTAATGTACTTTATAAAAATGCATTTACAGATACATGAATGCTTTTATAAATAATAATAATAATAATAGTGAAATACTAGTCTTTTTGCATAAAAGTAAACCTGCAAGAAATATTAAAATGAATTAAATAAAATGTATTTTATATATATATATGTGTGTGTAATTTTATATTAATAATTTATTTTTATTATGTTTTGATTAAACTGTAACTGTCATAAATAATGAACTTTCTGAGATGTTGGCATTTTTTTTTTTTAGATATGTTTATCTCTTTCATGGCAGTCGGTCGTCTTTTGAACCATAACAGTTCAGCTTTGGAACAATAGTGTGATTTAGTGTGAGCACATGTTGTATGATTTTTCATTTCACAGTCCATCTGTCATATCTACAGCAGCTGCTGCGTTCTGCTGTAAACAAATGTTAGTTTCTGAATTTAACAGTGCTGCTCGAGAACATTTCCAGGCAGGAATACTAGTTAGACTGAAATGATTTTACAGCATATTAATAGGCTACATCATTGCTACTCAATCAGTTGCACTAGCAACACTAAGATCATGGTTTGATTTCCAGGGAATTCATGAACTCATTAAATCTATACTTTGAAAGCTTTGGATAGAATTATTGGATTTATGTAAATACATACATACATTAAAGTACATTAGCACATCAATATTTAAGCATAATTAATGCATAATCCAGTATTAAAGGTTTATTTGATATTTATTTTTAGCTTTATTTAAAAATCGTCAGTCTTTCTTTGTTTTTTAGTTTTGTTGTATTTTTATTTAATTTCATTAAGTTTTGATTAAACTCAATCTTTTCCCTCTTATTTGTTTCTTCAGTATGAACGATTGGAGAACATTCCAGAAATGGGCATTATGGTTGAGCAGGGTGATGGAGAGACGGAGAGGGAAGTGTGCACCCAAATCACAGGAAGTGACCTCACAGAGCCCAGCCCCCTCCCGCTGTCCCCAGAGAGATTCCAGTACCAGAAACAGGTAAAAAACCACAGAAACAAATTTTCCAATAAAAAAAAATAATGTCACAGGGATTCCGTCATTTTTTTTCTATCATTTATATTTTATTTATTTATTTACACAATTGTGAAAGTATTATTTTATTATGTGTCAGTTGTGTCACATTTATATTCTTTGGCAAATCAAAATAATTGTAAAAGTTGTTTTACATTTTTATATATTTGCATTTATTCATTTTTGGCAGATGATTTTATTAGGAAATCAAGAAGCAATTAATTTTATACAGACAAAAGCACAAGAAGTGCTATATTAATACACAGTGTTTAGACATAATTTGGGACGTGAGATTGTTGTTAATCATATTTAGCCTAGTGTATATTAGACAAACTATAGAAAAGAGACATTTCTCTTGTTGTGTAGTAAATATTAAATCAGTGTGAATGTTTCAGCAGCAGCAGCAGTGCCTGTTCTCTCCATATAAAGCAGACAGTAAACTTCCTCTCAGCTCTAGTCTATTATTTAACCGCTCTAAGTGCAAGAGTTTGTACACACTTTAGTTTTGCAAATCATTCCGATCTGCCACATACTCTCGTTTGTAAGGATGTGGCCTTTTCTCAGCATGCATAGGGTTTCGAATGAATTTCAGTAGAAGTCGTTTGTGCTGAACAGGCACTTTTAGCACAAATGCAGTTGGCTTCATTGATGCTGGGGTTTTCTGCTGTGCTGACGAAGCTTACACACTACTGAGGGAAGATATGTTCCTTAGTTTACTGAACCGTCAGTCATAGGACAAGTGTTATTTCTGCAACACTGGCTGTGCTAAATTAAAATGCAGTGTTTGTTGGAGCTGAATATTACATCATTTTAATAAATGAATGAATCATTTTAAGAAATTTCAATTAGTTTGCAATTCTGTTTAGTGCCACAGAAATTGGCCACTTTTTCCTTAAACTTAAGAGAGATTTGATATTAATGTGTCTCAGAATTCAGACATTTTCTTTGCTCACAAATCCCATTCACTTCTCACTCACTCCTAGTTTAAACAGGACGACTTTGAAATGACTTGAGTGTGAATCAATAATTAATTAAAGCCACTCAGAGAGACTGAGTTATTGTATCATGATGATGAACTCTCTCCCACATCTGCTTAATTAATAATACAAATCCACAACTAATGACTTCTTTCTTAGAGATGTGTTTTACAGTCTCTTACACGCAGGAAAGAAAAATTCCCAAATGAAATATTTTAGTAAAATCTCACTTATAGACTAGACAGACTAAATATAAGAAACTGTCCTGCTTCTCAAGTACTTATTTTATTACTACTTAAGCTAAATCAGTGAAGACATGTAAAATATGTAAGGGATAATGTAGAGGCAGCCGGTAGTTATCGCAGAAATAAGCCCCGACAGTGTGATCAGGATCCGACACGAAGCAGAGGGTCTTGTATCACGCTGAAGGGGCTTATTTCACGATAACTACCGGCTGCATCTGCATTATCCCGCTTATTATACGGCTACTTGCCACATAAGGAAAAAAACTGGACATGAATATGAATTTGAAACATTTTATTGGCATATTTGTTTTAAATTAAACGACGATATAGTGCCACGTGACTAACATTCAAACGTTAGTAAGACAATTTATAACATCTACATATGAATGAATAACAATGGATGTATTTTAAATTTTCCATTGTTAATTGTGGTTGTCCAGTGTTTGTCACAAGATGGCGCCAAACGGTAATCTTTGTTGGCGCAGAGGGATTTTAAACGAATAAGTAGCACCGGCTATGCATTATTACTTTAGAGCGGTTATTATTTGAAAAGAACGAACCTGCAAATGTCTGAACTGACCAATCAGAATCAAGCATTCCAGAGAGGCGTGTAATAATACAGTATATTGCTGTAAAGTATGTCATGATAATAATTTGAATGTGTACTGTTATTGCTACTACTAGGCAATGTATAGTAAGTTCATTTACACTCTTAAAAATAAAGGTGCTTAAAAGGTTCTGCACAGCGATGTCATGGAAGAACCATTTTTGGTTCCACAAAGAACCATCTCCTTACCGTTTTTTTAATCTGAAGTTTCGGTACAAAGAAGCTTTTTTCCATATATTAAATTAACACTACAAAAAGCTTTTATTTATTTATTTATTTTTTTAAATAGGCTCATTTTCCAACTCCCCTAGAGTTGAACAGTTACATTTTACCGTTTTCGAATCGATTTAGCGATCTCTGGTTCTGGCGGTAGCACTTTTAGCATGGCGTGTTCCTTTAAAGGTTTTTTTATGGAACCATTTTATATAACAGTACAACTGGAATACTGTTATGGTTGTTGTTTTATGTGCTTTCAAACATTAAACCATAAAACCACATCTTCTTGTATGAAATGTTTCTTTTTTGTTGACAACATATTTGTTAACCATTCTCATTAAAAACATGGCAAGATGTTTTCAATCTCTTTCACAGATACAGTTGTTCTGGAGCCGCATTTACTGTGAACCATGGTGCTGCTTTACTTTAATTCATATTGTAGGCATTGTTAGAATTAATAAATGCCTACTAGTTGACAAATGCTCACCGAAGCTGATTGGTACTCGCATTTAGCACTTGGCAAGTATGATCTGAGCTGCTGTTCGCATTCATTTGATAGCTCTGCACTCTTACTGGATGACAACAAGTGGCTCATTTGTGTCAAAACAGCAGGAGAATCATCTGAGTCAAAGTTAATAGTTAAACTAAGAACTCCATGGAGCTCTAACAGAGCGAGCTCTGATCAGTAACCATGTGGTGTGTTTGTGCAGGCGGGCGACAGTCGGCGGGTGCTGCATGCGCTGCGCTCTCTGCTGGAGGAGTTTAGGGCGGAGCTCCGCGAGGAGGCCCAGAGGCGCTGGCAGCTGCAGCAGACACTAGCCAATGAGAGAGCCGCGTGGGAGATACAATGCGCTGAGATGAGGAGTCACGTCACTAAGGTACAGAAACAAACCTCACGTCACCGCAGTATTTGATCACGCGAGTCAAAAAATGTTTCATATTTGGTACAGAATCCTTTGTTAACAATTCCAGAGGTCAAACGGTTCCTGTAGTTCTTCACCAGGTTTGCACGCACTCCTCCATACAGATCTTCTCTAGATCTTTCAGGTTTCGAGGCTGTCGCTGAGTAACACAGAGTTTCAGCTTCCTCCAAAGATTTTCAATTGGATTTAGGTCTGGAGACTGGCTAGTCCACTCCAGAACCCTGATATGCTTCTTAAGGAGCCAGTGCTTGGTTTTCCTGGCTGTGTGCTTTGGGTCATCGTCATGTTGGAAGACCCAGCCACCACCCATCTTTAATACTCTGACTGATGGAAGGAGGTTTTTGCTCAATATGTCAAAATACATGGCCCGTTCATCCTCTCTTTAATTCAGTGCAGTCGTCTTGTCCCCTGTGCAGATAAACACATGCTTCCAGCCCCAGGCTTCAGTGTAGTTATGGTATTATTGGGATGATACTCATCATTCTTCTTCCTCCAATCACGGCAAATTGAATTAAGACCAAAAACCTTTCTCCTATAACTCCTCTGGATCATCCAGATGGTCCCTGGCAAACTTCAGACGGGCCTGGACATGGGCTGACTTCAGCAGGGGAACCTTTCGTGCGATGCAAGATTTTAAACCATGAGGTCTCACTGTATTACTGATAGTAGCCTTGGAAACGATGGTCCCATCTCTCTTCACGGCATTGACCAGCTCCTCCTGTCTAGTTCTGGGCTGGTTCCTCACTATTCTTAGCATCATTGATACCCCACGCATCCAAAATAAAAGTTTTTCTTTACACAATGTATGTGTATGTACTGCGTATATTTATGTTTAATTAAGTTACGTTTATATAAATACAAACACATGCATGTATATATTTAATGAAAATGTTATGTTTATATATATTTATAATATAAGAAAAGTAATTTAAAAAATGCATTTAAATGTAAATTCTTTCAAAATATATACTGTACGTGTGTGTTTTAATATACACACACACATTATATTATATAAACATAATAAAAAATCACAGCATAAACACATATTATTTAAAGAAAAACTTATTTTTTCAGAATGCAATTAATCGCAATTAATTGTTTGACAGCACTAGTTACTTTGTAATAAAATAAATTTATAAAATTTATAAAATAAATAAATTTTGATCAATTCTGCATTAAAATATGTCTAGAACAACTGTGGTTTAATAAAAAGTATTTTTATTATTTAATAAAAATACAATATTTTTATTAAAATAATAAAAAATATTTATTATTATTTATTAAGTAAAGATATATTAAATTGATCAAAACTGACAGTAAAGAAGTTGAAGACAAATTAATGCTGTCCTTTAGAATTTGTTTTTCATCAAAGAACAATTGCTAATATTCAGAAATGTTTTTTGAGCAGCATATCAGCATATTAGAATGATTTCTAAAGGATCACGTGACACTGAAGACTGGCGTAATGATGCTGAAAATTCAGCTTTGTACACAGAAAATATATTCACATTGAAAACAGTTTTTATAAATTGTAATAATATTTCACAATATTTCTGTTTTTACTGCATAAAATAAATGCCTTGGTGAGCAGAGATTTAAATTAATATTTTATTAATGTCCAAGGTGACTTATTCAAATGACAAATTACTAAAATTCAGTCTTGTGATAAAACTAATTTTGTTTATATCTTAACCAGACATAAATCTAACTGCTTGATTTTACTGTACATTTCCCTCAAATGGACATCAAACTGAAATAGTCACCACTGATAAGGTATTGCTAAATATAATGTAGAAACTTAAATATTCTGTGAAGCTGCTTTGCAGTGATATACATTGTGAAAATCGCTGCACAAAAATAAACTTGATTCGGATTGAATTGAATTAACTCTAGTTAAGCAGCATCTGCAGGGCCATGCCCTGCTTTCGGCTCTCAGCTGTTTTGGTGTCTGTGAGTTAGGGAGTGTCTTTAAATAGCTAGTTATATTTATACAGTGGTGCAGTTCAGCCATCAAACACAGTCATGATCTATTAAAAGAAAGCAGATGTCAGAGGAGCCCTGCTTTTTCAGACAGCGAGTAGATTTAGGAACATCTGGCTAGATATGCGAGGAAGGTGCATCTGGACTATACTGCACTACGTTTACAACATTTCTTTTTGTCTATTTGGCAAACTTACACTTTGAGTACATATTTACAGTAGCTATGTAGAGTCCTATTTGAGTGTGTTTGTATGGCTGAACTGAAGACTGATTTCATTCTTTGAAGTATATACACTGTATACTGTACACTTTATACTTTTTGTTAAAAAAATAGCATTTAACAAATAGCAGCTTTGAAAAAATGGCTAGATTGTTTAATGTCGGTAAGTTGAATGTTTAATTCAGCAAGTTTAGTCTTATTGATGATAATAATAATCGATAGTAGGGCTGGACCAGAATATTCGAATATTCGTTTGGGGGATGGCATTCGATTTTTCATTTTGAGATTCGAATATTCGAAAGAAAAAAAATTAACACGTGACATCGATCCCTGCCAAGCGGTTCTCATTCGCGCTTAAACGACTAGCCCTTGCGGCAACGCCAGCATCGTGATTTACTTTATCTCAGAGAGAAGACAAAAATGCCGAAGACCTCAGTTGTGTGGGAGCACTTTAAATTAACTGAAGACAAAACAAAGGCAGTATGTCAAATATGCGATTAGAAACTGGCCTACCACTGCAGCACAACAAGTTTGAAAAATCATCCAGAAGTAGTATGAAGCCAGCCTAACGTTACCTTATTTTATTTAGACTATAAAAATGTTTTTATCCTATAAGGAAATTCGTTTATAGAGCCCTGCAAGGGCCTCAAATTTAGGCCCGAGCCCGGACAGTGTCCAACAGCTCACCAGAATCAACAGCCCGAGCCCGTCTTTTTCCCCTTCTACCAAAATGTCTTATACTGCTGTTTTTAGCATTCTCAAATCATCACCACTTGCCGATAGGCATGCTAAAACAGTTCAAACATAACACAATGTTTAAGCGTTAAACAGTAAAAGAATAAATGTGCGACATGATGGTTTGTGCAGATGGTTCTGTAGGAGATAAAAGCACCAGCCAGCACTTGGATTTTATAGCCTTCGCCTTGATTTTCTCTGATAACGGTAAGAGTAATACGTCATTCAGAACTGTAAAGTGTCTGCTTTTATTTGTGTGCACTGACAGTAAACCTGATTTTATAAAATAAAGAATACAAGCGCGTTCTGCCTTCTCGTCTTGAACAGGTGCGCTTCACAAAATGAGCCGAAACTCAGTGAAAAAAACATAAATATATCTATAGAAAGCTTTAAATTACCACTTAATTACCGCGCAGTCGCTTTTATCAGCGGAGCGCGGTCTTGTGTTGTATTCACCGGCGCCGCATGGCAATATTTTCATCAGTAATTGATGGATGTCTATAATATAAAAATAAGGAGAAGCCTAAAACAGGCCCGAGGCCCGGCCCTTACAACTAACCCTAACCCTTTACGGCGCCAGTAATTAGCCTACTGTGCTGATCATTTGGGAGTTATTTGTTTGTTTGATAAATGTTGGGCTGCCTTATTTAAATTATTGCTTATTAACAGACCTGTTATTGTTTAGTATTACAGGGCAGTGTTCGTTCTTAAATAATATAACCCCTGCCCGGGCCGCATGTAGCGCCCGGCTTTCGGCTCGTGCTGTTCTTTAATTTATTAAATTTTTATTCATTCTGAAAGTGTCGTGACTTGCCTGTATCCATATTACACAAAAATGTGACTTTGCACTCCCTTGTGTCCGCAGCAGTTGGATGAACGGTTCTCAACAAAAAAATGCAACAAACAGACGCACACAGAGAGATTCCTGCCTTTATTAGACATAAGAATATATTCAGCCCCTCCCACCGAAGCTGCAAATATTCGATGTTGATTACTGCCGAATACTCGGAGCTCAAAAAAAGCCCTAATTAATAGTAATAATAAATGCTAATGGTAAAATTGTTGCCATATGTCAGTAAGTTGTTTAACCGAATACAACCATGCATTCCATTAAACGCACTACACTGGACCTTCCATTTACAGTATGACGAATTAATTGCAATTACAGCTGTGATTTATAACCATGATTTAAGAAGAATCATCATATTATAATTTATTAACACTGTTAATAAAATAATAATTTATTGACCTTACTAAGTTATTCCGTATGTACATAAGATTTGCATATTGCACATGCTCTGCACTTACTCTCTTTCTCGTCTGCAGCTGCAGGACACGAGAGGTGAGTCTGCAGATGAAGGTGCAGACACTGCAGACGTCTTACAGCAGGAGCGGGAGGAGCAGCGCCGTCTGCTGGCCGACACTCACAGCATGGCACTAGAGCTGCGCTGGAAGCTGCAGCATGGAGAAAAGCGCTGGACCCGTGAGAGGAATGAACTGCTGGAGAGATTCGAGAAAGAGAGACAAGACTGGGACCGCAGCTTACGAGAAATGCACCGCAAGATGGAAAAGGTCCGGACCGTAAATCCTGCTTATTACACACATCAATGCATGGTATACCAGACATGCACAGTAACTGCATTCAGTGCTTAAACGTTCTGTAGCATTTAATACAATACAGACTGTATCAAAGCAGCTTCACAGAGATGAACAGGAAACCAGCAGAATCAATTTTGGAAACTCATTACTTCATTAATTTAGAAGATAATCCACTTAGTTGCACCATGTTCACTTTATTTACACTTTTGCAAACACTTTTTGGACAGACGTTTACAGCATTCAGCAGCATTAAAGTAAGCTTGTAAGTATGCAAGCTTGAGGATTTGAAATGTTTAAAGGTAAAAATAAAAAATAAATTTGAAAATAAACATAAAAAAAATAAATGCATAAATATTAGTATTGTAACTTGTAGTGTGAAGAAAATATAATTATTAAATATATAGTTCTGATTTATTGTAATTTACAATAGTAATATATTTCTGTATTAATTTCTAATGTTAAATAAATGTTAAAGTTAAATATAATAATATAATTATAACTAAAATTAGTATTATTGTTATTAGTGCTGTCAAACGATTAATAGCAATTAATCACATCACATCCAAAATAAAGATTTTTGTTTACATAATATATGTACAGTACATATGTACGTGGACAACAAAACCAGTCGTAAGTGTTAATTTTCCGAAATTGAGATTTATACATGATCTGAAAGCTGAATAAATAAGCTTCTCATTGATGTATGATTCGGATGGATAGGGTAATATTTGACCGACATACAACTATATGAACATCTGGAATCTGAGGGTACAGAAAAATCTAAATGTTGAGAAAATTGTCCACATGAAGATCTTATCAATGCATATTACTAATCAAAAATTAGGTTTTAATGTTTTTTAATAAGAAATTGACTAAACACCTTCATGGAACATGATCTTTAATAACTAGGATTTTTGGCAAAAAAATAAAAATCTATAATTTTGACCCATACAGTGTTTTTTTGGCCATTGCTACAAATACACCCCAGCAACTTAAGACTGGTTTTGTAGTCCAGGGTCACATAATAAATACACACATATATTATGTAAACAAAAACAATTTATTTAGAATGTGATTAATCACGATTAATCATTTGACAGCACTAATTATTATTATTATTACTACATTTGATTATGTTCCAGCTACAAAGTCAAAATAAATCACCTTTAATATATACATGGGAATGTGTCGTTAAATTATTGAAATATTATTTAAAATCTCAGGAGAGGCTTCAAGTAAACGTTTCACATTTAAAGTGTTTTGCTGGCCAAAAAACTCTGCCTTAGAAGATATTTGCTTAAGACAGTTGGCAACAAGACAGCTTACTAGGTCTTGAAATGAAGCCAACATCTCCTCTTCTCCACCCCAGATGCAGAAAGACATTCTCCAGTCAGAAGGAGGCGCAGCACATGTCTTCTCCCCTCAGGAGAGCCCCTGTAAGGCTCCTAGATCTCCACGCTCCCCCTGCTTATCCGCACACACACGCTCACACTCTGACTCTGAGGCCACGCTGGAGGAGAAGGGGGCGATGGGCAGACCCAGACCCTTTGAGGGACACCGGCCCCCAGAGAGCCTGTTCCTGGATGCCCTCTCTCTGGATCCTCTGAGCGAAGTTGTGGTGCCTCCTCCATCACGCCTGGAGAGTGAAAAGAGGTTCCCACACCTGAAGGAAGTAAGAGACAGAGTAAGACATCAGTACACACTGCATGAGAGGGCATTTTAATCATGCATTTTTTTGTATTTTTAGTTTTTATTCTTGAGGTCTTTTTTTTTTTCTCCACCAAAAGCTTTTTTTTTGTCATGGTTATTATTCTCTCACCAACCTTTATTATTAAATGTGCGGTTTTTGTGGCTTTTATGTTATAATTGTGTTGTTGTTTCAGGCACTGAATGAGATTTCAGAGAGTGTGGATCCTGCTATTTACCCTGAGGAAGAGAAGAGCAGTGGCAGCCTACTCAGGTATGCTTTTTATTTACAAGTATGTGTGTTCTAGTCAATGTATGTTTTCCTCTGCTCTTAGGAACCTAAACGTGCTCTGAAGAAAGCCTGACAAAATTTTAAAACAGAATGAACAAAATAATCCTATATTAGGGTTAGTTTGCCCTAATTATAAGTAGAGTGGTGTTTACAATGATTGATGATAACACAGTTTATTTTTAAATCGGTTAAGTATAAGATTTGTCAGTGTATAGATAAAGTGATCCTGGCCTCAGAAAACATTGCTAATCTGCTTATTTTAAACATTGCGTGAATATGAAACCTCAGGCCTTTAGTTGCTGGTTGTGTTATCTGGCAGTGCACGATAGCTCCTATGATTCCAGGTTATTGACCCCATGTCCATTTAGCTTTGTCCTTTTCAAAGGTTTCAGTTACTGCTAATAAGCTTCAGTGTCTATTCCTGACCGTTTCACCTTGTACAGATCAATTAATTTTACTTTGCCCTTGTTAAATAGTTTAATCTTGGTAGGCTGGAGGGTTCTGTGTTCCCCAGTTTTAAGTCTCCCTTGTTTTTAGGGCTCTATGTTCCCAAGTTCTAAAGATCCCCTGTCCCCAGGCTCTCATGTTCCTA
Organism: Enteromius unitaeniatus; assembly: GCA_032359435.1. Taxonomy (NCBI): domain Eukaryota; kingdom Metazoa; phylum Chordata; class Actinopteri; order Cypriniformes; family Cyprinidae; genus Enteromius; species Enteromius unitaeniatus. Next base: position 18,597,690 of record JAUMHI010000034.1, read on the forward strand.
GGGTTCTATGTCTCCCAGTTTTCAGGACACCTTGTTCCCAAGATTCTGTGTTCCCCACTTCTTAGGGGCCTGTGTTCCTAGGGTACTATGTCCCCAGTTCCCAAGCTTCCATGTTCTTAGAGTTCTATGTTGCCCAGTTTCTAGTCTCTCTTGTTCTTAGGGTTCTATCATGTGCCCCAGTTCCAGGCTACCATGTTCCTATGATTCTATCTTTCATAGATTTCCAGGCTTCTATGGTCTGTTCTGTGTTCCCCTTTCTATAGGTTCTCTTATTCCCAAGGTTATAAGTTCCCCAGTTCTTAGGGTCTCAATTTCTCAAGGTTAGAGGAGCATAGGGTTAACTCTGAGAACAAAGATGCACTCCCTTGCAGACACAAAGACTGTTCCAAAAATGTTAACAGTGACATTGTGCTGCTTTATAATATACTTTCTTTGAGCATTGCATCTATTCTTTGCAGATAAAGCAAATTTCTCAAGACATTGCATCAAGCTAAATTCAGAATAGTCCAAGATCAGGAAAAAGTCAAGACCAGTATTGATGTTCTGCAACACCAGTGTAACCTTTCATCTGTTTTTACCTCTGCAGGGCGAAATCAGTTTGCTCCATGAGCGACTTCCAGCGTTTGATGGACAGCTCCCCCTTTCTACCAGATAAGAACAAGCCTGGTGAGCATGGACGAGATGATGTGACTCCTCCCCTTTCACCAGATGACCTCAAATACATTGAGGAGTTTAATAGTAAGGGTTGGGATCTGCCCACCAGCTCCTTGGCTGCTTGCCCCATTCCTGGCCCAGTAATCCCCTCTCCAGTGATGGAAGCTTGGGCAGAAAGGGCAGAATCCCGAAGGGCCGAGGCAACTTCAGAAGCATTCCAGCCAGCCTCTTGGTACCTGACCACCAGCGCTACCTTGACCACCAACACCATGAGTAGTCCTGAGTACTGCCAAATGCTCCCACTCAGGGCGGCCCAGGGGGGTGAAAAGTTTGGGGTGCATGTTCTCCACAGTCCCATTCGGGGGGAGCAGCCTGCTCCAGGTCCCCCTGAGCAGGAATACATGTTCACCAAAGTAAAGGGAGGGGAGGTAGTAGGAGGTGCTGAGGAAGTGTTTGAAGGAAGGTGGCCGTGTGAACTTAGAAGTCATTTGGAAGCAGGAATTAGGCCTGGAGAACGTCCGTCAATTTGTGCTGCAGTTGGGTATACTTCAGCATTAGAGCTGGAGTTGTCACGGAATCTGAGCGATGACATGAAGGAAAAGGCATTTTCTGCCCGGAATGCCATCCGATCATCTTCTGCATCCGGATCCAGCCCTCCAGAAAGGCAGCTACGGGACATGGCATGCCAGACGAACGGTCTAACCTCACGGGGAACACAGACCACCCAGACCATTAGTGTGGGATTGCAAACAGAGGCTCTTCGCACCCTCACAAGCAGTCCTCACCGTTGTCTAACACCCAAGGGAGGCTCCACACCCATCTCCTCTCCTTCACGTAGCCTGAGAAAGATGCAGTACTCTCCAGTCGTACAGGCTAAGTTTGAACGCCCATGCTGTTCGCCTAAATACGGCTCACCCAAGCTCCAACGAAAACCCTCCAATTCTGGCAAATCAGAACAACCTGCCAACCAAATCCGTGCTCCCACTCCAACAACCACTACCCAGCAGCAAAAAGGGAACAATGAATCCGCTTGGGCCCGTTCTACCACGACCAGAGACAGTCCCGTTCACACTACCATCAATGACGGCCTCTCCAGCCTCTTTAACATCATCGACCACACGCCCATCGCTTTTGACCCTGTGCAGAAATTCAACAAGTCACCAAGCCGCTCTCGTCCTACTGAAGCAGGGCCTCAAGGGCCAATGGACCCCAAATCTCCCAGTGTTTGTGCTGCACAGGGGCCTTTGAGGAACTCTCGGGGCAGGTCCCCAAGCCCTGTGCAGCTGATTGTAGAGACACAGGGCGAGAAAACTCCAGAGGTGATTAGCATCAGACAGGACCTATCCGCTCCTCCAGGCTACACACTAGCTGAGAACGCTGCACGAATCTTGAATAAGAAACTACTGGAGCAGAGCTTCAGAGAAGAAAAGAGGCTTTCCGCTTCATCTGCAGCTGCTCCAAACAAAACTGGAGACACAGAGAAACCAGAATGTCTTGAGGTAACTGAGAGGTTTATTTAATTCTACCTAAAGGAAGAAAACATAGGTTACTTCCGTAACCCTGGGTCTCTGAGACATGGGAACGAGTACTGCTTCCTCTAAAGACGCTATTGGAAAACAAGGAGTTTTCCCATAGTGTCTTTAGAAGACGCAGTACGAGTGAAGTGTCGACAGGGAACCATACATGCTCTTTTATAGCTCAGGATAAGATACTCAATTTACCTTACTTTCTTAATAGTTGTTCCTGGTCTTGTGTATGTGCACGTTTGTCATCAAAATGAAGATTTTGTTATAAATTCTAACTTTGAATTCTGATATTATTATATTAGCAAATCTGGGCACAGTTTGAGATATTGTTGAGAGCTCTTCTGAAACTCTACACTGAAAAAAATGACTGTGGGGGTGGTAAAAATAACTCATGAATATCAGTTATATTTACTCACCTATAGTAGTTATAAAATAAATTATACACTGTAAAAGAACAACCTATAGAATTTACTCAATAAAACTGAGGTAACATTTTTCACTCAGTTTGTGTGAGTAGATTATGATAATTATTATTATCCTGTATATTTGTAAAGAATACCTACATTTAACAGCTAAGATAAACTAAAACAAACAAGATAAAGTCTACCTAATATTTTTTTATATTTTACACAATTAATTACTCAATAAAACTGAGTAACCTTTAAAATGACATAATAGGGGCACTTTAACCCAGTTACGTTTAGAGAAGAAAGCTTTTTTGTGTGTAAGGAGAAAATCACAATTTGTGTGTCACCGTTCCAGTGTCCGTGTGTGCTTTAGTTGGGCTCTTGACCCTTACATTAGAAGAATCAAATTTTGTTTTGGTTGCTATACTTGAGTTATGACAGCCATTCAGAATTGAGCTGGAGAGTGTGTTCTCTGTGTTTTATGTTCTTCACTGATGACAACAGCCATGTAATTACACCTATTCATCCTGTATTTTCCACACATTTTGAAAGGATTTCTTTTAGGCTCTTCTGATCAAAAAAAAAACCATTCTTCTGTAAGGCACACACAGACATCAAGAGTCAGCGTATGAATCTCAACAATGGTGACCATCAAATGCTGCAGTGCATTTT
>JAUMHI010000034.1:18601048-18627948 GCA_032359435.1 Enteromius unitaeniatus
AGAGAGAGAGAGAGAGAGAGAGACCGAGAGAGAGATAGAGAGAGAGAGAGAGAGAGAGAGAGAGAGAGAGAGAGAGAGAGAGAGCAAATGATTATAATTTCTCACACAAAAACAAATTCAAATCAGATCTATTAATATCAAATTAATTGCACAAATTGAAAGTATTTCACTTAAAAAGTTTTAATAAAAAAAACATTATTTGATATAATTCATACTATATAACTATAGGAAATAACACACAAAAAGTTAATAAATAACATACATTGGACATATTCTTTGCATAAAAAAATAATTCTACGTATATTTGCCTAAATTGATATTTACATATAATTTCAGCATTTTATGTATTTGTATAAAACATATTGAATAAACAATAATAAAAAAAGAATTATAATAGTACAATACAAACATATATATATGTATTATTAAATAAATGTTGTAAGTAAACATATTATTAAATATTAAAACACCTTTATAAAATACGAATAGAACAGAAATATGAAACATTTGAGAGCGAGCGCGAGCAGGCGCAAAGCGTTTTTTGAGCGCCGCGGATCACGTGGCCCCTCGTCAGCCAATGAGCGCCTCCGCTTTGCGTGTTTTTTCGCTGGGGCTTTTCTTAGAGACGGACTGACGGCGATGTTTTCAAAAGCAGCACCGAGAGACGTCACACAGCCGTAGGGTTAATGTTCGGTTTTTACCCTCCGACACACACGTTTCTTTTTCTCCAAATTGCCGATAATTCGTCCTCTGCTGGTAGGTGAATGACGAAGAGGAAGCCGAAGAGCGCTGCGACGGTAAGCGGAAAGTTTCAGTTGTTTTTCGTCGCGGTTTTGCGACTGAAGCGGGAGGAAAACGCGTTGACTTTTGCTTAACCAACCAGTCCGCGAGCTGGAGCAGCCATAACCCCGCGCGCGTAGGCTTTTCGAGGCTTTTTTGGGGAATATCAGCAGCAGCTGGAGCAGCGTTGTGTTGGAGCATGCGTCAGTGACAGGCGCGTTTGCTGCGAGTTAAACGCGGGTGTGAAGAGCTGGAGGGCCCCGCATGTCTCATAAACCCTCTGCAGGCTCATTGTCTGTGCGTGAGAGGGGTGGCGCAGACCGCAACATGAGACCGTATGCCTTAGCTTTCACAATAAACCCTTTTAAGTGGCACCTTTCTGTCAGGATACAGCATTTCTTGTCATTTGCATTGTTTTCCACCACCCATTTTTCTCTTTAAACGATTGGATCGCGTCTGGCATCAATGCATGGATTGTATGTAAATATATTTGTGTAATTATTTCAACGTGTTATATTGAGCGTGGTTGCAGCTACGACGTGCATGAAATATTGTATCTATGCATGCAGCACTGTGTGTGTGTGTGTGTGTGTGTGTGTGTGTGTGTGGTTTGCACAAAGCTTTATTTGGTGACCGTCCTCCGCGCAGAAACCTTTTGTCTAAAGGACGTACCGAGGCGTCTTCAGCTGTGCAGCGACAGCCAGAAGCATGTCTGATGGAGCTGCATTTCCCAGTGTTTTTCATAGAGGTTTTTTGTGATGACATAATACGTTACTACATTGTTTACTATGAGCACAATCTAATTGACACGAATCGGGCTTTTACTGGGAGGCACCACATCTCACCCACGAGCAAAATATTACATGTAGAATGTAGCCTGTATGTTTTTAAATACAAAGTTTACATAGAAATGGAAAACAAAAAAACGATGTAGCACCTAACAAATTATATATGCTAATAATTACGTGTGCGCATATATATTTATATATACTAATTGTTAATTGTCATTTTGAGAAAATTGGAACATTTTAATGTATAGAATTTCTAAAACATTTTTAAAGTAAATATTTAAATGTAGAATTGCCACATGTATAATATATATATTTTTAATATATATATATATATATATATTTCTATATTTTATTTCATTTTGAGAGCACAGGCCTGTATATTGAAAATGTTAGACAATTTATTTTATTAGTTTGTTTAGAAAATGTTCACAGGGTCAATATTAATTCGGCAAGCGGCCGTAATATATTTGTGAATTATAGTCTCTAGAATTAAAATATTTTATTGATATATTTGTAATATTTTCTAAATCCATTTTTTTCCAATCTACAATCTGTGATTCATATGCAGTCCTGGTTTTTTTCAGTTTGTTTGACGGAAAAATCTGAAAGTAAACTGTACTCGTATGATTTACATAAACATACTATTTTGGTCTATTCTGCTTCAAAAAGGCACATTAATTTCAGTGTATTCCTGGTGTATTGTGCATCATATTTTCTAGTAGTTTCTGAGAGAAACCTGTTTTTCAGTGTAGACAGATTATTGTTGTGGTTATGTAATGATTTAAGCATTTTTGGATGTGGCTTCAAGGTTTTGGTTTGACATTTGTTTTTGGGGAGGACAGATTTGAGATTCATTTTAGCCTGTGAGTTTGCAATCTAGATCAGATGTTTACGCCCACTCCCTTCGCCTTGTACTGCGCTCACACACGTTCAGAATGACATATTAGGGATTATTATTCAAAGATCCCAGTTTTCCACAGCTGGGCCACCGTCCAAAGGAGAGCCTGTGGTTCCTGCTGTTTTTCCACTGACCCTTTTTAAAGTCACGGGGCCACATGCACGAAAGGCCCTGTGTGCGTTATGATGAATAATAACAGGCTCGTCTCTGTCCAGGTTTGCTTCTGGGCTACGTAGCCTCCAAAATGCGTCCTTTTATAGTTATATGGTGTGTTTACGTTAGATAAAGGATCCGTGGCGGTGCTGATGCGCTGGGAATTTGCAGTGACTGTCAAGGCAACGCTCGCACGTATCTCCGCAAAATAACAAGCTGCGCTTGGCAGATGAAAAGCCATACAGAATGAACCGAAATAAAGAGACTGGCAATTAAATTGAACTTAAAAGTTTAAAATAATAAACTTGACCTCAGAAAGGCAGATTTTCGTCGTTAAAAGCACTGACACGCATTTGTTTTTGTCATTTGGGCCTAGAAGCGAAGCTTGCTGTGATTTCACAACAGCCACCTCTCTATTAACTTTTTCTGAATATCATTTCGGGGCATTCCCTGTTCGTAATGTGTTTAACATATCCATACACTGAGTTCCAGCAGAGTCAGTTAGTAGTAATGTTTGTTTTGTTAGTGTATATATATATAACACCTATAATACAAATAAACAAACAATATTTCAGCATTTTGAGATTAGAATTATTGGCGACTGACAACCGTAGCTATATCCGGTAAGTGTTATTTTTTCTGTATCAGTTTCAAATATTGACGAAGGCTTTGTCAACGTAACTATTCCAATAATAAACATTTTTTCATGTTTCAAAAATATTACGTGTGGAATAAGTGTTTATTTAATTTTTAGAAATTGTATGTATTATTAGCCATTAAGAATCCACATTGGTCAAACTGGCCTTGTCAACATAAATATTCTAATAAACTTTTTACAAATATTTATTCAGGATTTTCAGTAAATAGTTTCTCAAGTAAATGCTTAATTAATTTGAGCAATAACTGACACTTGTGTTATTGATTGGTGAAATATTTATTGGTCAAACCAGGCTTGTAAACAAATATTCTTGTCAGAATAAATATTAAAATATAAATGTTTTTGAATAGTTGAATGTAAATACTGTGTAAAATATGTATTTATATGATTTTAAGATTTTTTTTTTTTGCCGTTATGTAATTATTTTTTAAAATATTAATGCTATAGCAGCCACTTTTTACAATTGGTATTATTGGCCATCATACAAATGAAATCAGCAATTTTTACACAAATAAATTTGATTATTGATTATATCCGCCACCGTGCATTGCTGATACTGGTATTTTTGGCAATCCATGCATGTTTTGTTATTTAAAACATTTGTTTTTGTTGTTTATTCAGATTTTAATCTTGTAGGGTTTTTTTGTTTAGTTTTCTGTAATAGTACAGTACAATCATTTACAACCTGAAAGATGTAGTGCCTTTGAAATAATAATGTGCATTTTTAGGTCATATTTGAAGTGCTTCTTGTACGCTTTATATCATGCGTTTATTTTAAGCTGCATTTTGAACATTAAGGAAGGCCACATTATTCATCAGCAGCATGTCTGTCTGCAAGAAATCAGAAGTGCACCAACTGGTGCTGCACATTTCGCTGCTCTGTTTACAGTCGTGTCCTAGTTTTGCTTTCATTTGCACAGATGACACCGGTACGCTGCAGCGTTTCTGTCGAGTTCACTCACCGCACGTCGGACGGTTGGAGCAGACGTATTTCCATGGAGCTGCTTGCATGAGAGGGAGGGAGAAAAAGGGAAAAGCGGCAGAGATAGAAACAGGCGTGTGACTCACTCTCCTACCCATTAGACGCTGGCCTTTGTGATCTGAACCATTCCCGTGAGAGACCTCTCTCCCTGATTCACGTGCAAACTGGATGCCATTTTTATTTTGCCGAGCTCCTTTTTTCCCGCACAGATGCAGAGGGCTTTGAAGTATGAGGTTTTTAATGCTGACAAAAAGGCCTTTGTGTCTCCTCCTGATGTTGACAAAATTTGGCACGCTTTTATTGCAGTTATGCTGTTTTTGCTGAAATTAAATCTGCATTTGGTCCTGATTAAAAATGGCGAGGTTTGAAATAGGCCTTCGTTATAAGCTTGTGCTGCTTTCATCCTGCATGTTTGAAAAGAGCTTTCAGTGTCGCTGACCTCTGGAGCCATTTCGTCAAATAAACACGAGCGCTTTTAAATTCTGCTGTGAACAAATGTAATCCAACAGCTGTAGTATTGGTCATTTAGTCATCATTAGTAGGGGTGTGACAAGAACTCGTGTGTCTTGCGAGATTCCAACGGTCTCGCAAGAACTTGGAAATATCCTTGCGATAATGGTATGAACAAATCTCTGACAGAAAACTGCTGCTGCATTCTATTTATGACGTGCTGACACAAATTCCAAATGCTTTTCAGTGGTCGCTTTTAGGGCTTTGAGATATGGGCAAAAATTCAAATCTCTGTATTTTTAGGAGGAATGATGGTATACGATAGGGCTGCACGATTTGGGAAAGATGTGCGATTGCGTTTATTAAGGTCAAAATTGCGATTTGCGATACGATATATAAGTGGTTTGACTCAACTTGCTTGTTATCAAGGAAAATGCACACACAAATGATTAATTATGCTGAATTCTGTATTTCTCAACTCAACTAGCAACAACAAATTAAAACTAAATTGTACAAAATTAAATAACAGTAATATCTTTACATGGCTGAATTAAATTACATTCAATTAACATAAAAAAGTCAAAAAGTAGAGATAAATAAAACAAAAACCCATTTTCATATTTGTAAATCCTGCCCCAAAATATTTTAGCAGGATGTAACATATACTTAGTATATTTCTTTTGGTATCTTTTGTCCAGTGTGTCAATCATTTTCTCAAATCCCTCTTTGATAAAAGTGCGTCCACACCTGAGGCGACTCGTGTGAATATATCTCTATATCGTGTACTTGGAGGCGTGAACATGTTGAGTTTACGCCGGTTTCACACTGGCACTGCACGCGTCAGCTGGGCGTAAGCAGCGCGTATTTTGTCCGGCGCCCATGTTAACGGATGAGAGCGTTCACACAGCTGCAGAGAATGACATAAATCAAAGCACATGGCTCGCAGTGTTCAGAGAAGAACGCTGGAACATACGACAGAAAGATGCTTGTCTACAGCCTGCAGTACAAGCTGCCAGAATGCTTCCCTCTGACCTCACTGTACATTTGCGGCAGAGCTTCTGATGCAAAGTACTTGCGATTGGGTAGCTCGTTTCTTGGGTCAATGGTTTTTAGCAGCGTTTTAAAACGTTCTTTTTCCACCACTGCTTTAGGAACCATGTTTTTAGCCATGTGATACATTACCATCCTCCATCGCGATGTTTCACATTAGACATCATACGATGCCAAATTGGTCGACAGCGCCCAACCCTCATTTTGTCATTTTGATACAACTGATTTACATCAGTTCATGATTCACATTCCCTGCTGATGGGCTGTTTTTGCTGCTCATCGGAAGTTTTAAATCCGAACCATCTCCAGATAAGTGTTTTTCTTTTTACTGACCAGTACGTTTTCTGTGTTGCATGCCGCGGCCTCGATATACCGCCCAGCCCTAGTCGCGGTGTGCCGAAACATACTTTGGCGTGGCGTTTGCTGTAGACAAGTTTGTTTTGGTATTCGGCCCGACTCTGTTTTCGCTTACCCTGCTTTTAAAGGGATATGTGTGTTATTTGTTTATATTTATTCATACTGTTTATACTTTTTGTGTTATTACTTGCCTCGGTTTGTGGCGAAATATTTAGCAGCGTTCACATGTTGTTTATTACTGCATGTAATTCAGTCAAAGTTTCATTTCAAAAAGTTGATTACAAAATGCACCTACATTTTTGGAAAGTTTTTGTTGAATAAAATACAATTTTCCTCTTGTCTTGTTCTCGTGAACCCAGTGTCTCGTCACACCCCTAATCATTAGTAAAACGTTTTTTATTATTTCATGCTAATTTGATCATTCCTACAGCTGCTGGTGTTCGTTCAGTATGGGTTTTGATATATTTGATGTTGATTATTTGTATCGAGAAAGCAGGATGTACTAATGAGATGCAGTTCAGAGATTGCAAGATTTTCGAACTAAGTCTGTTATCCTGGCTAAGGCTGCATTTATTTGATTAAAAATGCAGTAAAAACAGTAATATTGTTTTCAATATTTGAATAAATTTTTAAATGAAACGTATATCTGTCATTCTTATAATCTGATTTGCTCACTAAACATTTCTGATTATTGAAAATGGTTGTGACTAGTATCTGTAAATACTAAGCAGCAAAAATCCATTCAAATATGACTCCTGCATTTCTGCGACTCTCTGTGAATAAATGAATGGCAGAGAAACACAAATTTGTTTACTATAAAGCTAAAGCATGTGACACACTCCGTGATTTTACAATCTGCCCTCTCAATGAGGACAAAAATACATAAACAACATCTCCAGAACTGCTCTGAGTGTCACTTCACACGTATTTTACCATTTCACTGAAGAAATGATAAGGTATTCACGGCAGCCCGTCAACATAAAAGTTTGGTTTAGACATTGTGCCAGAAATGTCATAGGCTACTACTACCCCTACTGTTTTATAAATTAATAAAATAATTTAAGAAATAAATCACACAATTCTTCTTCTTTAATTAAAGTAAATCCCCTTCATTTTCCAAAACATAATTTTTTTTAATTTTTAAGAAAATAAGTCAAGAAAGTAAAGAGAGTTTTATTTTGGTTTTGTAAAAGCCTGTTTTTGTGTTTTGCTTTGGTACTGAAATTGGTATTGGTAATTTTGTAACCGTGACAACACTATTTGTAATCATTTCCAGAAAAAAAAAACAGCACTCTACATTTGAGATTGATTAACTTAGGCTATATGAGATGATATAAATATATAAATTTTCTGAATCATGCAGTGAAGAACACACTCTAAATGCACACAATGCAAATGTTTCATTTTGCGAAAGCTTCAAGTGCAGTTAATAATTTGTCATGGTATACATGCAAACATTTTGCAATGGCGTGCTTGAAGCCATGCTCCGTCAAACGGTTGACCACTGCCGTGTGTAAAGATTCTTTATCAGAGTATCGTCTTTCCGTGTTAAAATCGAAATATTTTTGTGTATGTTGTGACTATTAAACGCCTACATAAGCACCGTCTCGTGCTTCAAAGGCCTCCATTTACTCTGTAGGCACCTGTTCTTGTCCCCGTGGTGCAATCGACATCATAGTTTGCTCTTCAGATCGGTGAACACTCATTCACAGCTGCGTATGTAACAAATGTTGAACATTTTCCCCTTTAACATTTCTCTTAAAGAGCACACACAACTCTGAGTTTCCTCTTTTTACGAGTCCCTTATAGAAACCAATGGTATTCGGGGAAACCCCCGGTGAAAATACGTCGGGTTTCATCCTTCACCTCACAAAGGTCAGGCTTTGAAAGCCTTCAGCGGGACGACTGTGTAATGCGTGGCTCTCCTCCTGCTGCTCTTTTCACTACAATGGAAATGCAGACACTTTTTAAATACTCTTCATTTGCATCATCTTAGCTTCGGTAATGAAGCCTCTTCTTATCAAGAACCTGAATAGTGATCTTGAGATTCTTTGGAGAAGCTCTTGATGCTCCATATGAAGTTTTTCAGATGTTTGCCTTGGTTTCTCATTGTTTTAAAATGAACTTGGAGACTTCCTCCAGGTTACGTCAATGGTAATAACGTAATGTCAGTTCATTTACATATTAATTCAGGTCAGAGTAGAAGAGATGGTAGCAAATTGCACAATTTCGCAAAGCACTATAAAAAAAAAAACAGTTGGTGTAAATAAAACAAAGATTATCGGAGCACATGTCACAAGAAAGTACTACGATTTCTACTTGTCAGAAATGTCATGTTTAATTCAATGTTACTCGTCCCTTTTTTATGTTTATTATTTGTAGCAATTTGAAAGTGAAAGTAGTTTAACGAAGTCCTACACAAATTTTAAAGAGCATTGTAGAGATTCCTCTTGATGAGATCGTGATAAAAAATATTATCACTATGGAATTAAATTAAACTAGGAATTTCATAGGAATGTCTCTTTTTAATGGACTTTTAATTTATTGATTGATAAGCCTTTGATTCTCAGCAGCTTTTAGTCATGTTATTGTGAAAATGTATAAATTTGATTAAAGGAGGTGGTGTATAAAGATAATTTGGAATCTTAGAAATCACTCATGTAAGAATGTTTCATCTGTGGAATGACAATCTCCAGTTTTGTTCTTTAAGACGTCTTAAAAAGCTCCTCAGACTTGGCAAGTGCTCAGTTGGAGTGAAGCAGCAATAACTGAAGGTTTATTTTCACATCGTGCTGCTGAGCGCAGTTGGATTGCAGGGTGATTGGTTTCTAGAAACCCTTTAAACAACGGGTCTTGAGTTTGCTGGTCTGTACACACGTCCTGTCAGGAAGTAGAGTGACTTTCTCCTCACGCTCAAGACACGGGCCGCACGCATACATATCTGAAACCACAGTCACATTTTCCTGCAGAGCCCTTACAAGCTGTGATGTAACAGCTCATGATTTATTTACGCATGATATTTACAAACAAAGCTGACATGCTCATGTTCCATACAGAATATCTTTTGTTTAACTGAAAATTAAAAATAAAAATGGTCAGGCAGGATATGGTATGATGCGTTGTGATGTGCATTTTATACATTTCTTTGCATAAACAGCTTTTTTTTTTAATAAATTGCCTATATATATATATATATATAATTTTATTAATTATTTTGGTCATATTCATTAGCTATGAAATGCATTACATTTAGTGGGTTCGCTTACATGTGAAGAAACCAACAACGAGGAGATTGTAAAGAAAAAAGGTGCATGGTCTGTGGTGTGGAATTGGTTTGGGGTAAAGGAAAAGTGATACGAATGAGGTGAATGGAAGGTATGCAAGAGCACCGTTTTAGCAAGCGGTGGAAACTGGTACACTAGCTGTCTGGCACGATAGTACCTGTTGTTCTCAGAAAAAAAACACATTCACTTTACAGTGCATTGCAGGAAAAAGAATGCTTGTTTAAGTATTGCTGCAATTCAGTTGAAATAAAATGACATTATATGAAACGCTTTCTTTGCGTCTGAATTTTTATTTGTGCATTTTCAGATACAAATTACTATATCGTGATATATATCGTTATGGAGGTAGAAAATTACTTCTACCGTGATGGATTTTGGTTATATCGCCCACCCCTAATTATTATACATATGAATAGGTGTGAAATTGTCCGATATTTTTTGCAGTTGCATTGTAGTTCAGATCCAAAGTGCACATTCTCATCTAGATAATGGACGTTTTAGAGTCTCTGTCTGTTGTAAGAACATCCTTAAGCACGTTTTGTTTTTCTCCATGTGTATATAATTGAGAATGCTGAATTGTAAATATTAATCCGTCAAAAAGCCTCCAAATGATGAATTGCAGTGTGGAGCGCCGTCAGTGCACAGCAAATGTAATATTCAGTTATGCTGACGTGCCGGAGAATCAAGTTGTAAAACTCGATCGCTCGGGTCTTATGTTGTGTTTCCGCAAGCTTTGTAAAGGAGCTTCCAAACAATGGTCAGGCCATTTCGCAATGTCATGTCTCTGACACTTGAGATGAGATGGGCAGCATCCTCATGCTCTTCAGCAGATTGTCTGGAGAACTCGAGACGTTATTGTTCTAGCACACATTACCTACTCATCCATTCAAACTTACTAACACCATCTTGAATCTAATTACAGCAGAGCCGCATCAAAACACAGACCCATCTACTTCTCAACTACACTTGTTAAAAACTGCGTTTTACATTTACAAAGACTTCTGTAGTGCTTTTTAATGTTGGAGAGTTGTGAAATGTCAGTCTGGTTTAAATATTGGTTAGTCGATAAATGCCAGTGATCTGGAAATGGCCAAATTCATCGACAGATAGACCAATTTAACCAAACGTTGTTAAATTGAAAAGTACATTAATTGTATTTTCATGACATTTGACTGTAAGGAAAAATAAAAATGAATTTTCTGCGGCCCTACATGTTTATTATTAAGACGTAAAATTTCTCAAGGTCTAACTTTCCATGATGGTAAACGAATGTCATGTATGATATGATGAAGAAAAATCCTGCTAATGTTTTTGGCCATATCGCCCAGGCCTACTTTAAAGTGTAACTTTTGTTAAATGTTAAGGATCAATACTAATGTGCAGATCTCAGAAACGTCCTGACAGTGAATCTGACACCATAACGACATAATGAAGGGTTGTGTTAAAATCTTAGATGCAATACAAACTAGTTTGGTGGCTTTGGTGAACACATGGCTGCCTATTCAACCCAGATATTGGCAGCGTTTGATTTGTAATTTGGGAAATGGTGGTGCATTGCCTGGTCCTGTCTTTTAGAGCATGTTTATTATAAAAGAGGATGCAAAACTGATATTGTTCTCTGTTGCATTAAATGTGCGTGTTTTTTGTGTTCGTGTAGGATTAAGCTGGATCCATGTGAAGTGAAACCAACCTCTGTAATACAGGAACAAGAAACCTACTTTGACAGCAGCGTGTTGCTGGTGCACAACATGTGTGTGTTTGTGCCAGAAGTGGACGGTGCTTTCAGTGCTTGACTGGAACGTGGGACAGCATGTACTTGTTAGCATCTTTTTCTGAGTTTGGTTTTGTCGAGACGGTTGACGGTCATGTGCTGGACAAAAGCCCGTTTATATGTTGATCTGGAGTGCACAAATAATACAAAATATTAGCATTAACTTCATTCTTGATCATTCTAGTGTCAAAATAGCCATTGTAAAGTTTTTAACTTTATCATAACATGAAACCAGTTACTATAATATATTACTATTACTATATTTTATTACAACTACACTTGCAGCCAAAAGTTTACACGCCTTCTTTTTCTTTATTATACTATTTTGGACATTATATTTAAGCTGTTTACCTGCTGGCTGCTCCAGACCGTGCATGTATGTCTGTATTGCTTGAGATTAATACGATAGATTGAAATAAATAACTAAAATAATAATAAAAGTAGTAGTTTATTATAAATAAATAATGCTTAAATTCATTCTTAAAAAATACATATTGCTTGCAATTAACTTTTGTAATCATATTATCACGTTTTTGTCTATCATGTTATTTTTTAATGCTTGAAATTAATCATATTAGACATATATGATCAGACACACATATGTATGCATGCATGTGTATAAATATGTGTGTGTATGTAGTATTTGTAATCAGGCACTGAATGGAAAACCCCGAAAAGTAATTTTAGCCAATAGAGTCATTTAGAAGTCCAAGTGTGCTAGAATTTGAACAGGTTTTGGCAGGATATCAGAGCCGGGCGATATTCATTTGCTCTCTTTGGCAAGGAAATGAATGCGATTGGATGTGTGGATGAAAGGGACTGAGGAGGCAGATGTGGATAGCTAACGTCTTTACCCATGATCCTGTTCTTAGTGTGGCAGCAATATGGGATTACTGTGTTTTAACTGAAGCTCAAAGGAAAGAGGAATAAAAGATTTGTTGCTTTTGACTGACTGGTTTAAGTCACATTTCAGCCCCGGTGAGCAGTCTTGGAATTGAAAGAGCCGAATAGTGAATAGAGCGGAAGAAACGGCCGACCTCAACACAGCACTGGTGTAAACCCAGAGGCCTGTGCTGTCAGGAATGCTGTCTGTTTGCTCATATATATAATAATGGGATTGTTTGTATTGATGGGTTCTCTTTTTTCTACATTTTTTACATTTTATTTAGTTATTTTGTTTCTCCAAGCAAAAGCCATTTTCATTCGGTGTGAAATACTCCCTGTAACTTTCCATCAAAATAAACTACTGCTACAGTTCATTTGCTCCAGCCGTGCCAGTACAGTCATATATTGATATCACAATCACATTATTATTATTATTATTAAATCTCACTATACTGTATCACAGTATTTATTTTAATTAAGGCTCAAAAGTTCCTGAAACGCAGGACTAGGGCTAGGTATCATTCAGAAATGTTTGATACCGGTTCCTGAATGATACCCCTTTTATGAAGATTACATTATCTCAAAAAACATTTATACAGACTCAAAGCCTCATGTCCTGAGCCACTGCACAACGAAACTAAATATATCCAACACAATAAATCAGTGCAAATAAAGTTCATATCGTTTTTCAGTTTACAAATCTGTTATGCTACCTTTGCAGTAGTGTATGTTCGTTTTAAAATGCCTATAGCTCAGCATTTCAAAACAAAACAAAATCAGCATTTCTATTCATTTTCCACAGATTCCACATTACATGACCAAAATGCACATTAGATGGCAATCTGAAGTGAGCTTTGATTACATGCAAAATCTTATTTGTATTTGTATTATTTATATTAATCTTATTTGTCTTATGCTGCAATAATGCTACAGTGTGCATGAATGGTCACGTAACAATAGAGATGGGCAATATGGCAAAAATATCATATATGAGGATTTTTTTTAGAAATAACACTATTCTTGATTTTATTATGATCCTTTGTCATTGATTTTACTATTTTGCAAGTTGTCTGAGCATTACAGACAAACAAATTAGCTTTTTTTCATAAAAACAAGTTCTTTCAAATAGGTAACAAATAAAAAAGAAGGGCTGATATTTAGACTAAAATCGTTGTCATTTTATCTTTGTTATTGGAATAGATGCACGTTATAAATAAACATAATATGACTAAAACATACAGTGCTTTTATTTTTCAGGTGTATTCAGCAGAATTGAATGAACAAATATAAAAAG
The DNA here is from genome assembly GCA_032359435.1 of Enteromius unitaeniatus. NCBI lineage: Eukaryota > Metazoa > Chordata > Actinopteri > Cypriniformes > Cyprinidae > Enteromius > Enteromius unitaeniatus. Next base: position 18,614,402 of record JAUMHI010000034.1, read on the forward strand.
TGAAACTCTATATACTTCTACACTAAATACATCGTTTATTCTCTCTCAGCTTGTTTTAACCTGAACAAGTTTCTTTTTTCTGTTAAATTTGATTAAATGTAATGAGGACCAGCTACTGTTTGGTTACTCAAACCATTTTGTGTTTAGTATAGGGCTGGGCGATATATATCGTATGATATATCATGCGCATCTCATCAGTAAAGCCGGTTCTTTGATTAGCACTAAATCTTCGTCAGCTGTTTTTAAATGCAGCACCAGTTTATGAACAGAGCCGTAGATCAATGAGAAGCCGTGCCACTGAATCACCCGCGAAACTAACGCGTAGCGCTTTAATCGTGCATGTCAATATCAACCCTAAGCCCTAGTTTAGCACAAGAAAGAAACGAATACAGGTTTGGGGCAACATGGAAATGAGTAAATAATGACACAATTATACTTTTTGATTGAACTATCCCTTAAATGACAAGCGGCGGCATGTTTAGTTCTGTCCCTTTAAGAGCTGCACGCATTTAATATTTTACACGTTGTTCATTTTAGACACAAGCAGCTGTGTTTAGCGCTGTGTGTTTGTGACAGTATTACCACAATCACATGAGATGAATATCTTAGTTCAGTAATGGAGCGCTGCAGGTGTACACGGTGGAGAAGAGCATCCGGACAGCACACGTATCAAATGACTTTACTTTAAAGCACTTTTGTGATTGTGAATCAGTGCAGTGTCCGGTGAGTGTAAATCTACCGCTTTTTAAAATTTGTATGGCCCACAATCAAAGAATCGTCATATCTCACACCCCTACTTAACAATCACTTTCAGTCGTGCTGTAGCCTACCAACCAAGATCCTTTCTGAAAAACAGTGGAGGATCGAGTACGAGGATCATTTTCATTTTAAAACAAAACGCACCAAAAATGTAGCTTTTCAAGTGTGTTGGCATGCTCTCACACTACCGCCTCACATGTGAGTGAAGCCGATGTAAACTCGGTGTGTTCTGTTGGAAGCCAAACAACCCAAATACAGCATTTATGACTAAAAAGTTCATTTAAAGCAATAACGCATCATGCATATCAAAAAAACGTATTCTATTGTATGTTTTAGTCTGGACATCGCAGACTAGACTTTTTGCCAGATTAATGACACTTTTTTTGTTTTTTAAGCAGCTGAATCCTGCATTGGCCTGTTTATTCTTTGTGTATAGTATCTGTTTAGGCATTGTTTGACCCTTTGACCTTCTGACCCTGTCTAGACGTCTCCTGACAGCAGATGTCAGGGGTTGTGAATGCTCGCTCTCATTGAGTTTAATGAATGATGTTTATGCTCTCTTGTTCACGTTGCTTGCATCGGAAGCGGTTTCAGAAGCATTTTCTAATTAAAAAATGTTTTGCAACTAAGCTATCGTTGTATTCATGCTGGTTGTGGTGTTGTATTGTCAGTGGTCTGAGTAAACGCTGCAATCCGGGTCATTCCCATGAGGCTGGCTAATGCGGGATATCATCTCAGGACAAGGCTATTATAGCGTCTGACTCACAAACTTCACCCCTGCATCGGGCTGAGTCATTGGGTCGGACCGCTCCAGTTTTGTAAGCCTGTGCATTTCAGACTGTTATTCTCTTATACAGAAGATTTTGCTGTAGCTATTTCCAATATATGCATCTTAATGTTTATTACTCTGTAATTATCTAAAGTATCTTTTTGACCAAACAGCCAACCACTGTTGCCAAATGGATTAAAAAAAATTACTAGTAGTCATAGCCCTGTTGTTTTCCAGCACAATAAAGGCTATGGGTTTAACATATGAGAATAAAATATAAAATAAAATATTATTGTTTTAATAAATATTTTTAGTGAGCTCTTATGTATTTGATTTGAACTAACTAATAATAATTTTTTTTCACCCCCCCCCCAAATAAATGTATTTATAATATATACACACACCTTTTCTTTTCAATTAATGAAAATGTTTTTTTATAAGTTCATTTAACAATAATAACACTGTAAATAATATAATAAAATAACTTAATGTTGTGTATTCAGATTTTTAATTTTGCAGTGAAATGTTTAATATTTTTATTTAGTAGTAATAGTAAGTATACTACAAATTTACAATAAATAATTGTAATTCTAGTTTTTGTTAATGAAAGCACTACATACAAACAGGACATGTTTTCATCAGCCCTGCAGTGCACTCACGGTCAGTTCATTTGAATGAAGTCACGTGACATAATTAGTAAATGAGAATAAGTGGTTACAGGAGTCATTGAGAAGACAGAATAGTTCAAGTCTGATTCTCTCTCCTAATACCGCTCGCCGTCTCTGTTTCTGTCTGTCTGATCCTCTCTGTACAGTTCGACGTGTAATCAGCCTGAGCGCTAGTAGGAAGCTGATTATAACCACACAACCACAGCAAGACCAACACTCATCTACTGGCCTGTGCCCTAATCCCTCTCCCTCTTCCTCTCTCTCTCTCTCCCTCTCTTTTTTCTTTTTCTCCCCCGTCATTCCAGTTTCCACCTCCCTTGGCTTGTGACCACCCCCCCCCGGCTGTATAATCTGCAGTAAAAGGTGCATTGTTCTGTGTGGCGTTGGTATCTGTGGTCATTAACCTACATACTGAACAGCAGGCCGCCGGCTTCTTAAAGCTTTCTCAGATGCCCTCCGATCAGGAAGTTCAGTGCTCGCTTCTTTCTGTTAACCCTTTCCTTCCCCTTTGCACAGTGTTTTGGCAGAGACTCACTGTCAGTTATAAGCACTAGGGAAAACTTGTGTTGTTTTTTTCACCCTCATTTGTCACTACGGCTGTACCAATAGTCATATACGGCATAGTGCTATTATAGTATATTATAATATAGTAGCATTTGATGTATTATAACACCCTTTGATGTCAATGAAAGACATGGGAAGCATTTTCTCCTTTGTTTTAAAGGTTGATAAGCCTGTTTATTTTGCTGTTTGAGCTATGCATAAGTAGACTATACCATTTCGTTTTATTTTTTGCATTTAGCTTTTTTTATTGCACTCTATTGCAGACTATTGCGAAGCATTTCGTTTTGAACATTTTTTTATTTGTGCATTAGTACATTTAAAAAATATATATAATTAATGTTAAAATAGATGCATGTTGTAGAAGAAAGTAAAGGAAACTGCAAAATGAAGATTGAATTCTTAACCTTATGAGCTTCCTATGTAGCTTATGTATGTTTTTGGACATGACCCCAACAATGTTGGTCACATTGTTATTATAAAAATATTATTCTAAAAATTAAAATACTGTCAAATGATTAATCTTGATTGATCACATTGCAAAATTAAAGTTTTTGGTTAGGGTACATAAAAAAATTTAATAAGTGTGTGTGTGTGTGTGTATATATATATATATATATATATATATACCTAATAAATCGTTTCAGCCCTAATAATAAATAAAAAAGCTTTAATGTGTGTATGTACTGTGTATACTATATACTGTATTAATACATACACATGCATGCATATATTTGTATATACATGTATGTATATAAGAAAAATGTTGATATATTATATACAGTATTAATTATATGAATATAAATGTATGCATGTAAATACAGCTAAATATTTTCAAAATGTATACTGTGTGTGTTTATTTATATATGCATAATAAGTAGGGATGGGACGATACAGCTACCTCACGATACTTGGGTGCTGATAAGATATGTATTGGGATTTTTAGTTTTTTTTTTTTTTTTTTACAACTTTTGATTCTACAAGTTTTGCTATTTGATAATGCGATTTTCAAGCACTTCACGGTCTGATTCCAAAACGTTTCCTGATCTACATTTTTCCCCAATTAATTCTTCTACTGTGCAAATGCGTCTTTACATCTTAACCGACATTACGAGTTTCTATGCTTTTTGCATAGCTAGTTGACATATCTCTGTGTGTAAATATTGGTTTCATGATTCAGTTCAGTTACAATGATCCTTATCAACTCAATGGCCCGCTTTCACAAACTTTGCTCAGCTTAAGCTAGGACTAGACCTTTGTTAAATTAAGGAATTTAAGCAACTTTTACAAAAATGCTTTGAAAGAAAACATTACAGGGGTGCATCTTGACTCGGAACAATGACACTGACATATTTTAAGATGTCAGAGCAAGATTTTTTCAGTTGAGACTTGCATTTTAGTCTGTGAGTAGCTTAAGCCTTGTCTTTGAAACCAGGAGAAGATTGTATTCTCGGTTAGCAATATTACTGCATATGGCTACATTTTCATATAGGCTACATTTGAAATCAAATGGGTTTATTTTTTATTTATTATATAACCTGGCTACTATTTAAAACAGTTACTTATTTAATATAAGTGTTTGAGTATGCAAAAGTTTACAGATAATAGTTATTTCTTTTTTTCCCCTCTGCATTATTGCCGTTTAATTATTACTGATAAGATAAACAGGCTTCACTGAGATTAATGCACAGATCTCTTTGGATATATCAGATGTTTTGCTGTGCTCTGAAAGCATAGCTGACGGTGTGCACATCAGTTTCCAGTAAAAGCAGTTGAAATTGCATTTGTGTTTAATCTTAAGGTCTGTGCTATGAAGCCCGCCGCGTCTCTAGCGCACACAAATGCAGCGGGGGGACAACAACTCGTTGAAGAGAGAATTGCGATGCATAAGTGAATTTCCTTCTTCTCCCTCCCCTAATAATAAACATACAATACACAAATCATGAAAAACAAAAAAAACTTTTTTTGGTTGCGGCTAATTGTGTTTTAATCATTTGACAGCACTAAAAAATTGCAATGTTGTACTTAATATTTGTAGTATTTCAACATTAGCTTGACAACATGCCGCCTCAACTCGATTGGAATCGGATGCTAGTCTGTTGTTGTGTTTAGTGCAATTTTGTGACTCATAAGCTACAAACAAAATCGTATGTTGTGCAGTAGGTACTAAATGTGGTTCATAGCTTAGTTTGGGACGGTTGTATCAGCGTTAGTTTTGTTGCTTTACTGTGTTCATCAAATTCACTTCAGTATCAACGTTCATTTCAATCACTAATAATTTGTCAGTGTTTTTATACAGATAAACAAAGCAGATAATGTGTATGAATATGCTGGATCTGTGTGTTAGGTCTTAAAGTGACAGCAAGCAGTGTATATAATAGGCTTGTTCCACTCTGCTTTCGTTTTATAAAACCTTTGTGCAATGAACGATTATTAATAGTCTTGCTTTTTGTCATATTCTGTCATATCTATCATATATCTACAGTACACACACACACATATATATATATATATATAATTATTAGTATTGCTGTTTTAGACATCTGGTATTGTCGATATCTCTGATTATCATCGATACACAATACTATCCTCTATTGGCACAACCCTAATGTAATTGTGTTGATGCGTGTTCATACTTGTGGTCTCTAATTTGAAAATAAAAACCATTTCCTTAATCCTCCTCTTTGTTTATGGTGCACAGCATATTTTTCCTTGGGAATACAGATTTTGGCCGTGACTCATTGTTGTGTCGTGTCACTCTTGAGGTTGTGTTGATCAGGGATTACTAACCTCACTTGAGCAGAGCTCTTGTTGTTGTAGTGTTTATGTAGTTTTTTTTCGCTTTTGTATGGAGTGTTGTATGACGGTAAGACGGTTGGAGGAGGGGAGCACATTTACTGGGCCAATGACAGCGAGATGTTCAGATGATGTAGTTATAGCAAGCTGTGAGTGGACTATTGTTTTTATGAAAGTGTGTGTGCGTTTTGAGACTCTTGTTTTCCCTAAACGCCCTTCTGATTCTATTCTGCTTGCGATTATGTGCTTGTACGCTGTGATGGAGGAGAGGATGTGTCTGTGTGTGTGAGGCGTGTTCATGTTTGAATATGAGCGATAATGCGTGTGTTGGTAAATGCCCAAGTGGAAAATGCTTTCCCGTAATTGGAAGCTTGGCTCTGTCATGTGACCTTCAGCGGTAGCCAATCACAGCTCGACTTCACATTCAAAATAGCGCTAGAGCTGTGCAATGATTTAAAACCACTGCACTGAAAACAAGCAAAATCTGAAGAATTCCTTTTAGATTTTTTCCACATTGTGTTTAGAGACATACAATGCAGATTATTTTTTTTACAAAGGAAGATATTTTGAAGTTTGTAACCAGCCTGTTTTGGGGCACCATTGATTTCCGTAGTAGGAAAAAATATTATGGAAGTCAATGGTGACCGAAAACGGTTTGATTACAAAATATCTTCCTTTGTGTTCAGCAGAACAAAGAAATTCATACAGGTTTGGACAATACAACTACTCAAGGGTGAGGAAATGATGAAAGGATTGTCATTTTTGGGTGAACTATTCCTTTCAATAAATTAGACAATACTCAGTATGAGGGCAATACTTAATAATAATTTTGTGGTTTAACGTTGACTAATAGATTTGTTTTAACATGAAGTCATATGAGTTACATTAACAGCAATCTGTTTCTGTATTTGATATGCCTATCTATTGGCAATTATACCCTTTAACGCAAATTAATTTTTGTATATTTGAAGTTCATTTTACATTAGGAACACTGAATCTTCAAAATAGTGCTGTCAGACGATTAATTGCATCCAAAATAAGTTACATTAGTATGTGTGTGTGTGTATAATATTTATATTTAAAATGCGTATATATATATATATATATATATATAAACAGAGACAAAAGCATGTGCTTTTTCAGTTTAATTTAAAATCACAAATGATTTGTTTTTGTGTATATAAATTGTGCATTATCTATTCATTTGCTAAGTAAACGTGAACACCAACCCTGAATATGTGTATTATGAGTATATAAAATGTTCGTATATGTGTCTTTGTAATTTTGAAATTGAAACACATTTTCATTGAAAAAAGCTAAAAACCCCGTTGCAAGATGCCAAACCCCTCATTATTTTACAAAGTTGGGTCATTTCAACCCACACTCTCCCCCAGATTATTGATCTTCCACTACTGCTCCACATCAAAATACAGGCTTTCTAGCATCGTCCACATGTGCGCTCAAGCGTGTGCTGTGTGTAGAAACTATTCTTAGCATGTCTGTCCTCCTCTGCAGTCACTGGATCAGGTTACCGTGCTCCATGCGGCTCTTTCACATGCCGTCCAACGTGTGCGCGTGCGTTCACAAATTTGCCTTCAGAAGTGAGCTAAATCTAACAAACCTTCTGTTTGGGCATATTTGGTGCCGAACTTGTTAGATAAATCCTTTTTTTTTTTTTAAAGGGTCTTTTAGAAGTATAGTGGAGGTTTGGTTTTGTTATTTTTAGGCTTAAAAAATGAAGTATTATATATGTCCTGATAAATAGTGAAGAAATCTGTGTAGTTTTACTATGTTTTGATGCATAGTTTTTAGTGCTGCATTATTAATCATATCGCAATCGCGATGTCAGCAAATGTTGAGATTTTATACTAAATAAACAAATGCATTCGTGGATGTAACGAGACACATTCTTGCGTTCACACCAGACGCGAATGAAGCGTTCAGCGCGAGTGATTTACATGTTAAGTCGATGCAAAGACGCGATTAGACATCCTGCAGCGCGATTGACGAGAATTAGATCTGTAGATAAATGACATTGTACTGTATTACTCTATGCTGTTTTGTTAATTGAGAGTGATGAAGAAAGGACATGTTTGTTGTGTTAGCTTGACGTTGGTAGAACAGGCATAATTATTTGCTTGAAGTTGTCAATTAAAGCGCTACAGTAAAATTAATTCACCATTTGGTGATTAAAGTTATTAGTTTTTTTGCCCATAATTTTGACTCATTATTATGACTTAAAACATTAAAATAGTCATAATTAAGACAAGAAGTCAACAACAATTAGATTTTTTTTTTTTTATTGTTAATTTTGGCTTAAGTTGGCATGAGTGGATTGCTTTTTGGTCATAACTTGAATTAATAATGAATTAGCATACATACTAATTCATAATTTTGCCCTTATAATTATGAACTAGCCATTGATTTACAAGTCAAATGTTCTGTATTTATTCCACTATATTCAATACTAGGGCTGGGTATCGATTCAGATGTTCTGATTCGATTCTATTTTGATTCTTATGAACGAATATAGATTTAAAATGAATCCTACATTTATAAAATAATAACAGTGAACATATTACAAGTGGTTAATTAATAAAAGGAAATGAAGAGCCACAAACCTGTATATAAACACTTTTTAATTTTAAGTACATTTGTGTACAGTAAAACAGAACTCTATATCTATATTTCAAATGTTAATGAATAAACAGAATTGATTTCATCAGATGAAAAACTGATGCTGGGAATTGGACAAGTCAGAACAGTCGCATAATTATAATTTGTAGTATTACTACAGCATTTCACCTCAGAGTTACAAATCAGGCATATAGCTGTGTTCCTGTCCACTGTAACTTTATCTTTCTTGTGCAATGAGAAATGCTTCTCACTCTGACTTTTTACTTGAAGGTTTGGTTAGTATGGGGAATGCACCTGAATCCGCCATTTTATGAATGAAATGACTGAATAACGAACTCTCCATTGTAACGTAGCGCCAGGTAAATAAGGGGATGACACCTAGTGGATTAGACCAGTAACAAGATTAGCATTTAATGCTTGTGTAAATAAATATCGAAAAAATTCATACATGTCCGTTGAGAATCGATTTTGAATCGACAACATTAAAACAAACTATATATCGAAAAATCGTTTTTTTTGCCCAGCCCTAATTCAATACTTAAAAATAGTATAGTAAAAATAGTAACATTTTCACTCAGCAACTGATGCTTTACATAATCGCAAAGAAATTGTAATCGAATTGCAATGAAAGTGGTAAAACACACTCAAGGAATATTTTTTTTACGTTGGTTTAATTTACAAAACCATTTTATTTAAATTTTCAAAAACATTTCACAGATTTATAATTTTGTTGACAAGAAGCCAGAGATTTTTATTTCTTTATTAATTTGTACTAATTATAATTAATTTTTTTTTAATACCAGAAATAATAACAAAATAATGAATAAAGTGACAATACAGTCAGTGGTTATTTTAAATTTTTGTTAAGCTCTTTTGGTATTTATAATTGCTTATCGTAGCTCTTTATAGTTTTGTTTTGCCCTTTTTTTCCACTGCAGATATTCAGAAGAGCTTGAGGTATAATGATTTATAAAGAGACGGTATTTCTGTTACATAAAGCTTTAGTGTCTCTGCTGGATTCATTACTCCTGATTTTTATTGGTAGCAGCTGTCTGTGACTCACGCACGGGACTTCTAAGAGCGTGCCGTCTCAAAAACATTAGAGCTGTGCCATTGCAGTGGGCTTCAGCAAAGGCCTGCCGTTTTCTCTTCCTCTGTACGGTTATGCCGAGACCTGCGGTGTGTGTTTAGTTTGAGCAGTGCAGTGCTAGTCTAAAGACTTAGCACAACGCCAACTCATTCTGATGACGACATGCTGTTGTTGCACCTTTTTTCTCAATATAACACTTTGTCACTCCGAATGCATCACCAAGCAGATGTTTAGCACACAACAGTGCCGTCTGAACTCTGTCATGCTTCCTCTGTGAAATACAGAGCATATCGAGTAATCACGCTCATTTGTTTTCTTTCAGTAACCTCTGAATAAATCCAAAGCGTTCTGGGAAGGTCGTTTCTGGGTCTGCCCTTCCAGAAGTCAATATGTTAGTGCTAACAGCAGCAATCATATTGTATATTATAGTATTTATAGACGGACAAAAGCCAGCCCTTCGTAAGTAAACGGAGATGGCATTACGAAGATTTGCGTGTGCTCTGATTGCTTTCACTGTGGTCCTCTGGTTCTGTATTGTGTGTAAACCGTGTGCTTACTGTATCAGACAATAGCTTAAAAATCTATTATGTCCTGTCACAGCAATTGGAAAATTCTGTCCAACACCAGCATTTCATTTGTAGAGCAGTTCTGCAAACTGTGGCTTTACACATACAAAAATACTGCAGTGGTATTACTATGGTACAGGATTTGTGTATGAATTGAACTGAATGTTTTCTCTGCGCGCACGCGCGTGTGTGTGTGTATATAATATACACTATATATATATGTGACCCTGGACCACAAAACCAGTCATAAGGTAAAATTTTACAAAACTGAGATGTATACATCATATGAAAGCTCAATAAATAAGCTTTCTATTGATACATGGTTTGTTAGGACAGGACAATAGTTGGCCGAGATACATCTATTTGGAATTTGAAATTGAAATCTGGAATCGGAGGGTGCCAAAAAATCTAAATACTGAGCAAATCAGTGTTAAAGTTGTCCAAATGAATATCTTATCAATGCATTTGACAAAATCTTCAAACAAATCTTCATGGAACATGATTTTTAGTTCATTTCCTAATGATTTTTGGCATAAACAAAATCTATAATTTTGACCCATAATGTATTTTTGGATATTGCTACAAATAAACCCCAGCGACTTAAGACTGGTTTTGTGGTCCAGGGTCATATATATAGGAATTTTATATAAATATATATAATATAAGTGTGTGTGTGTGTGTGTGTGTGTGTGTGTGTGTGACCTTGGTCCACAAAACCAGTCTTAAGTGTCTGTTTTTTGAAACTGAGATTTGTACATCATCTGAAAGTTGAATAAAAAAGCTTTGTCTTTGAATCGGATGATATTTGGCTGAGATACAACTATTTGAAAATCTGGAATCTGAGGGTGCAAAAAAGTCTGAATGTTGAGAAAATAGCTTTTAAAGTTGTTAAAATGACGTTCTCAGAAAAGCATTGTAAGCATTACAAGAAGTTTTTATATATTTATTTTAGGAAATTTACAAAATATCTTCATGGAGCATGATCTTTACTTAATATCCTCATGATTTTTGGCATAAAAGAAAATGTATATATTTTTGACCCACACAATGCATTGGTGAGTGTGGAGGAATATGACACTAGCAGATCTTTTGTCATCATTTGTCATAATTACATAATGGTTTTATCTTATTGTATTGTATTTTCTCAGTTTTGGGTCTGAAATTTGGGTCTATTGCTTCTTGTCATCTTTCTGCTTTTATATTTTTTAAGAGCAACAATTTGAAGAGAATCTTGAGCAAGTTAGTTATTTCTTAAAGGTGCAGTGTGTAATTTTTAGCGGCATTTAGCGTTAGGATTCAAATTTCAACAAACAGCTAAGTCCCCCTTAAAACTCTTTGTGTAAAAAATATATTTAATGGTCACACTGAATCATTTCAAACAAATACGCAATGTACCAAAAAATACTACAACATTCTATATTTCGATTAAAAAAGGTTTTTCATACAGACAGTACTATAAAACTGATTTATTTCCAGACCACTGTCAAACGACGCTCTTCCTCACTCTTCAGAGGAGCGTGTAAATCATAGAGTGGCTCACATCCACATTCAGCTCTCATGCGTGGATTACGATCAAAACTAGTTTCTTGCAGGTATTTTTTACTCTTAGACCAGCTGTTATGGCACCCCTAACTAACTACACAGAGTAGGCCAGTATTTCTATGGTCCATGTTAAAAGTAAACTACCTTAGAAACTCTAGAAAAGTAAACGCAAAACTACGTAACTACTACTAGTGGAAGGTGGATAGAAACATGGCGGCACTAAATGGTGACTTCCATGTAAGGTGTATGTAGATATAAATTGTTCGCATGATTGTAAAATCATAACGGCTTATTATGTAAGGTGTTTACACAGCTTTGAAAACATACTTTTGTATGTTATATTATATTTCTGCCAATAAATTTGAAATATTACACACTGCACCCTTAAAACATCTTTTTGTTTTGTTTTTACCCTGAGTAGCACAGCCGGTTTAAAGCCACAGACATCTGAAGGATGCAGTATTGCTCTCTTGAGTACTGAGGCCTGTTAATGAATTTGCTTAATAAAATAACATTTGAATGATTTTTTGCATCATTAATATATTTATTATGTCTTTTATAGTGTACCTGTGGGATCACGTTGAAATGAAGGCATTTTTAACATGCGATGGTTATATTAGAAATGCAGTGCGTTTCAGGGCTTTGGATATTGTCTTGTGATGCATTGCAGAGGTTGAATAGCAGACTGCAGTGTGCACTGAGGATAGCTGCACCTTTATTATTAAAAAAAAAAAGTGGTCAAGGGGTATGAATTACCTCTTTGTTGAGATAGCAGATGCGAGTGTAAATGGTTTTGGGATTTATATGTATTGTAGCCTGTGTGTGCAGCAGCATACAGGAACTATGAGAAACGACACAATGAGAGATTCTTTAGTAATTACAATTATGAATTATCTAGCTCATCATGTTCTTTTTGTCCGTCAGGCTTTTTTTATATATTTTTTTTATAAATTATGGTTCTGTGATCATTTTCTCCACCTTCACATCATTCCAAACCTGTACGACTTCGCATATACTTTGGAACAAAAAAGATATTCAGAATTATTAAAAAAAAAATTGTCTTTACAATTAAAATCCAAAACCGCACTTGGTAAGGTTGTGTATAATCAATCTGTTTCTTAAAGTTCTGTTTACATGAATCCCAAACAAAAAAAATGGTGTAAGTCAAGCGTTTACATTTTATTCATATTTTTCCTGTTGTTTCATACACCACTGCTTCCAGTCAGATTAAAGTTTCTTTGGGATCAAGATGAATCGGATCAATTTAAACATTTACATAAAGGGTTTTCACTCTGATTTAGTCATCAATCCAATTTTTCATGGATTGTTTGGTTGCATGTAAACGTAGCTACTGATTGGTCCCCATAGAGTTTCATTGTATAGACTAAAGAGACATTTTTCTAAATAATGTCCTTGGTGTTCCACAGACGAACCAATTCATACAGGTTTGGAAATTTAATTGTATCCCTTTAATCTCAAACTCCATTCTGCAAGTATTTGAATGCAAAAGCTTCAAGCTAAGCAAGCTTATTTTTGTGTGCCGTTGAATTGAAAAATGTCACAAAAATATACAAACAAGGTTAAAATGACTTGATTCCCAATAATATGCTGGATTTTGGTCTATGTTTGAAACATTTTAAATTTGTCACAGAAATGACATTACAAACAAATACAAATCAAAGACAAGACATTTGTACATTGTATAAGTCATTATTGTGACGTTGAAAACACAAATGAATCCATAACTATAATTGTATTCAACATTTTTGTTGTTGTTAATTTGGACTAATTAGGTTTTATCACGTCATAATTGTGGCTTGCGACGCATAGGGGCTGGGTTCGATACTTTTTAGGTACTGACTGAATTTCCTCGATACAACTGAGCATCAAAAACCTCTTCGACTCGTCGACTGCACGTCAATATTTAACAGCAAAAAAAGATGAATTGACATGACATGTGTTTAATGTTTTGTTTATCAGCATACTGACCTGCGCGTGATGCTTCCGGTGATATTAACGTCTCGCGTCTCACTAAATGAGGACATAAATACAGTAGGCTACATGAAGAACATCTCCAGAACTGTTTCATTGGAGTAAATCTGTCTTCATATCATGTACACACAGTACTGTAAAGCTATTCATGGCATTGGCAAGCCGTC
>JAUMHI010000034.1:18629194-18651977 GCA_032359435.1 Enteromius unitaeniatus
GGAAGAAGAAGAAACTGTAGAGAGCTGGAAGAAGTGCACTGTACTGAAGGGACTGGCACAATAGTCTAATAAGTTCTGTTTTGGAATAAATGTATGTTAAATTTTCCAGCGTTGTCTCAGTGTTCTTTACTTTCAAGAATTTTCAAGGAAATTTCAAGGAAATTCTGTGTATTTTCATATAAAGAACTGTGTATAGGGTGAATCAATTATTATGTTGGTGGCAATGTAATTATATGATATTTTTACAAATAATCACCAATTAAAACATCAGTTCTTGTAATTAAAGAATCAATATTGTTTAATTAAAATGAGAATCTTCAAGAATTTTCGATCCTATTATTTGCACATAATTATGAAGTGATGTATAAAATACAGAACAGGGCATGTCCAAAACGAGAGTCGAAGCAAGGACAACGTAGCACATTATGTTCTGTACTACTTTTATTTTTCCCGTACTTTGTGTCCTCTTGACCCCGGCATGGACAAATAATCAATCAATGAATCACTTTTATTTCTATAGCGCTTTTAACAATACAGATTGTAGCAAAGCACTGAACATGATCAAATAAGAGAAAAGAGCGATGGTGATGTATAATGACCCAGAGTTGTATACGTGGTGATGCCACACAGCGTGGTTTGTTGGTGGGGCTGCTGGGAGAATAAATCCGGCCCGTCAGCCGTTGTTCCACTGCCACTGTCCCAGTAGAGACAGCAGTTGGAGGTCACGCGCTGGAGGGTTTGGAGCACTCTGTTTGTGTTTCCATTCCCTGGCTCTGGCCCCTGTCTTTCTGCGTGCCTGTTTTTGCCTTCGTCTCACGTCTCGGAGGCAGGAATAAACCTAGTCATTTGCTTCCCAAAAGTTCACTGAAATTTAGTTGGCAGTTTGCATGCAGTGGTACAGTGCTTTTAGAATAACCTTGAATGTTATTTTGTGACTCTGTGATGTCAACAAACAGCGTATCGTAATCATTACTGTGAAGTTGGTTTCTGGGGCAGAGAGCCGTCTTTGCCTTCTCAGAGTGTTTGACGTCTCTCTGTGATGCCAGGTCTGTGGATGTGAGGGATTTCACGATAACAAAGAACTTCAAAGGGAATAAACCCGTGAAATATTAATGTTGACGACTACCTCGAGTGCACACTAAACAATGAACTCCGTTTCCTGGTGTTGAATTTTTCATTTTTGGATTCCGGTGAAGAATTGGGTGAAATCTCAAACGGATGATGTTAGACACGGAAGGGGCAGACGAGATGAGTCTAGTTAGTTTTGCTTTGGGAAAATACAGTAGTAATAGAAAAAGACTAATGAAACCTGTCAAGTTCATTATTATGTGTCGTTATTTTATATGTAAATTGATCAAATATATTTTTAGAAGTTATAAACAAAGGTTTTACTATTTTATTTTACATGGATTGTGTACTTGAAACTTTGTTGTAATTATTTGCGTCAAAATTTTCTGCTGTCAGAAGCAGGAGGCAAAAAAAATCGAAAATGACCAAAAGGATGTTTTTCTTATTGATGTTTTAATCATATTGTCACTCCTCTCTGTCCGGAGCACACATAATATACAGAATAACATCCTTTGGATATATCTGTGTTAAATCCTTCAGAATTTTGGCGGGTAAAAAATAAGCTTGGCTGGTGTGTCAAAAACTTAATTTCGGGCCCTGTTGCCATCCATTAATGTGTTATATACATGGTTTATTGATTAATATTCATTTGTTTTAAAAAGTCATGTTCATCTTGAGTGCATACTAATTTTACACCATTTATAAATATGTGTTGCTTTCACAAAAAACATTTAAGCTGTAAAAATATTGCTAGTTTCCATAAAGTGTTTATTAAGCAACAAATGAGCATATTTGAAAGATTTTTGGAGGATCATATGATACTTAAGACTGGAGTATTGATGCTCAAATGTAGATTTGATACATTTTTTACTATTATATATTCAAATAGAAAAATTCTTTTCAATTGAAATATTTCACACTATTGCTATTTTTAACTGTATTTTTAATAAATGCAGCGTTTGGTGAGAATAGATTTCTTTCAAAAACATTAAGCAATCTTAAATTATTCCAAATATAATTATTCCTTTCTCGAAGGTGATCCTTGAAGTAATGGGTTTTCCTTTCAACTAGTGGTCTGTAATAAATATAACGTGAAAAATGATTTCGGTTGCTATAGAATACGACTCAAATAATAAAGGTGTAATATATCAGCACTAATGCATCGATGTTGATTGGAGGATGTGCACATGTAGGGTTTGAAGCTTCATTTTTAATTATTAAAATTTTAAGATTGGTTATTCAAATAGTGCACAAACATGTTTTAGTCCTGAAACATGCACTGGTTTGAATGGGTTGGTTTAAGCGTGATTTGAACTTGTTTTTAAAAGCTTACTAGTCTGGTTGTAACTTGTTCTTGAGGGTGAGACTTCAGAGACTGGAGAGAGGATGGGTTATTGGGTTTGAAAGGCTGTGTGTAGCAGGTTTTTTTACGCTGGCACACTGAGCACTGAGGAAATCTTGTGGTGTAGTTGTAACACATTTGTCCCACACTGATGATGCATGCGAATGGCGCAGCTCTTTTCTCTTCACCGCCTTCTCTTTCTCAGAGGGAGTGACTCAGCTGGTTTGAACTCGGTCCCGCTGGGTGTCAGGTGTCGTGGAAATGTTTTTTTCCCAGGAGCCTCTGCTCCGTGTCATCTGCTCCAGTCTGTCGGGGAAGGTATTGTTGAGGTCTGTGGGTCTCTGCAGATTTGCTTTTCATCCAGAAGAGACCCGGCCGCCAGCGTCAGACGCTCTCTAATTGCTGACTTTTTTTTTTGTTTGTAGCTTTGACAAATTGCAGAATAAAATGTAAAGATAAAGCACTGAAAGGTAGTGTTCAGCTATATGCTGTGTGTGTGTGTGAGTGGGTTTATGTGGTTTATGAGGACACAAATGTGCATAATGACATGGGTGTGACACAGGTGTTACAATATGTAGGTGTTTTATGAGGACATTTTCAGTGTCCCTGTAATTCAAAACACTTAAAAAAAAACATACTGAATGGTGTTTTTTTGAAAATCTAAAAATGCACAGTTTCCTGTATTTAATTAATTATTTTAAATGTATTTGTAAAATGTGTCTAGGTGAATATTGCAGAGCGCTGTGGAACTGTGGTAGTAGTTGTAAGTTGTCAGACATCATTGTGCAGCATTTTTGCGCGGTTTTGTGTGATGCAGCTGCAGTTATTTAGTTACACTGCTGTGAAACACATGGAGTCCTGTTCCTACTGAATGACCTCTGAAACAGGAAAATAAAGCTCACATGATCCAAACACATACCCTTTTTGAATATTGTTTTAGTTCAAGCACTCAGGATGTTTGTTATTAATGGTCTTTTTCTGGAAGCTTTCTTGTATTTCTTGTACACTTTGTTCTTTCAGTGAGCTTTGAATTGTCGTGTCAAACAGGCCAAACTATTCCTGAATTTCTGATAGAAATTTTGGGGAAGATTGATTGTTGTTGTGGTTTATGAGGACACATATTTGTATGACATAGGTGTTACAATATGAAGGTGATTTATGAGGAAATTGTCAGTGTCCCTGTAATTCAAAAGCCTTATAAAACATACTAAATAGTGTTTTTTTTTGTTTTTTTTCTAAAAGCGCCTGCATTTTCCTGTAAGGGGTAGGTTTAGGGTCAGTGTAGGGCAATACCACATACAGTCTGTACAGTAGAAACACCATTACACCTATGGAGAGTCCCAAAAGAATCCAGCGTGTATGGTGATATTTATGTATATATATAAAGAGACACAAAAATAGTATATATTTTAAAAATATTTACATGCATATATTTCTATTGAAATCATTTATATTAGACCTATATATATAAATAGAATAATATAAAAAAACTATTTCTGAAATATATATGCATGTGTGTGTATTTATATATACCTGAATATACACCGTACACATACTATGTAAACAAAGATTTTTATTTTTGATTCAAAAAATCACGATTACACTGCAAAAATGCAGGGTTTTTTTTGTTGTTATACAAAATATCTAAAAAAAAATTGTAAATCTAAAAGATTTTCTAGACAAGTAAAAAAAAAAGTAAAGTCTTGTTTTAAGAAAAAAAAATAGCAAGTCAAAATTAAGCAAGTTTCTGCTCAAAACAAGCAATTTAATGTTGTTTTCTGTTTAAAATAAGAATATTTAGCTTTTTCTAAGCACTTAATTTTTAAGTGAAAAGACAAAAAGCATTTTTTCTGTGAAGTCATTAACCAGCGCTAGAGAGAGAGAGATATATATATACACAATGTGTGTGTGTATATATATATATATATATATATATATATATACGCGCACACACACACACACATAATAGTCGTCAACATCATGTGCTAAATATATATATATATATATATATATATATATTTTTTTTTTTTTTTTTTTTTTATTTCATCCGGTGCCTGTAAGTCTGGCTGACATGTTTGTTTTTTTATTCCAAAATGCCACATATTTAGGTAAAGGTTTGATTATTGCATCGGTTTTTCAGGCTCTCATACGAGTCTTCTGTTTGTGTTTCAGGCCCATGATGAGATCTGTCAGCCGTAGCTGCCACAGCTAGTCAGATGATGCGCCATGGCCAAACCGGGATCGGACCGAGATGGAGCCATGGTGGAGAAGACAGCGGGGAAGAAGGTGAGCAAGGTTTAAGGCACATATATAATGAGGAGAAGAAAATGTACAGCTTGCTAGTAATTCTACTAAAAGTTAAGCAAAAGAATAGATTTGTATAATTGAGTATTGCACCATATTTAATTTGAGGCACTGGATCAATTTGAAAGACATTAAACTGATATTTAGAGTGTTGGCACTGTTATACAAACAAATATAATATTCTCTCTCTCTCTCTCTCTCTCTCTCTCTCTCTCTCAGAGTAAAGAGAAAATCTCTCCGTTTGCCAAAACTCCGAAGCTGGATCGGAGTGAAATCCTGGGGAAAGAGGGAAAGTCAAAGTCTTCCATGAAACGGAAGCTCTCCTTCACCGTCAGTCCACCCCAGAACGAGGAGCGGGACTCCGACACGGGTCAGTCCAACACTCACTCTGAAAGTTCTAGTAGCTTGCGTCTGTGCCTCACTGCCGCCTCCTCCTGGTCACTTTTAAGACGGGTTTTTATTAGGCAGGTTTTTTTTTCTCCAGGGTGTTATGTAACGGTTAAGTCAGGCTCATCAAATACATGCGTCTCAATCCAAAACACAACAACTTCGACTCAAAAAGGAGCAGAAGATCATGAATTGTATTGTCATAAAATCTTCTGTTTTCAGTATTTCAGTATTGTAGATGGAAGGCAAAATACATTAATACTGCTGATTATATGTGAGCCTGCAGCAACAAAAGGAGTCTTAAGTAGCAGAAGTATATTTGTAGCAACAGCCAAAAATGCATTATGAGTCAAAATTAGGACTTTTCTTTTATGCCATATTTATCAATGATAGTAAGCATCATATTCCATGAAGACGTTTTTTAAATTTCCTACCATAAATACCAAAACTAGTAATATGCATTGCTAAGAACTTTTACAGATAACATTTGATGTAACTTTTCAGTTTTTTTTCCTAATAGTATCTTGGACAAATATTGTCCGATCCTATTAAGCTTTCAGTTAGTATAAATACCGCTTTTGAAAAATGTACCCTTTGTGTTCCAGGGTCATAAATAAAAAAGACTACTTAGACAATATAATAATGAATACTATATGTTTAAGACTGAATAAGAATGGAAGATTTGGGAGCTTGGAATATGAAAACAACATATAATCCGATAGGGCTGATACTGTGTGATTCGTGTGTGTGCATTATTTACATGAGAATGACGAAGAATAATCAGATAATGGGAAAATGCAGAGCAGGATGTTTTAGAATTTAAGAGTCTGAACTATACATTTGGTTTTTAATTAAATCCTAAACATTCATTTTGATTTGATTCACTTGGATAATCTAATATTTTGCTTTGGAAAAATCTGGCATAATGCATCGCAACTTAATTAATATATAATATTAAGTATTAAAATATCTTTATTGTCTTTATGTACAAATTTCATAATAGTATTTTTTTTTGTAGTAATGCCTAGCTTAAAAACCTTGTTGTTTAGTATATTTATATACTATTTACATATCATATGTTCCATATTTACTATTATATAGTATTTGTTAATATTAGCATTAGCTTTTATTCTTGAAATGTTTTGTTTTCATTTAAATGTAAAATTTAAAATTTTTTCCCCATTTGTTTTTATTTTAGTTTATATTCTTTTTTTTATTAGTTTTTCTAAATATTTCCATATAGCTTAATTATTTTTTATTTCCAATTCAACATTTCTGGTTTTCATTTTTCATTTAGATTTTTTTCAAGCTGACTTATTGTCTAATAGTATTTATGCTCCATTTCTGATTTATTTTAGTTGTGAGAAATGTCTTTCGTTAACATAAAAAACTGGTCAGAAGCTCTTTGTGAATATATGACTCTGGGCTTTTATGTCCTGCTGTATTGATGGTTTTTGGATGAATTTGGGTTTATGATGTGGTCTGTGGCTCTTAATATTCATCCCGGAGTCTTTGAATCCTGTGCTGTGATTTGAGTGAGGGGCGGAGCCTGTGGGTGTAATCAGTGCTCTGCTCTCCCATCCACCTCTCGAACCCTGAACCCCTTTCCTTCCCCCTCCTCCTCCTCCTCCTCCTCCTCTCGCCTCTCTGCTTCTGCACTGTAGATGACTCTGACCCCGGGCAGTCGAGCGATGCGTGGGGAGAGAGATTACTTCCTCCCTGCAGGATATACGCAGGTAACTGCCTCCGTTAAAGTCGGCAGCGGCCGTAAACGGTCTGAGACGCATCACGGGTTCATTTGTTTATCTGTCTCCGCCTGAGCCTCCGTCCGTATCACAGCACTGGCTGAAACTAATAGAATTTCCGTTAGAATACACTAACCGCTGCCGCATGACCTTGTCTGTCTGCTAGGCTTTCTGCATCACTCTCAGAGAGACGGTCGAGTTTTGGTTACATCATATTGCGGAAATTTGGTGTCGATTCGTTTCAAGAAAGCACACACACTGACAGTTTCTTGGTTCCTCCGCTGCATCTGTTTTAATCGCATGCATTTCAGCGGCGCGCAAAGACTCGTGGGAGCGCTGTTAGATGGGTAATGCATGTGTCTGTAGGGCTGGAGAATTTTCCTGCGCTGTTCTTTCACTTCTGCTGTTTGTTTAAAGGGGATAAATTGTATCTGACGTCGGTGTTTTCTGGAGATGGAGAGCCGTGCTTATGCCCTGTTCATCGTTTTTTTCTTGCTCGCTGCAGACAAAGATGGTCCGGATAAGAAGAAGGTTAAGAAGGAGTCTGGGGCTAAGAAGTCGACCCCTGTGAACATTTTGTTCGGCTACCCTTTATCAGAGCGAAAGCAGATGGCACTTGTCATGCAGATGACGGCGAGAGACAACAGTCCAGGTAAGAAACAAGTGTTTTCACCTTTTGCTCTGTACACGGAGGTAAGAGTTGTCACTGATATATTTTCTATAGTGGACCGTCAGTAACTCTTAAATTAGATGTTTTTGTGTTTAAAAGCCTGTGTTTGCTCAAAATTTATTGAGTTTTAGTTTTAACTTTATTGAGTTCTTTACGATAATGTTTCTCTCAACGTTGTTATTTTAGTCTTTTTTTAGTTTTTTTATGTACTGTTATAATATGTATTTATATTTTGAATTGGTTTGTATTTTCATATTTCCAGGTTTCATTTACACATCATTTTGTGTTTGTGTCATTTTCATCAGTTTTCATTGTTTGTTTTGTTCTTTTTTTAGTTTGACAGGTTTAGGTTTATACATGTGTGTGTGTGTGTGTGTATATATATATATATATATATATATATATAATTTATTTATTTATTTATTTTGGTACTTATTTTATTTCCAGTAGCTGCCAAGATGACATTTTCTAATTTTCATTCATTTTCTTTATTTATTGTTTTTAAGTTTCCATGTAATATTTATCTTTTATTTAATTTCTGGTTTGTTTCAATCAATGAAAATTATTTTTCATAGTTTTAATTCTTTATGCTTTTGTCATTTTTAACAGTTTCTGTTTTTGATCTTTAATTTCATTTTAAGTTTTCATCCAATATTTATATTTAATTTATTTCAAAATTTTCAAATTATTTTAATATTTTTAGTTGTAATAACTTTATTTTATTAGATGCCAAGGCAGCATTCATAATTTAAGTTTCCATAAAATATTTATAGTTTATTTCAAGCTTTTTTTCAATTAGTACAATTTTTTTATAGTTTTAGTTTTAATATTTTTAGCACATTTAAATTTATTCATTTTGGCTGTTAGCACTTACAATTGAGTAGTACTTGTTTTCTTTTTTTTCCTCGCTGTTCAACTTTATTTTTAATGAAGTTAAATGTAATTTTAGTTTTTAATGTTTTTAAGGTTAAGCATTTTAGTCTAAAATATGTATTGTGTATGTAATTTATGCATTTTTTCAGTTAGTTTTAATGAATAGTATTGGCTATATTGGCGCTAATAGCCTTGACATACAGTGCCGTTAGTTCTGATCTGTCCTATAAGGTGAAAATGCAAAAACAACAACAAAAACGTCTAAATAACAAAAATATAATAACACCGTCTGTGAGTTATGATGTAATCTGTTTTTATCAGAGCATTTGCTTTCTTTTGTTATCTAGTTAGGTCAGATTGACCATTGAGATAAACCGTGTGACCTTGACATTCTGGTAAATGGGTTTGTAATCTCAGATACCACCCCGAGCCACCCCTCTCAGTCTCCGGCGGTGCAGAAGAAGATCACTAGCAGCTCGTCCTCACGACAGAAGGACAAAGTCAACAAACGCAATGAGAGAGGAGAGACACCCCTGCATATGGCCGCCATCAGAGGAGACGTCAAGCAGGTGAAGGAACTCATCGGGCTCGGAGCAGATGTTAACGTCAAAGATTTTGCAGGTGAGACTTGGGTTTATGCATATTTACAGGAACACGTCACCTAATGACAAGCTGTCTGTAGTTTATTTTTTATGGTATGTTTTATGCAATTAAATAATTATCTTATGTAATTTAGTTACTTTGCAACAATTAAATAGTCATAAAATAACAGTCATTGCTGGTATTGCTTCTACTATAAAACCACAAATTATTAAATTTCATATTTGGATATGATGGTGGCTACAGTGCTGATTTAGAGAGGAACAAATGTTGGGTTAATCTAAATGACTAATGTAAATGTAATCAGGTTATCATAAGTTGCTTCAGTCTAGTAAGTGTTTATCTTTTAAGTATTAGCAAAATGATTCTTACGTTTACTTAAGTAAACAGTAAAGATTTCACATCATAAAGACACATGAAGCATTTAGTGCACTTGCACTAAAAAGCCTAAAAAAGTATAAACTACCAATCAGGTGACAGAAGGCATGGAGCAGATTGTGCAACAGCAAAGTTTTCATCACATTTATAACTTGGAGGCTTAAAATATTGGAGATATGATAGTCTTTATAGGGTTAACATTTTTCTATTTTCCTTCCAGTTGTAGAATCTCTCAAGCTCATATTGGTTTGTCCTTTTGTTCAGGTTGGACGCCTCTCCATGAAGCTTGTAACCTTGGTTACTATGATGTGGCGAAGGTTCTTATAGGTGCAGGAGCAGAAGTGAACACGCAGGGATTGGACGATGACACGCCGCTTCATGATGCCTCCAGCAGTGGACACAAAGATGTGAGTTTTTACTTCAAATGATGACGTACAGTACATGGCTTTTAAAGCTTGATACTGGTCAGTTAATATAAAGAGTTTGAGTGATTTTGTTTTTACTGATCTGAAATAATTTTAATCTGAAGAGTGATTTTCTTCCATCCTTTAATAAATAATATGAATAGTAAAACCTAATTTATGCCATATAAAATTGGCCATTAGGCATCATTGAAGCTGTAGAGTAGGAGTTTTTTGTTTTTTTTAATGTGAGAGAGGACACATTTATTGACTGATGATGAATAGCCAAATATCTGTTGCAAGAACCTGTAGTAATTTGGGATCATTCTGATCTTCTGATTCACCTCTGTACATTGTTTCCATCATGTTTTGCCAAACTTTTGTAGATTGTGAAGCTGCTCTTGCGTCATGGAGGCAATGCCTTCCAGGCCAACAAGAGAGGGGAGAGACCGGTTGATGTTGCTGACTCTCAAGAGCTTGAGCAGTTACTCAAGGGAGAGATCCCACTCTCTGAAGCAGAAGACAGCTCTTCAGGTATAGAGCAAGTTGGCAGCAGATTTGCCAGGGCTGTTGCTTTTGGCATTTCTTTTGAACTTTTTTTTTTCGTTTTCCCTGGGTTAAGTACAAGCACTGTCAACATTTGCGGCATGCTGTCAGACATGCTGAGTAATTTCTAATCCAGAGTCAAGTCAAATCCTTTTTCTTAATACACAAGTCAACATTTGAAATGGATCAAAACCTGTCATCAAAGTTGTCCTAAAACCTAAAACCAAAATGCATTCCTTTCTTAGGACAACGTTGACATTTTTTGATTCACTTGCAATGTTGACTTGTGTAGTTTGTTTATTTTAACTCTTTAGCATGATAATTTAGTTTATATGCACTTGGCAGTATTAATCACAAGCGATTTGCATTGCATTTGTCAAGGAATTCTAAATCCTTTGGAATTGAACCCATGACCTTGTTGCTAGTGCCATGGAATTATTTAAAAAACTTTAATTAATTAACTTGTAAGTAAAACTTTAATTGTTTTTGTTTTTATATCTCTAAATGCCCACTGAACAGGACATTTGTCTTTTATAAAAACACTGGTGCAATATTTAGAAAATGTTTCTGTTTGTGGACCTAAAGAACTGAGTCCAAGTGAAGTCTCATTTAACTGTCTTTTGAAAGCTGTTGATTAGCGCTCACAATCATTTTCTATCTTTCATTTTATAACAAGCTTTATTTGATGAAAAACCTGTTGGTTGAGCCTTTGGAGTACTGGGTACTAGTTGTGGTTATGTGTTACTTACATTAATCTGTATTTAATCCCAGGTATCTTCAATTGATTTAGAATTTAATGTCATGAGGTATTATTGATTTATTTTTTTCTACTTTTTTGCCACAGAATCAGAGGACCCACCATCGGTAAATCCCTCCAGTGTAGATGAGAACATGGAGTACTCCGATGCTGAAAAAGACTCTGACAGTAAATCTACCACAGTGAAGGCCTCTTCATCCATGTCAGGGCTGGATGAATATGAGTTTAAGGATGAGGAAGAGGAGGAGGACCTCAGTAAGGCACTCAATGACCGACACATCCTACGGCGGGAGCTACGGCAAAAGGAGAAGGAGGAGAAGGAAAGGAACCACTATGATTCCAAACAAGGCAGCAAAAGCGACCAGTCGACATGCAAGTCTAAAAAGACAAAGGCGCCACGTGTCTACTGCAGTTCAGATAGTTCAAGCGATGAAGCCGAGGTGCCAACAGAAAGAAGGAACTCGCCCACCAGGTCGGTTAGTGTGGATGGTCACAAAACGGATGGTAGATCGAAGAAAGAAAGCTTGGCTCTCACGCCAGTGGAACAGAAGGAAAAGGGTAAACAGAAGAAAAAGAACAAGAGCCAAAGCAAAAACAAGGAGAACCAGGAAGTCAGAGAAGAAGGGAAAGAGAACAGCAAATCCCTTCTGTTTTCTTCGGCAACTGTGTCTGACAATTCTGACAAGGGCGTCAGGGAAGAGGACTCATTTAAAATGTCATTCAGTACAAAGGATGACACTTCAGTCCATCTCTTTCACCTGTCTGTAGTCAAGTCTCCAAAGCTGAACCACAGCCAAACTGACAAGCAGACAACTCCTTTGAAACAGGAAAACGCTAAGACTTGTGTTTCTATCGCTGATGGGTCCTGTCCAGGGGAAGGCGTCAAATACAACCACTACACGGAGTCTGACTTCTGCACAGAAGGTTCTAGCAGCAAGAGCTGCAAGCACAAGGAAAAGAGCAAACATCACCACAAAGAGCTTAACTTGGACGGAGATGATGGCAGTTGCAGTCCTTTCAAAGACAGTAGTCTAAGCAACAGCATGGACAGTTCTGAGGCTGTCTTCAGGAAGACCGACAAAGATGGGAAAGTTGTAAAAAAGCACAAGCTGAAACACAAGGAGAAGGAAAAGTATAGGAAAGAGTACGAGGCCGAGAGGAATCGCCACCGACAAAAAGAGCCACGCAAGGATGGACATAGGAACATGGAGTTTGATCGGGAGTTTTGGAAGGAGAACTTCTTCAAAAGTGATGAAAATGAAGAACTCACTGGCAAATGTGAAATGCCTGCTGGTGGATCTCCACCAAAATCCTCAGACTCATCTCCTGTTAAAGAGGAAAGAGGGGCATCAAAAGACAAACATTTAAGCAGTAGCAGCAATAAGGACAGAAGGCCAAAAGAGGAACGAGAGAAGGACAAGTGCATTAAAAAAGAGAAAAAAGAGGTGCCTCTTAAAGAGGAGCTAGGAAAGGAGGGAAAAGGAGATGAAGTTGATGAACGAATCGAGGGTCTTGATAGCTCACTGCACAGTTCAGAAGTGAAAGAAGAAGTCGATGATAAACCAGTCACTAGCAATTTAGCTGACCAAGATCAACTGGAGTCCCCAGAGAAGAACTCTCGAGAGAAAAACGATAAACGACCACCAACAAAAGATCGGGAGTCTGAAAAGTCTGATAAGAAACACGCCGATAAAGATAAGAAAGTAAAATCTGAGCATTTAGCTGACAAGACTGAACCTCACAACTCTACAGATCGATGGAAAGAAAAGGAGAAATCAACAAATATTTCGCATTCACCCAATGATAAGAGCCATAAAGAAGGTGACAAGCTCAAAGCAATGTCTTTAATGAAAAAGCACGAAGAGAACAAGAAGAATAAGGACAAGCTTGACAAAAGAGCTGAGAAAGAGCACTCCTCCAGTGACCACAGAGACAGAGATAAAACAAATTCTGAAAAGAAAGGCAAAGTTCCCGAGAAAACCAACGATCATGGAAAATCTGACCGCAATAAAGATAAAGAACGGGACAAAGATTCTGACAAGAGGAAAAAAGAGAAATCAAAAGAGACCACCCCCTCTTCCTCATCCTACTCCAATCTAAAGTTGTTATTGGAAGAGAAGAAAGGGTACGTTTGTGAGAACAACAAGGTTGTTTCTTCTAAATCAAAAGAAGAGGCAACCAAGCCTCCAGCGAAAGACAGGGATAGAAGAGAACGGGACAGAGAGACTGAAAGGCATCGAGATCGTGAGCGGGACCGTCACAAGGAAAAAGACAAAGATCGATCCCAGCTGAACAGGGAAGGCAAAATTAGCAAGCCGAAACCAAGCGAGGCGGACTCCAAAATTAAGGTTGCACCTACTCTGAAGGATACTCGTCCCAAAGAAAAGAGGTTGGTGAACGACGACCTCATGAAGACCAGCTTTGAACGCATGCTTAGTCTCAAGGACCAGGAAATTGAACAGTGGCACAAGAAGCACTTGGAAAAAATCAAACAGAAGGAGCGCGAGCGGCTAAAGCAGCGTCCAGGAATCGACCCTGGGAAACAGAAAAGCAAGGAAAAAACTAAAACATCCACCTTGTCCAGTGAGCCTTGTCTAACCAAGGAACTGACTCGGTCAAAGAGCTCAGAAGCACCAGATGGGCACCGCGAGAAGGTCTTGAAAGATGCCACCAGTGTAAGAACACTCTCGCTAGACGCAAAAAACTTGGGGAAGAATGGACCAGTCATAGAAAACAATCTCAGTCGATCTCCAAGACCAGAGAGTGAAAAATCTGGCGTGATGTCAAGATCAGTATCCATGATCTCTGTGGCAAGTTCAGAAGATTCCTGTCATGCAACCACACTGACACCAAGACCAGCTGAATATGATTCTGATGTGAACATGGATGCTTCAGATTCCCAGCCACCTTTCCTTCAGTCTTCTCTCATTGTACAGTCCTCCAGATCACCTACTGTTCATGATAAAGATACCAGCAGTCTTCCCGAAGTGACTCTCTGCAATCGAACACCATTATCAAGCAGGCATGCATCCCCGTGTTTAAGGGCTATTCTGGACGAAGAAGCCAAGGCGCCACCAGTTGAAAGCAAACTGACAGAAGAGTCCCAGATAATTGGTATTGCATCACAGCCAAGCAGTGAGCAAGCTACGGTTCATCCAACAGAGATCAGCTTGCTACCTGTTCAGGAGAATCGGAGCAGTCAAAGTCTTACTAGTACTCTTCCAGAAAGTGAAAATCTGACTAGCAGTGAAAGTGAAGGCGTCACTCCTGTTTCTCAAGTTCAGACTTCATCACACTTGCGAGAGTCTAGTGCTAAAATCCTAAGTACCCTAACACAGGCTAACAGTGCATTTCAGACCCATTTGCAAGAGCAGAGCAGTTCTTGCAACACTAGTAGTCAAGTAGAGCATGCAAGTCATGGTCAGCTTGACGTCCCTGGTGTAGGAATGACAGAGGGATCAAACAAGGAGTCTTCACTAGTTGTTACATCGCAAGTTGCATCATTTCAGTCTTCTCACACACAAAATTCATCAGAAACCAGTGCACCTTTGAACTCTAGTAGCCAGCAGTGGGAAACTGGCCCTATTTCCAGTAGCGAACAGACATTGACAAAAGACTCTAGTTTGAGGCCGGAGCAAGGAGAGCAGCCCATGGTTGTTTCTGAGAACAAAGTGGAAAAGAGTGGTGAAAACATCAGTAATACAGATTGCGCTCCAAGTACATCCAATAGTTCATGTAGATCAAACTCGGAGGAAACCGCTAAACCACTGCTGAAAACAACCAGTTCCCAAGAGGATTCAGAAAAGGATGATGCAAGAGTTCAAGATGAAAGTACCTCAAGGTTCTCCAGTGAGCCATTGGTTACAGTTGATGCTCAACCAGAGAAACACGAGCAAGGCCTTCATGCAGCTTCATCAACCACTGTGTCTCGCTGTGCCAGTCCAGAAAGGATCCCTGAGGAGCCCATGGAGGTGTCTGAAGATGTTTCGGACAAGAACCGAATCACAGAAATGGATGGGGTGAAGGTCTTATCCTCAGATGAAGGTGCAACAACTGAAAGCAAAGCTGACATAGAGGCATCAGACCAGCTTGATGTTGAGGAGAAGCCAATGAAATCAGACATTCAGGAGAATGTAGATCAGGGTCAAAGCAGTGCTGCTGTTCAACCTGATCATCAATCAGAACCTCCCAGTTGTGCAACCTCAGGAAGTTCCTCCCCGATATCAGTTGTGGAGAGAGATTCCGATTCATCAGGGGCAAGAGCCAAAGTACGACTCCTTGAAGAAGAAGCTGACATCCAGGTGACCCATCCAAGGAAAAGAAAGATGCCTAGGGTTTCTCCTCCAGCCCAAGTGAGCCTTACAGCTCAGCAAGTCAAAGAAAAGACACAGCAGTCTTTAGCTGCAATTGTAGATGCACTTAAGCTTGAAGAGATCCAGCCTTACCAGACCGAAAGAGCAAACCCATATTATGAGTACTTGCACATTCGCAAGAAGATCGAGGAGAAGAGGAAAGTACTTTGTAGTGTCATTCCTCAAGCGCCTCAGTACTACGACGAGTATGTGACATTCAATGGGTCCTATCTGCTGGATGGCAACCCTCTCAGCAAGCTCTGCATACCAACGGTATGCTTCCATTCTGTGAACGTAGTGATTGCAACTCATTTTTTGCTGATATCTGAGGGAAAAAATGCTAAAAGCTTGTCAATTTGTTTGCTTTTGCAGATAACGCCACCTCCCTCACTACCTGAACCACTGAAAGAGATGTTCAAACAGCAAGAGGTGGTGCGGATGAAGCTAAGACTGCAGCACAGCATCGAAAGGGTAAATGGAAATCGAAATTATATTGACTGAACATCAATCCCTAGATCAGGGTTTCTCAAACTGAGGGCCACGGACCCCTAGGGGTTCATAATGAAACTTCAGTGGATTTGTGAGAAAATGTGGAAAGAAATTAATAAATACTACAACATATTAAGAAGTTAAATATTATAGTGATGTTATTTTACATATAAAACCTTTTAGGATGTTCATAATATTTAGTTTTGTTAAGCTCACAAACATAAACAATGTATTATATAAATATATTGAAAGCATCTTAAACGTTATGAAAGAAAGCCTGTTTAATTTTGAGCCCGATTGATTAATTGTGTTTAGAGCATCTAAGATCATATGCAGAGATATATATATATATATATATATATACATATTTAATATTTTAGCTTCAGCTTGCTGCTTTTTGGTTGCCGTTAAAATAGCTTGAAATGACTGAGGCATTTGCTCTTCCAGGAAAAGCTGATTGTATCCAATGAGCAGGAGGTTTTGAGAGTTCATTACCGTGCTGCAAGAACACTAGCCAATCAGACGCTTCCATTCAGTGCCTGCACAGTCCTATTGGATGCCGAAGTATACAACATGCCCCAGGACGTCCAGGTAAATGGCCACATTATTAGGGCGATATTTTAAATTAAAAAGAGTAGTTTTAGACCCAAGTAAACACTGTAACAATCTCTTGAATTTAAATTGACAGGCTCCATTACTTTAAGTGTTCTCTCAACCGAGATTGATAAATTAGAATTAATTTCTGCAATCAACACTGTCAATGGAGCTTAACTTGTTTTGAGCAATGTTCTGTAATGCCTCAGAAAAAAATGGTTTTGCAAAATATGTTATATATCTTTATTAATAATAATCTATATTAATATATCTTTACTAAACTGCTTTTTCTTTTAATTTCAGGGTGATGATGGGAAGACCTCTGTTAGAGATCGGTTCAATGCGAGGCAGTTTATGTCTTGGCTTCAGGATGTAGATGACAAGTTTGACAAGTTAAAGGTACAAAAGCAAATAGAAACAGAAAATGAAATGCAACAAACAACTAGAATGTGTACGAATGTCATGGTACTTTGGTCCCAAAAATTATTTGGACACGTTAGCCACATTTAAAAATATATGAACTTTAGCAACAGATCAGGGTTTCTACTGGTTTAAAGAAGGTGAAATTACGTCCTTTTTAAAACCAAGTAAAGAGAATTTAAGCAAATGTAAATGTATTATATTAGCAACAATTAATTGTTTGAAAATACAGCTTCCAGCAGGCCTCTATTACGTTCAAGTTTGAATAAATAAATAAAAACTAGTTTAAGGTAGGAGTAGCTCTGCTCCTAAACACTAGAATACGGAAATACTTTTTACTGTTTTACTATTTTTGTCTTGTTTTTTAGCATAAATGTTTTTGCTAAAATGTTTTTTATTTTTTTTATAATAAAGATACATTGTCATGTTTTCTGAGAAACTGATACAAAGCAGTAAGCCTATGATAAAAGTAACAAACAAAAAACGTAAGAAACAGTAGTCATATACTACTGACAGATATTTGTTCTTGTTTTAAGCATAAACTCACTTAATTTTTAAGACGCAATTTAAGACGTTATTTTTGTGCCTGGGTAAATGTAAGACTTTAAGACCTGCAGAACCCTAGTCAGATAATGCAATCTCAGCCGAATTTGATTTTGAGTTAGCTACTGCAATATTATTAGCTCTTCAGTACCTGTATGACTGACTTGAATCTCTGTTTTGCCGCAGACGTGTCTCTTGATGCGGCAGCAGCACGAAGCAGCAGCGTTAAATGCTGTTCAGCGTCTGGAGTGGCAACTGAAGCTGCAGGAGCTGGATCCCGCCACTTACAAGTCTACCAGCATTTTCGAGATTCCTGAATTCTACATCCCCCTCGTAGAGGTCAACGACGACTTCGACCTGACGCCGATATGACCTGCCGATGAGATAGAGATGAGATAGTAGCTGTCGGACCACGACGGGTGATGATGTCAAGCGTAGGACGAAAACACAAAGCACTTGACGTGGAGGTGTTGCGTGCGCATGTGTGTGGTGTGCTTGTGTGTCACGGTGCACATGTCGCTGACTGGATGGTTTCTAATAAAAGAAGTAAAAAAAATATATAAAAAAGAAAAAATAACACAAACAAGCGCTGCACTTCCAGGCTAGCTGTCATCACTGGTTCAGTCTGTGTTCGCCGTTCTAGTTCTGGTTCCCGGTCCAAACGCACTTCACCATATGGGCGCCAGGTTGGCTCCGATAGACTGCAGCCCTAAACTAAAACGCACTTAACCCTGAGGTCCACTATCCAGAACGGTAGACCACGGGGAGATAGAGGAGCGTCGAAAAAACCAGCCTCGGGAGGGTATAGACCACCATCGGAAAAAGAGAGAGAGAGAGAGAGGTTTTTCTCCTCCGTTAAGAAAGAGATCTCAATCCAACATGTTTCTACAGTGAGTGTTCATAGATTATGTATAGATTGTGCTCCTCATTTTTTTAACTTATTTTATACATACTGATTGTGCATTTGTAAATAGCCATGTAATTATTGTTTTTAACTTGTAAAAAATGACAGAAAACCGAGAGGACGGAAAAAGTTTAAGTAATAATAAATATTTTGATTGTAAACTTTGTTTTGTCTAATGTTTAATGGACCAAAGTTGTTTTTACATTGAAGTTCTCTGTTGTTGTTGTTGTTATTGATGTTTGCTTAACTCTTTAAGCATGTGTTCTGAAATACCTTTTTTCTTTTCTTTTTTTTCCTTTTTTTTTTTTTTTTTTTTAATTCCTCTTTTATCCCTTTGACTTTCATCAAAGCCGATGTTTTTTGACTTGTGATTTCTATAATGTGCATGCTTCTGCAGGTTCGTCCCTTTCTAAAAAGTTGTACTGTGGTGAGGTTTACTGAAGTGGTCCTGGTTCTTTTCTGCCATTGTTGTGTCTGTTAGTAACATCCACTTCTTGCGTGTTGTCCCTTGTGTCTTGCGCACATTTAAAAAGAAAAAAAAAGAAAAAGTTTGTTGTGGTTTCTCAATAGGAAAAAAAATACCCTTTTACAGTTTTAATGTGAGATCACAACAAAACCTATTTTTTACAACGTAATGCCTTTTGAACGATGGTTCTAAAAATATGTCTATTTTAATATTTACTTGTTACATGAGGATGTACATATTTGTAATATATAATTGAATAAATTTTATTGGTTGTGAAATCAAAAACTCTTTTTCTGCAGTCTTTTCTGTTTAAACAGGATTCCCAGAGTCATGAGCATGGACAAACTTTTTAAATCTTAAAAGTCATGTAATTTACTAGTGAAAAATGTGTATAAATAATGAGTTAATGCTTCAAGCAAGATTCTCCATTGAAATGCTCAAAAATCACAGCATTTTGGACAAATTCGGATGTAAATTTATGGATACAGATATTGTTTTGTCCAGCAGATGGCAGAGTAACGGATTAAACAATATTAACATCAAAACTACCCTAAAAAACTTATTTAGTTTGTTTTTATCAGTAAGGATGTATGAATATTGCATTGTTTTTGATCTATAAAAATTGTATTCATAAAATGCTGATATTATATATTCTTATAATAATTACTTATTAATATATAATAATATATTCATGTTATATTAAGTTCTACATATTTGTACTGTATACATATTTAATGATAAGAAACGTAATGTCTATTATTAAACGTAAATAAAAATTTGTATTTATAACTTGTATATTATTCTAAAATTCTTAATAATAGTTCTACAACTATTTATGTTGTAATTAATATTGGATGTAATAGTGATTTAACCAATAAACCTTCAGTTTTAGCAGTCCAAACTACTATGACACTTGTGCTTTTGTTGAGGTCTCTTAAAACTTTTGAATAATTTGGCATATCCTTTTTCTTCACTGAATTACAAATGAGAAAAAAGCCCAGCAGTTTCTCAAAAGAGCCAGCAACAAGCAGCACAGAGTAGTCCCAGACTCGCCCGGCGGCTGCTGTGCCTTTAAGAGAGATCAGGCGCAGAAGAGCTTTCTTCCTCTAGGGGGCGCTTGGAGGCTCAAAAAGTACATTTTTCTATCCAGCTGCATTCAGATATCAGATGTTTTTGACTTCAAGCAGGTTTTATTCAGTCCGTTGATTCAAACTAACGTATCGTGAATCCGTAAATCTGCACAGGCGACGGTGATTGGCTGAAACCCACCCGCGCCTTATAATAAAACTAGGTGATGATTAAAAAAAACCCAAAATGCATAGCAAAACAAAATTGTGGTCACAACATCCGGGCCGATCCGCCACGCCCCCTCGAGGACCCGTATGTTATGCTAAGCGCCGCTCTGCTCGCTTCTTCCATTTCTACGAATCAAAGCCGCTCATGTTTCTATTCACAGTAAAAGGAGCCAAGACAAGAGATCTGCATGAGAGGACGTCAAAAAGCAAAGGAAAGTGTCGAGAACGCTTCAAAGTGATACAGTAAGTATACGCTCATATTATTCGCCAACTACATGTGAAGATGTGACGTATGCCAGATGCGTGACGTGATAATCCTAAGTGGTTTTGCGTCATGTTTGCGTTGATAGAGACACAGCAGCGCGTTTTGTGCCTGTGTTTTTCAGAAGAAGGCTCTTCGTGGCTCTTCTGTGTTTTGTTGTATTGTTTCTCAGTGTTCTGCATTCCAGATCTGTGTTTCATTTGCTTGAATGTGACGTAGCTGAATTGAATTGTTTAAGTTTGCTTAAAAAACAAAACTAGGACACTCTGCATAAAAGTGCAAAATCCAGTTTTTAACTCACACACTAAAATAAAAACACTTTTCATGACGTCCACTGTGTACACTTAACCAAAAATGTTGCCATTTAGTCATTTTTATTTCTAAAATACATTTTATGATTTACAATTTTCATTTTTCAATCAAAAATAAAGCTGTTTTATTAGTATGTCTGTGCAGAAGTCTACATCATCTGATCTGTGTTGAATGCAGGTGTGTGGAGTTTGGGTCAGGATGCGGCCGGCTCTGTTCCTCTGTCCTGTCCTGATCTCTCTCTTATTTCTTTTATCTGGACTGACCGTCATCAGCGGCTGTAATAAAGCTCTGTGTGCCAGCGACGTCAGCAAATGTCTTCTGCAGGTAAAACTGATGCTTATTCATCACGCCTGGTCAGTTCCAAATGTTTCAGGTGCTCTGGAGTTTTTATTTTAATTGATTGAGTTTTGGGAGAATAAAATCTGTAACTCGTGATTGCTAATAAAAAGCCAGTATTTGGTAAGGATGGATGACTGGAAAAGTCAGAAGGTGCAGGTGTTTCATGCTCGGATACGGTTTGAGTTTCTATTTACACTAGAAGGAAATCTAATCATGGGGAACAAAGATTCATTGTTTTAGGGTTAGGACTTCTTTTTGTCAGCAGAATTCCTTTTCGGTAGCTCAAAAATGTCTGAAAACATTCCCAGAATGAAACATTCCTGAGTGAAACAGGAGACGATGCATCTCTTTGTGCATGTCTATACAAAAGTATACTTGGGGAAGTGCATTTATATCATTTTATTTTGGGAAGGCTTTTCTTTTAATTCTGCTTTCCTAAAGGATTTCTATTTTCTTTGGTTATATTTGTCTCTCTCGGCTGTGATGGGATCTGTGAAAGATCCCGGTGAGGCTGGGAGAGGAAGAGAGACAGAGGCAGACAGTCTGTTTGGGGAATAAACACTGAGAGGTTTGGGATGTTACACACGAGTAACCTGCCCGTGACAGGAAAAAAGTTTTATTGAGGAAGGAGATTTGAGTTTTCGAA
Organism: Enteromius unitaeniatus; assembly: GCA_032359435.1. Taxonomy (NCBI): domain Eukaryota; kingdom Metazoa; phylum Chordata; class Actinopteri; order Cypriniformes; family Cyprinidae; genus Enteromius; species Enteromius unitaeniatus. The sequence goes on from JAUMHI010000034.1 coordinate 18,650,888, forward strand.
AGATCGTAGGATGCTGTGGGTTTGCTGAGAGTTATTCGGGAGTTTTTAGTTTGTTCTGAGGGGTTGCCAAGGAGTTGTTACAGCGTTTTAGGTCATTTCCAGAGTGTTCTGATGGCTAATATGGTGGAAAATATTGTCACTTTTGTTCTGTTTTTCATTCAATATCAGGTTTTATCTAAGTAATCGTTTAACAAATGCATCTCATATGTCTGTTAGACCTCAAGCTACATTCATTTGTTACTTGAAATAAAGCAATCTAACAAATCAAATCTAATATGAATATTAGAAGAAAAAGAAAAATCACTATTATATTTTTTGAAGTGATTAAAACTAAAATAATTAAATGCAATACAATGAAATAGAAATGTTTGCATTATGAAAGATCATAAAATTACTTCAAATAAAAGCTAATTTAATGTCAATACATGCTTTTATTATACTATTACTATTACTATTTATATTAATAAATGCCATCATATTATTCAAATAAAACGAAGATGACTGAATGTTTACGAGTAATACTCTACATAGGAGGAGATATTTTAGCATTTTCATTTTCTATATTAAACATTTAATTAAATTAAACTTTTAATCAAACAGTCGAATCGATATTAAAATGTAAGTAAATGAAAATATTACAATACATTTAAATAAGGTTCTGTAGAAGTTAAAACATGGATGAATCTTGTTTGTGTGATATTACTTTTCACTCTATTATTGTCATCTTTATTACATTATTATTATTAAAATCACTATAAAATATCAATGTATTTGTCAGAATTGCATGTGCCTGATCTTCTGGAGGATACAGGTACAGTTTATTATTGATATGACAGATTTATGACTCAAGTTTCTACTAGTGTGTTTAGGAACGTTGCTATGGTGTTGTTAGTTTAGGTGGTTTGAAATCTGACGGAAGTTCCTGGGAATGTGTGTGTGTGTGTGTATTAGTGTGCGTGTGTCTGTGTATGAGTGTGTGTGTGAGAGAGAGAGTGTGTGTGTGTGTGTGTGTGTGTGTGTGTGAGTGTGTGTGTGAATGAGTGTGTGTGTGTGTGTGAGTGTGCGTATTAGTGTGCGTGTGTCTGTGTAT
>JAUMHI010000034.1:18652922-18682511 GCA_032359435.1 Enteromius unitaeniatus
TGTGTGTGTGTGTGTGTGTGTGTGTGTGTGTGTGTGTGTGTGTGTGTGTGTGTGTGTGTGTGTGTGTGTGTGTGTGGCTCCTGTAAGCTGGGGCTGTCAGTCGTGTTTCTAGGTGGGGCAGCTGAGGTTGTTTTAGTCACACATGAATGCTTTGCGGGGCAAGGCGGCACACGTCCTGTGCGCTCAGAGCACTTTCACACTCATTCACACACACACACTTTCTCCTGCTCAAATAGTAGCTATTTTGAGGTTCAAACCACTTTACGTCCAGAAGTAGATTGCGAGCAGTGAATGAGCGTGAATGTCAGCATCAGTGTGACAGGTTGAGCTCTGAAGAGGAAGTGCCCGGACCCCAAAACTGACCTCATTTAGAGGAATGTTCTGTTCTCTCTGAGTTTCAGTTTAGTGTGCTTCATTGTCATGACCACTGAGGCATTAAACGAGCTTAAAATGAGTCCTCATGAAGCATTTGAATTCTGGTATGTGTTACATTTCAGAATTTAACCGTTACAAAAAACCCCGCAATAATTAAAGCCAATGTTTTCAATCCAAACATTTAGAGTAAAGATTACTGATATCGGCTGGAATATCATTCTGCAATTAGTCATATTTGCAAGTGGAAAATCTTAAAAAGAAATGATTCAGAGGTTGAGTATTTGGATGAAAGAGTAATATTTGATATAATAGCAACAAGTTGAATATTAAACAAACATTAAATGAAACAATATTTTTTTACTGATACCTTAAAATATGTTGTTAGAAATGCATTTGTGTTGTAAGATATTAAAAATGGGTGCGTTTAACCAAGAATGTTCTGATTTGATTCATTAAGTGACTAGAAATGTAATAATTGAATTGTTAGACCTGATCACAATTAACTTTTTTTTTTTAATTATTTTTTTCATTTTAAAAGCACTGTCAGACGTTCTAGTCGCAGGGAAGCTTCATCTCACAGCTGGCCAGATTGATGTGTTTTTCAGATGTTTGCAGGTACAGCAGGAGTTTGCGAGGCTGTATTTGGACAGGTCCGAATACAAAGTAAACTCTGCTTTTATGGCTTTTATGTAGTTTGGCTGGATGATTCTTTTAAGGAATGCATGAAAATCGCACACGCAGTTCCCCAAACTAAGAGCGCTGGGTAGGGATGGGGAATTGTCTGGGCTTGTTTCTTTTGAAGGTATCTGGCCCACGTGTGTTTTCAGGTATTGGCCGCTCTATAGTCACTTTTATGTGTTTCTATTGAAACTCTCTGTTTCCTCTCCTGAACTTTCAGTTTTAATGTGACACACACACACATCTGGAAATTGACCTCTTCCTCACAACTGCTGGCAAAACACGAAACACAGAGAGCCAAATGTGTGCGTCTGTGTTCTGCTGTTTTCTCTGTAATTATAACTCTAAATGTGTCCCAGGTTTGGGTCAGTCTTTTTCCCCTCTCCGCTGGGGCGTTTTTTTGTGTGTGTGTTTTTTTTTCCAGCCTGGAACAGTTCGCAGTTCTGTTTCTTCTCAGCCTGGTGCTGTTTCTCATGTTTAAATGTTCTTTGTCTCTTTGGGTGGTTTCTTTTTAACTCTTCCAGCTGAAAGATCTTGATGTTTCCTTCAAGACTTGCGGCTCTCTGTTGCACATGTGTTTGGAGATCATGTTTATGTGAGCTAGACTTCCTCCACGTCATCTCATTTTCCCCCGGATTGTTTACCTTTGGTGATGTATATTTTGTGTGTGTGTACAGGGTCTGTGTCAGTGCCGGCCGTCGGAGGGAAACTGTTCGTGTTGTAAGGAGTGCATGCTGTGTTTGAGCTCTCTGTGGGAGGAGTGCTGCGACTGCGTCGGTGAGATTCAAACTCCAAACAATTCATGAACAATAACTTATATAACAATAACTTTTATTTCGTTTATATATATATATATATATACAAATAAAATTGAAGTTAAAATGTAAAAACTTCTATATATGAATAATACGTTGTGAAACATTAAATTATAAAAAAAAATAAGTTTAATTTATAGTATGAGCTCTGATATATACTTTTGATATACTGTATAAACGTATTCCATAATAATACATTATGTGGATATTTTATTTTATTATGTTTGAGTAATTGGTTTAATTTAATAAATAAAAAATTTAATGAATATATATATATATATATATATATATATATATATATGCATAAAATACATTATAGAGATGTTTGTCTAAAAACCAATTAAAAAAAAAATAAAGTATTTGAATAGTTTGGCCCTTAAAATAAATGTACAAATAATTTATGCTATAGAATTGATTTTATACACTTCAATATTTGAGTCCCGTAATGCTCATCGAAACCTAAATAAACAAATATGTTTTGTAAATCTGGTTTATGTACAATGACTGAATTTGAATCAAAGAAAATGTTTACATAACATAAAATAATAAATGCTTATATAAAATAAAAGCAATGAAACAAAATAAAATGAAGTGGTTATTATAAGAAAAGATCATTAGGATTATTCTTTGGTATAAGAGCTCAGGTTGTGTTAACAGGTTTGGCTCATTCCCAGTGCGGTGAGAGCTCTTGTAAATATTAGGACTAGTTTGTAGATGACAGGAGGGCTGGGGTACTTTCCTCTGACAGCAGTATAAAGTGTGAGGTGAGCTGATCCAGATACTCTCATCTCTGTGTGTTATGGCTTCAAACACACACTCCAGGTCAGTCCAGATGAGCGTTGAAAGGTTTAAACCATATCATTCCTGAATACAATGAGTAGTTTCTGATGCAAAGAGGTTTGGACAAACACAAATCATAATAATGCATGAGCAGTAATGATCTAATCAACAAAGCTGCTGATGAAACTTGGGGGTTTTTGAAAGATGCAAGTCTAAAAATGAACTTTACGCATCCGTTTCTCACTTCAAGGGCGTAAAGGATTGTAGAGATCGTATATTGGTGGATTGCTGTTCCTGAAGGCCGAACCTGCCATGGGTTTGGTAATCAGAAGCAGCTGTGCTGGCAGCCGCTCCGCAGATAATCTAAAACACAAGGTCTCTGCAGCGTCCTGCTCCTTATTAAAACCTCCATCCACCATCTGATTAACATCCTTACCAGCAGTTCATCTCTCCAAGTAGAGCTGCTGTTGACACTCATGTTTTGTTGTCTTTAAATATGTCACAGTATTTACTTAGAAATAAAAGTTCACCAAAATTAAAAATACACACATAAAATGTTCTTTAAAAAACGAATTCTTACTTTTAGAATTGTCTTGGCTCAATCTTAATAATCCTAAACATCGGTTCTTATAATAAGCACTTTCATTCTTTTATAGAATGTTCCAAATTAAATGAAAATAAAATATGTACATATCATAAAACATATTAAATAAAGAAATATTTTGTGTGAAAAACAAACCATTATTGAATCTCCTTTGGTCTACGAGGGGAAAAAAAGAAGATTTGGGGGATTTAAAACAGTTTGTGATGACATTCGGGGGAAATAAATGATGCTAAAATTGTTGTTGTTGGGTGTTTCAAATAAGACAAGAAAATAAGAACTAATACATTAATATTAATAAAATAAACATGTATATTTACATGTAAATATTTAAAAAGTATAAAATAATGTAATCAAATATTAATATAAAATAATGTAGACATTTACATTGAATATAAAAGTGTACAAAAAACGAACAAATCTGCTTTAGTCAATGCTGTTAGTAGATGTATAGCAGCTAAACAGTTATAAAAATGATTATTCTTTTTTTTTGTGGCTTTTCCATCGTGATGTGTGCACCGTGGTGAAGTTCTTTGTTTGTTTTTTTTTCTGTCCCACAGGAATGTGTAACCCCAGGAATTATAACGACAGTCCTGCCACCTCCAAGAGCACTGTAGAGGAGCTGTACCGGCCAATCCCCTCGCTCTTCCGCGCTCTGACCGAAGGCGACGCCCCCATTAACATGATGGTCGTGTCGTTCCCCGTCGCCGAGGAACTTTCCCACCACGAGAACCTGGTCTCTTTCCTGGAGACGCTCGACAGCCAGAGCCACAACGTCTCACTGCCCAGCAGCAGCAGCAGCAGCAGCGTCCATGATGGTGAGCACCACCTGACAGGTCTACACATGATTTCATCTGGTCTCCGAGTACCAAGGATGATCAGACAAGTTCGAAAAAAAGATTCAATAAAAAGCTTGAAAATGTTACCTCAAGATCTCCTTCTCTCTCCTCTCTTCCTGTCTCTGGTTGACATGTGCTCTTCCTCTGGTTCTGCTCTCATTCCTCAGATGCCTTGTGTACGGTGGTCTACTTTGATGACTGCGTGTCCATCCGTCAGTGTAAGCAGTACTGCGAGTCCATGGGAGGATCAAAGTACCGCTGGTTTCATAACGCCTGCTGTGAGTGCATCGGCCCTGAATGTCTGGACTATGGCAGCAAAGCCGTCAAATGCCTGAACTGCCTCCTCTGAGAGCTCAGCACTGACTTCACACACTTCAGCTGCTGTTTTATTGTATAAAACACATCTGATGATTTCTGCTCTTGTTTACAGATCTCGTTTCTTATTCTTGTTTTTGGAAAATAAGGTCAAGGGAGTTTTTGGAAGTTATCGCATTGCGTGAATTATTACAGCAGCATGTAGAGGACATTTCTCATTCACATCATATTCCATCTGTATATAGTTCTCATTTCATATTCATATGTCTGGTTTCATTATAAACAAAAAACAAAAAAGTAAAGCAAACCGTTGTTTGATTTTCAAAATAGTTCACTCATGTTTAAGGTTTTGGCTCCATGATCTGGTATATGATTATTTGAAATGAAAAAAGATGAATCTATATTTATATAGAGTTTAATTGAAGTGTTTGAGTTTGTTTTCAAATGACAAACAACATGAATACTATTTTATTCAATGCTATAAAGAGTAAAAAATGTTTGGGTTAAATGAGTATAAAAAAACAATGTAATATAAATAATAGAATATTAATATAAAGTTATCTGGCTTTAATAATGTTTAATAACGTTACTTATACATTGTTTCAGAGAACATCTTTTTTCTAAAATGTTTTAGTTGGACGTGTGTTTTATCTTAACTTGTTTTTGAATGTTCAGGGAAAATGATAAAATGGAATGTTTTTAAAACATTTTTTTTAAAAAAGGACATTTAGAGCATTTAGGAAACATTCACAAAATGTTTACAGAACATAATGACAAATGTTCTTAGAACATATCTGGTTAACATGAAACTTGTATTTTGCATTTCACTTTTTTTTTTTAATATATATATATATATATACTAAGCAGTAGCTCATTTAGGGATGTTGTATGGTCTGTTCTGAACTCCCTCACCGCAGCGCTCGTCTCTGGCAAACTCTGAATGTAAGTTGGCATAAATGCATGATGACAGCCAGATTTAGTCAGCATCAGTCAGACCTCATTCACAGCACAGCTGACAGGTGTGTGTGCGCCAGACCTCAAAGACTGTCTTTGTTCGACTTTAAGACACAATTTTACAGTCCTTCCTTAAAAAGAATTATCATGAGTGTTTTTGAAGTTTCAGTAATACTTGAAAACACAGGTTTGAGTTGTTTATGACTGAAAATTATAAAACTGGAAATCGGTATCATTGAGACACTAAAACTATTTTTTTTAGCTTTGATTTTAGTTAAATGTTGTAGTAATTTGATTCCAGTTAACATTTATATCAAGCAACACAATGTTTCAGTTTAGTGTTTTAGTTAAATATATTAACCTTCAATTGAAGGAAATTATTGATGTTTTATTGTTAATTTTATTTTTTATCATTTAAAAGTTACTAAAAGTTACTTAAACTAATTGAGGCCTGTACGCTTCATTGAATAAGATCTTTAAAAATGTATTTTTTTTTCACTAAAGGAGAACTCAAATTAGTAATATTTGCGTTTCTGATAGTGGTAAGTACTGTAGCGCCATCTGCAGGATGATAATGGCCTTACAGATGTCTAATCTTCATAATAAAAGACCTCTGTGTACGGTTCAAAAGAAATGAGTACAGCAACGTTATATGAAAACAGTTCGTTGCTGACAAACATGAAGAGTCTTTAAATGGTTAAATAGATCTGCTTATAATGCCTCAAATACATTCGACGACTCTCTATTTCTCCACTAGGTGTCCCTTTCAGATTTTTGGTGAAAACGTTAAATAAATAAAGTTCGTGCATAAAATAGCCTAAGTGAAGAAGAACAACAACAAAGCTATATTTCATCTGCATTATCTAAAAGAAGCCTTGGAAAAGTACAGCCAATTTTATTTCGTTATTGCAAAACTTTTATTTTTTTTTTGCAATTTGTGTATTTTCCAAAACGCGTTCCGTCGTCAGCGCCTACCAGTTTTCGCCCCGCCCGGGCTTCCGTACTTCGCCTCGTTCTCGCTCTCAGTCGGTTCCTGCAGCGAAGATGGCGGAAGCTCCCCCGCGGCCCTGCCGGTTCTTCTGTCACCGGTGTTCGGAAGAGATCAGCCCTCGGCTCCCGGTAAGACGCCGCGGTCTTAACGAGCCTCTCCCGAAGGCTCTGAATCGGTATGGATGCGTGTAACGAAACGAACGGCCTCTTTTATCTCGCGTTTCTCCGCGCTCGCGGTGCTAACGGCTAACAGGCTGCTGGTTGCCAATAGCAACACTCAGGATTAAAATGAGGATTTAATTGAATTCCACTTAATTGGAGAGGTGAGAGTTTAATCAGAGGGACTCGTGGCAGGACTGAGTTTCCAGAGCTTTATGACATCAACTCGGTGATTAGTAGAGCCTGATCATTTCCGTCTTCATTAGCGGGGTGTTGTGTTATTATTGGGTTATAAGTGCTTAGCTGCTCATATTTTGTGTAGTAGATCTTTCCAGTCTTAATATGTTGCTGTGTGGGTTCATTTTCTGTGTCATGTAGAGAGAGCTGCTGGTTAGTTCAATCATATCAAGTGTTGTGATCACAGATATTTATCATTTGATCAATTGCCAATAGATTGATCATTATTTAATATTGGTTATTGTGAAATCTACTGGTTAATACTAACACCTTATGGTCTTTGATGATAAACTAATTCCATTTTTCTGATTAAGTAGTTGGCTTTTACTGATTATTTTACTCTTAGTTGGTGTTTCCTTTTGCCTGAAACTGAGAAGTTGATGTATAAGTTGGTCTAACTCTATTGATCTGTTTTCGTGTGGTTTTGGTGTCTGGTTTGATTCCTGCAGGTCTGGTTTCTTGACCGTAACTGAAGACGAAATTATCGAGAGTAATGGCAGATCAAGATAAAACATGCATCATATGAAATTTAAAAGAAAATACATAAGAGCCTTATAAGTAAAAGGGAAAAATACCTTTAAAATAGAGTAAGAAAGTAAGAATAAATAAACAACGGTGTGGGTATGAAAATGGACAGTGTTAAATATTGTATATTATTAATAATATAGCAGCTCGTGCTAATGAAAGTCTACAAGTTTCTGCTGACACTCATAGAAACGAGGCTGGTACGGTTGGAGAACGACTGGCCCAGGACATGTCAGGAATTCATCCGAGACCTCAGCTCTGTTTGATTTGTCAGGACATACGAGGCCAGAGATCTTTCCGCACATGCTGCTCCTTGTGTGAGGTTTGAGAGGGGCACGTGGAAGAGAATGGATGGAGTCACAAAGCTCTTTTGCTTGTCTCTTCATCGTTCTGTGGCGGTATTATCCTGCCGTCATTGTGCGGAGCCTCTAGAAAGAGCCCCAATAGGTACAGAGTCTGCAGGATAAAGGCATTCTGCGGTATTCATTTGTGGAAAAGTGTTAAATGTACAACTTGTTTATTTGCAGCCTACATCTTGTTGGGCAAAATCTTTCATATCCGAGCCCATGAAGGTGCTGCGGATGTGTAGGGGTTTATGAATGACAGCCGTGACCGTTCTGTGGGAGACTGCTGATGTCAGATCAGTCAAGCTCTTCTGCATCTAGTTCCTTTTTATTTTTAGATCACAAAACAAAGCAGTCATGAGAATCCATGTACTTTATATTTAACTCCTGTTTTTCTTGTTTTTCATGAACTTCTAGGGGCGCGAGGTATGACGATTTTTGATCGTGGACGATAAACTTTTCTCCACGATCTGCTTTTTAAGGAAAATCGTAGTATGGTGCTATTTTATCAGTGTTAACTCAGTGGTAGAGTTCACAATCACAAACGCACATTATTCACTTTAAAGTCTTGCTGATTAAACATTTTATATGTGTACTGTCCGGATGCACTTTTTATTTTTATTTTTTTGGCTAAAATCTTGTTAAACAGTAATATATTAGGCCTGTATTTTTGGCATTCTTTATATTTTATATCTGTTTTCTTCCGGGTTTAGCTTCAGTAATTTTTGCACTTCAGCATTTTTTTGGACCCCAGTTAGATGCCAATATTGTGCTGTAAATACAGTTAGTCAGTAGATTCAGTGGGTGGTGTTAATGTACTGTTGTGACCTGTGTTTTCAGGATTACATCTGTCCACGGTGTGAGTCCGGCTTCATCGAGGAGTTGCCGGAAGAGGGAAGGTAAAGTACTGACCTGCTGCTGTGGATCTGGAGAAGTGATTTCAGTCTGGACCAAAAAAAAGAAAAAATCTAATATTGCATTGTTTTTGCCAAAATGTCTTTCTCTGGATGGGATTCCACATCAGGAAATCGGTTTGCTACATTGAATTCCTCACCCGGAGGAAGACAGCTGAGCTCTAAACACTGTGAATGATTTCTAAAAGCATTAGAAACAGAAACAATAATGTGAAGATTCAGGCTTTTCATCACTGAATATACATTTGCTGTTTTCTTTTTTTTTTTAAATCTCTCTTTCTTTACCTCTTTTTCGCTTTTTTTCAGTTCAGAGAATGGGTCCACATCTACAGCTTCTAATGATCAGAATCGGTCTTCGTTTGAGGTGAGCTATCGTCCACTGTGTCTCTGTAGCTGCTTTAGGCCGCTGAGTTTGCTTGGCATGCTCGGTCCATATATATTGAGTAAAGAGTGAGATTTCTGGCCCACAATGCAAACTTGAACTGAATGCCCTCTTATCCAGGGCAACATGCAGATTAGGCTATGGGTATCATATTCATACATTTCTGAAAGCAGTGTAGAATATTCTCCCAGGCCTCCAGTATTTCTTAGAAAACCAGTTGCCACATTAAGAAAATCACATGTGTGTGTGTGAAACGACTCACCGAAGCTTTACCCCTCACCCGTCAGAATGTGGAACAGCACTTGTTTACGTTCCCGCATGGTTACGGGCAGTTTGCTCTGGGGATCTTCGATGAGGGCTTCGACTTCAGAGCAGGTTTGCCAGCCGAAGATAACCGTGACGCGGAGAACCGCAGAGAGCGGGAGATGGCCTCACGACAGCGCTACGGGGCCAGACAGCCACGGGGACGACACGTTCCTCGGAGACAAGGAGTGCGGCATGAGGGTGTACCCACTTTAGAAGGGTAAGAGTTCAGCAGATGGCACTGTACTGCACGTTTATTCAGTCAGGTCTGAATGATTGGACCTTTTTTATCTTTTCTTTTTGTTATTTATTAAAGAGTGTTCTATTTTGGATTCCCACTATAATGGAAAGGAAATTGTAAGGAGTTTAAAAATATGATTTTCAGGTCTAAAAATGTCAAGATAATAAATTATAATAAAAAAAAAACTAAGTAATATTTAGAAAGTAGATATAGAAATGTGACCTGATCCAGCAAAATGAGTCACAGTGACCCAAATTTCGAAATTGAGGTTTAAAATTGAAAATGATATCCTAGTCAAAGTCATACCTCGATGGTTTTAAAGATATACCCATTTGAATTATGGGTTATTATTAACGTTTTTTCGCACAATGTCTTTTAAAATCCATTGTGTTTAAAGGGATTAACTATTTATTTTACAGCTTAAGATATTTGTGTGTGTGTGTGTCTGTATATATATATATATATATATTTATATTTATTAGGGGTGTGACGGTTCACAAAAATCACGGTTTAGGGCTGGGTGATATATATTGTATGATATATCATGTGCATCTCATCAGTAAAGCCTGTTCTTTGATTAGCACTAAATCTTCGTCAGCTGTTCTCAAAAGGAACGCAGTTTATAAACAGAGCCGTAGATCACTGAGAAGCCGCGCCACTGAATCATCCGCGAAACTAACGCGTAGCTTCTCAGTGATCTACAGCTCTGTTCATAAACTGCATTTAAAAACAGCTGACGGAGATTTAGTGCTAATCAACGAACCGGCTTTCCTGACGCTTTTACTGAGTAAGATCTTGTTTTTTCTTTTTTCTTTCACTTTGAACAACAATGGAGCTATACTTCACATATCTTCTGTTGTTTCTTCTTTCTAAAACACAACCTCCTTCATAACCAAAACCAAATGCTCCTTATAAAAAATCAAATGTAATATTGTAGTAGAAGGTCACAATCTTTCTGTGCTTTGCTAGGAGTGCTAGGAGGGCTCGATAACATTTAGCATTTTCTTAAAAGCCGCGGCTATAAATGTACTGATCGCTGTTACTGATCGATTGTTTTGCTCTGCTCGAATCTGTTGGAAATGCCTGCCTGAATGCAGTCAGCACGTAGCCTTGTTGAGCGTAAGGGTAAGCAACGTTTTTTAGTTTAGTTTTTTTTTCCAAATATAAAAATGTTAGTCTGAATGGTTCGGTTTGTAATGTGTACCGAACCGAAAGCCTCGTGCCGAACGGTTCAACGGTTATTTGAACTACATTTTATTTGAAAGTCTGTTATTTAAAATCTGTTTGGTTCACATCCCTACAGAAAGTTTTCTTTGATTTGGTTTGGTGCCAACTTATTTTGTTTTATTTTTAAGTTTTTGAAATGTGTTTATTTATGTATATAAGGAAGGTAATGTCCTCTAGAGGTCTCTATATTCAGTTCAGGCATACCTCCATTTAAAACTGTCCTAGTACAATATTTAAGGGGCTAAAGGGATAAAAATGGTCTCATTTTGCACAAAACAAGTTAAAGTTTAACACGTGTGGAATAATTCACAAATGATTATTCATTTGTTCACAATTCATAGTTTCCCAGGGCTGCACTGAGCTCACTAGTGCACTAGGGGGCGGTGCACATTTGGGGTTCTCCTTCCAGGTGTTTGGAAAGGCAGAACTTGTCAATGGATTGGTCTAGACACTTGATGGATATGTTTTTGGACCGAACTGATTGGGAGCTTTTTAGACATATCACATGTTATATGTGTGCCATAAGTACAAACATTTTTAGGCCAAACAAAGCAGAAACCGCACCGTTCAACTCCATCAAGCTCACATTATAGTCTCATTTTAAAGTGAACAACCTAATTTAAGTGCCAGAGTGGGTCACAAATATATACCAATGCCATTTAGTTCATATAATAAAAAAAACATATGAATAGTTAATAGTAAATATATATATGTATATATATTCCTGGTCCTGGTTTGGGCGTCTCTGCTGTACACTTAAAAAAAAAAAAAGTATGTTTATCAGAGTGTTGCCAGGAGTAAGGGTGGAGGTTTTTTTTAACATTTGAAAATGTGAATTTGTTTTGTTTTCACAGAATCATTCAGCAGTTAGTAAATGGAATTATTGCTCCAACAGCTATGCCAAACATGGCGATGGGGCCATGGTGAGTCAAATGATCTGTCTTTATGTCATTTGTCAGTCTACGAGAAACCACGGCTGATCACCGGACTCTAAACTGCTGTCTTTCAGGGGAATGCTGCACTCAAACCCAATGGACTATGCATGGGGTGCCAATGGATTAGATGCCATCATAACACAGGTCTCAAGTGGCTTATTGCTTTATCTTATAACCACAAGGAATATGAAACGCTACAGAGCCCGTGTTGCTATTGCAATCAATATCAGTGCATTTAAAAAACAATACAATCACGTACTCCTTTTTTTTGTCCCTGTTGTCGTCCTGTAGTTATTAAATCAGTTTGAAAATACGGGTCCCCCTCCGGCAGACAAAGAGAAAATTAAGAGTCTCCCTACAGTCCAGATAACACAGGAGCATGTGGGTAAGAAGACAGACGTCTGATACACCACCACACACTGCTGGAGCACAGCATCAGTTGATCTGTTTCATGTTTTAGTGGCAGAGCTTCAAACGGGGTGAATGTTGAGATTTCTCAAAGAGGGTTTTGTATGCTGACAGCGTGAGGTGCTTTAGCTTTCTAATTGTGACTGCTAGACGTCCCACATGGTAAAACCCTCTCTGAAGTGCTGCGTCTCCAAATTCATCCACTTTTAAAGAGTCATCGCTGCAGCCGTCAAAACACTGCATTTCTAAAAGATTCTAGTGCAAACTTTAGAGTTCCTGTATTTGTCTCTGTTTTTTGTGAGCAAAGTATTTTTGTGCAAAAAGAAAAGTACGGATGGTATATACAGTTAATAAGAACACGCAAATCGTCTTAGTATGGGGTCATTAAAATAGTTTTAAAGAAATGAATTCTTTTATTCAGCAAGTATGCGTTACGTTGATCAAAAGTGACAACAAAGACATTTTACGTGCATCACAGATTCCACAAAAATATGAAGCAGTACGACAGTAATGTTTTAAACATGGGCAATAATAAGAAATGTTTAAATGAGCATATTAGAGTGATTTCTGAAAGATCATTTGAAATGATGCTGGAAATAAATGACATTTTAACATATTCACATAGAAAATATTATTTATTTGTTATTTGAAATTGTTATGTTTTACAGTAGTTTTGTATTTAAAGCATGAGAAATCTTACCTCAAATTTTGGAATAGATAAACAAATAACACCTAAACGACACTACACTAAATAATCTGCACAATTACTGCTTCTCAGGGGACTGTAGATTTTTGTACAAACGGCTAGTTTCCACTCAGATGTAATGTTTGATCTGGATGTTGATGGTTCCTGTTTCTGACGTGTGTGTGTGTGTGTGTGTTTTTGTGCTTCAGGTTCTGGTCTAGAGTGTCCTGTCTGTAAAGAAGACTACAGCGCGGGGGAGAACGTTAGACAACTTCCTTGCAATCATCTCTTTCATAACGACTGTGTAGTTCCCTGGCTCGAGCAGGTGGCGTTTCTCTTCTGCTTTATTTCATCTCTCCATACTTCATCATCTAACCTCAAAATATTTACAACTTTGGACAATGTTCATTCGCTCGTTAATGAGGGATCCTGATAAAGTCCGTTTCAATCATTTCATGGTTGGTGGTTCTGCTCAGAAAGGCAGGAGTTTGCTAATTGAATTTGTGCTAATAACTGTTCGTCGTGGTATGCAGTTACTTTTTCAAATGAATATGCATGTGTTGCAATTAGAAAGTACTTCTGTAAAAGTAATGCGGCAGGGCTTTCAGAAATATGCTCTCGTCAGACTCAGACACTTCTGACTTGATGACAAGAAAAGGAACAGGATGGGAATAAAGAGGTGAAGTTAGTCATGGCTCAGTGAGAAGCTCATTTCCAGACAAGATTTTTTATAACTTTTACAACTTTTTATATATCGTTATTATTATTATTATCTATATTATGACATTATGAATATAAATCCATCGCAGATGCTCACAAATATTTGTGCTGCTGCTGGAACAAGTTTTAACCGTTTCAAACAGTATTGAAAGAAATCCAATATATGAAATGAATATTTTTTTCATTGTTTTTTCATTGTGTGCAAAAATTAACATCAGTTTCACGTCGTATTCACTTTATATTACAAAATTAAACTGAGAATAATTTCTCATTTTTGTTTAATAACTAGTATTAATATTTAATAAATGATATTAAGATTTAAAGACCCAACACTAATTCAGTAAAATGTTTGAATGTTTTGAAAGCATGCTCAAGGCATTTATTTGATCAAAAATATTGCAGTTTGAGTACATGTTAAAATCTTATTCAGCATCATGTCACATGATCCTCCATTAAAAAGGTTATTTAATTAAAGCTTAAACTAAGATTATAACTTTTTTTTACTTGAAATTAATTAAACTTTAATTAAAATAAGATGTTATTTGTTGTTTCACTTTATGCATTTTTTTAAATAAAAATGAATAAAAAGTATAAAGATTTATAATTTATAATTAAAACTGGTATGTTGGCGATACGAAAATAACTTTTTTTTGTCAATGTGTTTGTGTATAAAGTCGAAAAGAACGGTGTCTTTGTGAACATGCTTTCTCTGTGTGTTTCCCAGCATGACACGTGTCCGGTGTGCAGGAAGAGTTTAAGCGGGCAGAACACAGCCACGGATCCACCCGGCCTATCAGGGATGAACTTCTCCCCCTCTTCCTCCTCCTCGTCCTCCTCCAGCTCTCCGAGCAACGAGAATGCCACCAATAACTCATAAGAGCTCAGTCCACACCCCCAACACATCTACACATCAGCAGCAGCAGCATCATCATCATCTCCTTCCCCTCCACCGGAGACTGATCCGTGACACGGTGGAGCCGGCGCCGAACCTTCCCATCACTACTAACACACACACAGACAGCGCAGAGAGCACGCCAAACCCCCCAGAGAGAGAACAATACACTCTTCTACTGCTTCAGACAGCCTTCCCTTGCTTTTTTTTTTTTTTTTTAAACCGCTGAACTCCAGAGCGATTCATTCCTCAAGGTTTGGGAGCACACGGCAGACGGCACCTGTCCGCGTGACCTGCTTCTAATCAGCAGAGAGCGTGAGAGAAATGCTGATGAAAAGAGAGAGCTGAAGGAAGAGAGAGGATGTTACGCGGCGCTGAGCTGCACGATGATGGACACACAGAGCTGAACTGCGTTTTAGAAGCAGACTGTGTGTCTCTGCAGAGGGACGCGGTCGAGTACAACCTTTTGTTTTTTATCCTTAGGTTTTTATTTTACTGATAAAAGTGGCTGATATGTGAACGTC
This sequence comes from Enteromius unitaeniatus, assembly GCA_032359435.1. Taxonomy (NCBI): domain Eukaryota; kingdom Metazoa; phylum Chordata; class Actinopteri; order Cypriniformes; family Cyprinidae; genus Enteromius; species Enteromius unitaeniatus. Next base: position 18,667,766 of record JAUMHI010000034.1, read on the forward strand.
ATTATGTGTGAATCTCACAAAACCGGTTATGGTCACGGCTCACCCCAAAATCAGAAGAAAAGAGAAACTGTTTTAGAACCGCCCATCGTTTTTGCATTTTTGAATGAAATTTTACAGTTTGTCGTAATGCAAAAAAATCTGATCCTCATTACTCTAATACGATTGATGATTATATTGTTAGTTGTACTGCCTTTAATTTGATATATCATTTTATTACAGTATTTTATATTGTAATACTACATTACGGTAATGAGAATCATTTCGATGCTTTATCTGAAGAGGAATTTTGTAAATAAATGCTTAATTGTAAGAAAATCGAATACTTTTAGGCGAAACACATTTTCTTTTGCTGTTGGGGTTAAATAAAACCGTGTTTTCTGTGATTCACCCATATATATGAAACATATTTATGAAAAAAAACAGTAAATAAGAGCTGCGTCATATTGTGAAAAGCCAAGGCGAACCAAGAACATCTGTGACTGAGGAAAAAGTGCAGGTTTCTCTCCTGATATTTATTTGCACAATATTTTTTTTGTGTGTTTTGTGAGGATGATTAGAACATTGAACAAACAGTAAAGTGTGAATGTTTTTTCTTGGCAACATTTGATATGATTTTCTACATTTAGCATCGTCCTTAAAAATCACAAGAGAAATATATTTTCTCTACTTCACCCGGCATTTTTTGGGCCTTCATCCAAACGAGAATGATGAGAGCTCTCTCTTGCTTTCTCTCACTGTCTTTTTTTTTAAATCTCCTCACATCCAGTTGTCTTTCTCTGTCTGCCACACATATTCAGTGACTTTCAGGTCAAGGCAACTTTTTTTAAAGCTTATTTTAAGTTAAATGGTTTGTTTTTGTAAATCATAATAAAGGAGAAGAACAAATGAAAGAATGAATGTATGTATCACTGCTGATGATGAAATGTTTCATAAAAACTATTTTGTCTCTCCACAGATCACAAACACTAACAGCAAAGTTTCTGTGTTTGTTTTAATTCTTCATACTCTTAACAGACACAGTCAATGGTCAGCACTGAAAATTAGAAATACCTTTTCTTTCTATTTAAAGTTATTTCAATTAACAAATATATATAGTATTGTAATTCTAATCTAACTTAATAGAAATGAGTTCATTTATATTTTATATCAGCAACATTATTCTTATTAATGCAAATTAATTTACACAAGATTTATTTGTTTTTAGCGTTCATTTTTAAATATTCCATTATTTAATTGAAAATTATAATTGTTTTTCATTTCTTTTCTTTTTTTGTATTATACGTTTTAAATGGTCATTTTTTTTCTTCTTAGAAAATTAGTAATTAATTTGTTTATATCTTATATTGGTTACCATTTAATTTCTTTAAATGTGTGTCCATAAATGGCAACAGTAATATGCAGGTATATATTGCAGCTTTTGTGACATTTTATTGTTTATCACTATGTAATCAAATCTCAAATAGTGTAGTGGGTTTTTTTACATGCTCAGCGGCAATTACGGAGCCATTATTTATTAATTTTTGCTGGTTTGCTGCTGCATTTTTAAACTAACCAGTGGTGAGTTAACTGGCTGTTATAATATGATGTATGCCACTCCATCCTTCATCCGCCAAGAGCTGAATCTTGAGACAGAGTCATTAAAACGATGTGCTGGTCGGGTTCAGATGGGACTGAATGATCAGCACACGTCTGCAGAGCTTCAGAAGCAGCTTTGTATGAGTGAAGTGTTGAGTTGTGTGCTGCAGATGTGTGTCTGATCTCCAGCCAGACTCTATTAACAGCTGCTAATTGTGATTATCTGCAAGAGTGACCGGCCTGTTGCTGCAAACCCATTTGGAAGTGAATTTATTGTTGGCTATAAACAGCTCAAGCAGTCCCTGTACGAGCTGCTGTGTGTTTTCAGACTGAGAGCTTTCTCTTTGCCCTCTCGCAGTGTGATTTTAGTGTTTTTATTTCTGTGAGACCACTGAAACAAGCGTGTGTAGAGACTTGTGGGCTGTTTTGGCTTGAGTAAGTTGCTTCACTCTTCTTTTGAGGAATGGAAAGATTTCATAATGTTAAAGGTTCTTCATGAAAACATTGAAGCCAATAAACCAGCTTTATTTTTAAATTGCTGCTTAGCTTTATCACAGATAAACATTGATTGGGCACTAAATGATGTCTAAGTTTCATACAAATACATCTTCAGTGTTATTTTAGTAGTATTTCTGTTCTGCAAGCTGAATACTGGACCTTTTTTTAAATTTGAATAAAATGAAAGCTAAAATACTTTTAAATCACAAGAGCCAATATTTTATTCACAATAGAACGTCGATAACATGTGAATTGTTTAAAAACGGATACATCTTTACCTTTATCCACTAAATGAGCTCATTTCAAATTTGATGCATGCTACAGGTCTCAGAAATGTTGGCACAGGGGGCAACCACGGACTGAAAAAGCAACGGGTTTTGAAAAGATTCAACTGTGAGAATATCTAGCAACTAATTTAATGAATTGACACCAGGTCTATAACATAAAAGGGACGTCTTTCAGAAGTAAAGATGGGCAGAGGCTCTCCAACCTGTGAAGGAGATACTTTAAAAACAACAGTCCTCAACGTCAAAATGCAAAGGCTTTGCAAATCTCATTGTCTACAGTGGATAACATCATCAGAAGATTCAGAGAAACTGGAGAAATCTGTGTCTAAGAGACAAGACCGAAGACCTTTGTTGGACGCCGATGGTCTTCAGGGCCTCAGACGACACTGCATCACTCATCTGCATGATTCTGTCACTGACATTGCTAAATGGGCCCAGGAATACTTCCAGAAACACTCTTGGTAAACACAGTCCTCTGTGCCGTCTTCAGATGCCAACTAAAGCTCTGTCATGCAAAAAAGAAGCCATATGGTCTAGAAGTGCCGTTGTGTCCTGTGGACCAAGACTCATTTAAAATGGTTAGACGAGTCCAAATTTGACATTCTTGTTGGAAATGATAGACGTAGTGTGCTCTGGGCCTTATATGTGCATGTTTTTAAAGGCACTATGAATGCTGAAAGCTAGATAAAGGTTTTAGAGCAACATATGCTCCTCTCCAGATGACATGTTTTTCAGCAGGACAATGCAAAAGCACGTTCTGCAGCTGTTAGGCTTCATAGTAGAAGAGTCCAGAGTTGAATAAGCGATTCCAGATCGCTATATAAAACATTTGCCACATCGTTAAATGTAGTTTCCAGACCAATTTTGGGAGGAAGTGTGTATGAAACCAATCTTTCAATCAGTACCGCTTCCATCGTAAGCCAATCTAGTCACTTACTCTCCACTATAAATAGTCCAATTTCCTTCCCTTCCGTATCTCGTTTGCACTCCCTCCACCTCCCCTTCTCCGCCGCTGGCTCCTCCCTTCGAGCCGGACCCCGAGCCATGCCCTCGTTAGGGCTCTTGTTACTAGGGCTCACTGAACTCCCTGGTTCGCCCCCCGACAGCACACCAAACATGCTTATTTATTTATTTCCATTGAGGAAGCGCGGACTTGTGAAATTAAAAATATGTCAAAAACAATCACAAATTCTTCAGCAGCTGGAAACCTGTATCAGGCAAGAATTTCTGGTGTTAGAACCAAATTCCAACACCAAACCTCCAGAAACTCATAGCCTCGATGGCCAGATGTCTTTAAACTGTTTTTAAAAAGAAGAGGAGATGCTACAAAGTGGTAGACATACCCCCATCCCAAATATTTTAAGACCTGTAGCAGGCATCAAATTTAAAATTTGCTCATTTTGTGCATAATATTGTACCTTATCTTTTATTTCTCATTTTATTCATATTACCGTATTATCATATTACATTTCTGGAATTTAGGTTGCACTTACAATGTTTTGAAATGGCTTTTATTTATACATGTTCAGTTTTTATTTGAATTTTAGCTTTTGCAATTTATTTATTTTTGTCATTTCTCTTTTTTCTATATTTCCAGTCCTTTTCATTTAGTTTTAGAAATTTTACTACTTCAGTGGTAGTTTGTTTTATGTTAGTTAATAGTGAATTTTATATGAATTATAACTTGTGGTATTTTGTTGTTGTTTTTCATTAAAAATATATAATTTTAGCAACTTCAATTATTTTAGTTAATTGCCCAGACAACATTTATTTTCTTTAAACTTTCCATCTAATATTTATGTATTATTCATATCATAAATAGGATCATAAATATTAATACAATTATTAATAAACAATGAATTAGCCTTTATTCTTAAATGTTAAGGTTTCATTTTATTTTTAGTGTATCTAGTAATTTTGCTAATTATGTGCTTTTGTCATTACATAACTTATTTATTGTTATTGTTTGTTTTAAATAAATATAACAACATAGCTTTCAATAATTTTATTTCACACTTAGTTTATTATTGCAAATGAAATCCAAGGCAATGTTTCTTCATCATTATTATTATTTTTTTCATCTTATACTGTATCTTATCTCAGCTTGATTTCAGTTACCGAAAACAACTTTGCTGCTTTTCTAATAATCACAATTAAGTGCGTGATACAGAATTCCCCCAGCCCTGGAAAACCTGGAAATATCAGGGAAACTTGTTTGGATAAGTTCTAGTAAAGATGTTTTCCTGTTAATGCTCAGCGATAAAATAAAATCTCTTAAATGTAATGCATATAAAATGATTTTTGAAAATCTATATCCAGTAATACTTCGCATAACTGGACTGGTCTCTGAAAACCTTGGGAATCCTGTTGATCTCTTGAATCTGAAAAGCTTCCAAGATTGATCCACAGATCTCCTGCTTTCTTGGAACTTTGCCTTTTATGCAAATGAAGCCCAAAGCATCATCCTTAAATGTGTCATACCAGGAAGTGAGTGCCCGGCATTCAGTTCTGCAGAGAGAGAGAGAGAGAAAGAGAGAGAGATTGATCCAGAGCTGCTCAGGTTAAACACTTCCCAAGTGGGGAGCAGAGCGTGTGGCTGGGAGCATGGCGACCCCGGTGACCTCCAGAGGTCAAGCGCTCCATCAGTGAAGGGACACGGCGTCCCACCTCTCTCTCTCCCTCCGTGGGGTTGAGACAACCTTTCAATGTCATTGCTCCGGGCTGCTGTTCTGGAGCCGCTTCACTCTGTCACACATCAGCGTCAGGCAACACAAGGTAAGATCTGACAGTCCGCTGGACTTCCTCCTTAATGACTGCAGTCTGCTGCTGTAGGTCAACATCAATGATATTCAGGGAGGAAGATGACTTGCTTTTTGGAGGGGATGTGCTCAGGAAGATGCTTTCTTGTTGTGGAAGTGGTCAAGAGCAAATGATCGTGTTTACTTCATGTTCGTGTCATGCAAATGTCATGATGACATCAGTGACTTTTTATTGTTGGGATTTTTTCCCAGCCATTTAAACCTGAAAAAATGATGATGTAAAACGAGGAAATGTTTCTGATTATGCAGAAAGTCAATGTGAGAAAATGACAGTTTTCCATGCTTCCGTTGAAGCACACGATGCTCTTTGGAACCAAGGTTATAGTTAATTAAAACCATCAAAAATGTTACTTTAACAATTACTGTTAATTAAATTCAACTTCATATAAAATAATGTAATAGAATATATATGCATTTATTTAGCTTATTTCAGCTTTAGTTAAATTTAAACGTACAATTATTTTTTACATTTTTTTATGTGTTTTAACTAAAATAACACTATTTGGAACATTCACAAAGTTATTATACTGATCATATAATGAGTAATTATATTTCTTATTAACTTATTTAATTATATTATTTGATAAATTTTTATATATTTACAAAATAATTGTAATAATATATGTGTAAGTGTGTCTTTCGTGACACATTTTCCAGCATTTTCATGAAGAAAAAAACCTACCAAATCTTTCACTCATTCAAAAGGAACACATTTGTAACTTATTTACCCCATACTTATTTACATAGTACCATAGTACAGTATTTTGAAAAGGCATTGCCCTATCATTGACGGCTCTCATACCTTTTTGAGAGTGTTTGATATAAAATCCTTCTGAAGATTACAATTTTGAGAGCATTTCGGAAGATAAGGTTATTGAATAGTGGCAGATTTCTTCAAATTAGACTCTGTATTTGTTCTGTTGGAGATCTGACCAGTGCATGTGCACTTTTTGGGGCTCCTGAAGACATTCAACAGGTGTTTTGCAGCATGACCCCAGCGGTCGTCCGGAGCGGTTGCAGTAGCGCCTGAGCGCCGGTAGGTGGCGGACTGCGCTCTGCTCACCGTCATTGAGCGCATCCTCTAGTTTTATGACATCATAACCCCATGACGACAGCTGCAGTTTTAGACACAAAAGTGGCAGACTGTTTATGCGACAGTAGTAACTACAAATATTCCAGCCATCTGTTTGTCAGTCATTGATAGATTCCTGCACAGACACAACAGACTTGATCGATTACTTCCTCAGTCAGCAGGACTGTGAAGACAACAGATGAAGAGAAATAAACATACAGAATTAACGTGGCTCTCATTTTATTATGCTAAATGCGCACAAAAAGGTACAAAAGCTGTCTGAGACCCTTCTCTTACACCAGACTAGTATCTTAAAGGTACATTAGTACCGAAAGTAGATAGAGACAGCTTTCAGAGTAGAAAGTTCATTCATATGTGTTTGTCAATTCATTTATTATTATTATTATTATTATTAATTCAGTGCTGATTTAGGAATCTTGGTGTATCAGAACTGGATCATCTTAAGCATTAAAAACGTTATGACCTTGAGCACAACTCAAGTAACTTCAGAACCTCTAGAATTAATAAGACACGACCTGTTATTGTTTATTAATTTAGCTTAAAGACGATGTTTATTTGATCAAATGTTTCAAACCCTTCGTATAACTGATACAGGTACACCACAAACAGTTAATAAACTAATAGACGTTTCATTTTGTTGGCAAAGAAATCACGTAGGTCTCTCTCTCTCTCTCTCTCTCTCTCTCTCTCTCTCATCATCCCTGCTGATTGGTTTCCCGCTAAAGATAATTACAGGCCAAATCTGATCCGGTGAATGACATGGACCGGAATGAGCTCTCTCCCGGTTCGGATGTTGCCATGACGAAGAAAGCGGCCCATAAGAGCGCGCCGGCGTACCACTGCGCCAAGAGTTGCCTGGAGTCCAACTCGGACGCCGCGGGCTCGAACCTCAAACCCAATCACGTCGTCGCGGAGGAGACGGACGTCGCGGAGGAGGACTCCAAGTTTCAGCATCCGCGTCTGAGGAGAGCAGGAGGAGGGAGCAGCGTGCAGATTAAGAGCTGCGCACCGGGAGGAGGAGCGTCCAGGAGCTCCACTTCCACCGATGCGCGCCTGGGTGATGCTGATGCTGCTCCTGCGGGTCGCCACGACACCGTCAAGGGCGGAGGAGGAGGAGGAGGCAAAGCGTCTACCGTAGTGGCCACCGTGACGGTAGAGGCTTGTAATGCTGCCGAAGGCGACGGCAATCCCTCAGCACCGCTTTCCAGCATGAAATGCAACAAGAACGGGGAGTGCAGGCGGGACTCCGGCACCGGGAGCCTCCGGTCCATCATGTCCAAACCCGACGGGAGCAAGCGGGCGGCGTGCAACTCAACGACCAGCGTGGACGCGACCAGCACGCAGGGGCAGGACGCCTCGAACCCCGGCGTCCCGGAGAAGAAGGATTCCAAAGTGTCCTTTTCCAACGCCCCCAGCAGGAAAGCCTCGTCGTCCATCCACGGCGCGCAGCAGCCCCGCAACTCGGTCACGTTCCTCAAATCCGAGGATGGAGCGCAGGAGGACGGCGAGACGCGGGGCAGCCAGGCGAGCTTCATGCAGCGGCAGTTCAGCAGCATGTTGCAGCCCGGGGTCAATAAATTCTCCCTGCGCATGTACGGGAGCCAGAAGGCGGTGGAGAAGGAGCAGGAGCGGGTCAAATCGGCCGGCAACTGGATCATTCACCCCTACAGCGACTTCAGGTAAGAGAGCGAGTGCTTGGGGAAACTTTGGCACCTTTGAACCAAATGCAAAGTGTGCTTTTCCGTCCCAATTTTCGGATCTTGCACCATTAGTGACTTAGTGGGTATTGTTTATGTCCAGCTGTTATTAAAACAACAGATGCCTCCTCAGATCTATTCTAATGATTGTTTTAAGCATTAATAGTAAAAGGATTTTAATAATGGTCCCATACTTTGGAACTCTAAACCTGTTGATCAGCAGTTTGATTTGGCTCATTTATGATGCATTTTTTAATAAATGTCCTCGTGCATTTGACCAACGCAATTAACACACATATCCTCTCATGAAATTCAGAAATGTAGTGCAGGCTATATGGTTTAAAAAGCAAGACATCCTTGGGATTTTTGTGCAAACACATTGTGGCACCTAAGCATTTTTGTCCATGCTGACTAGATAACAACGTGACACCAAGCTGCTGAATTATTTTTTGAGATAATCACATTCATTCTGTGATGATCATATAATGCATGTGTCACACGGTTTATCCTCAATAAATGCAACGTAGATGTGCCAAACTTTCAGTCAAGTGTTGCTCTGCAGATGGTCATGCTGTCAACCATGTCTCTATTGGTGAGGAACGTCGTTTCAGCTCCACAGTCAGTCTGGACTCCAAATGTTTTGCATGCTATGAAACTACTGGATGACTCTTTACATGAGCTGTGCATTGCTCAGGGTTCATGCATCAGGTTGCATTTGACATTTATGCAACATGTGAGTAAATGATCACTGAATGCTGCAGCAATTAGCAATTTTTATACCATTTCCCCAGATAATAAACAAATATTGTCAATGATGAAAACGTGCATGCAATTTCTCCGTTTAGCCAAGCTATGCAATAACATGCACTCATCCGTGTCATTTTGCATCATCTCCATAGAAAACCTGAAACCGATGCATATTTATTTCAATACTCCCACTCCGTTCAAAGTCATCTCCTCATATCAAAAACCCTCAGCGCCTCTTAGAGCCGATCAGCTGTGCAAACCTTGCGAAAAGAAGCTGCCATTGTGTACGAGTTGCATCAGTCTCCAGTTATGAGTCAGCATGCACCTTAGCGCGCGCTGCTGTGACCTTGAGTTGCACACGTGTGCGGGCACCACGTGGAAACAGATCACATCCGCTCCACGCAGACCTTTATTTCAGACCCTCAGGAATTGACTTGCGCCAGTCACAGCCGTGTGAGACTCAAATATCAGGGGTCTTCTGAGGTTTTCGGCACTCTTGCCCTTTTTACAAGGTCAACATGAAGCTTTCTCTAAAGCACACAATGCAAAGCATTGTTGCATGTATCTTTGTAATGCTAGTGTTATTGATTTTGTTGTTTTCAAAGCAAAACCTGTTTAATATACCTTATGTGGGTGATGTGCATGCTGCAAAAAAAAAATTATATTCACATCAGAAATGTTCACATTGGTCTCTAAATACGCATTGGAATCAGAATATTTTTGTATGCATTTAAATAGCGTAATCAGGATAAACGAATACGTTTGTGTTCTTTTCATGCTATTCTCAATACTGGAGATGCCTGCTTTTGCTATATATTAAGCTGGATTTTCCCCATTTTTGGACGGCAGTTTAATTGACTCATTAATTTTCATTCATGTCTTGAACAAGAGCACCCAAGGGCAGCATGAATTAGAAAATGTAGGTCATGAGAATCTTGAAAATGCATGCCATGACGTTTCTTTAAAAGTTTGTAAAATGCTTTAAAAATATCTCCTGGTTTGAATAACGTGAATTCTCACAATTGTTTGCATATAAAATCTATAGGTCGAAATATGTACAGCTTACTTACAAATGAATGTTTATTCAGTAGTCATTGAATTCATTTCGAATGAATTATAATCATTTAATTAAATAGCTATAAAAATAGCATATGTGTTGGCAAAAATTAATGGATTCTAAATGTATTGCTTTAGTTATTTAGATTTAGTAAAATCCAAAAATGTAAATGAATATAGACTTATAGCTGTCTTTATGAGATTTCTGGAATAATATCTTCCATCTTCCACAGCCAACGATTTATGCATTTACATGAATTCAAATTTGTATTCACAATTGTCATTGTTAAACAATTAATGTTATCACCTTACACATAGGAACCCCATCCAAGGGTTTAGAAATGTGCAGTAGTAAAATCACATAAACCTACCAATTACTTTCTACGGTGTAAAGATGCTGTTACATAAAGCCAATGACTTCTCTTTCTGTCCTGAAGGTTCTACTGGGATTTCACCATGCTTCTGTTCATGGTGGGCAACCTGATCATTATTCCCGTCGGCATCACTTTCTTCAAAGACGAGACGACCACGCCGTGGATCATTTTCAACGTGGTCTCTGACACCTTCTTCCTCATGGACCTGGTGCTCAACTTCCGCACAGGCATCATTATTGAGGACAATTCTGACATAATCTTGGACCCCAAGACCATCAAGAAGAAGTACCTGAAGACCTGGTTTATTGTGGACTTTGTCTCATCTATTCCGGTGGATTATATCTTCCTGATCGTGGAGAAGGGCATAGACTCAGAGGTGTATAAGACGGCGCGAGCACTGAGGATTGTGCGCTTCACTAAAATCCTGAGCTTGCTGAGGCTGCTGCGGCTCTCTCGGCTTATCCGCTACATTCACCAGTGGGAAGAGGTACGTCAACAAACACCACCGCAATCTCACAAACATACCCCATCAAAGAGCCATATTTATCAAATCTGTTAGATATGGAACCCCATTTCCACAGCACACACACAAAAATATCAATTATGACATAGAAAGACATCAAATTATGAGATAAAATTATGACAGAAATTATGAGAAGTCACGACTATGAGGTAAACCAGAAAAAATGATATAAAAACCCTTAATTTTGACTTAAGAAATTATAAGATAAAATATCTAAATTATGAGATAAAAGCAAATTATTATTCTATAAAAATTCTAAATTATGATACAATAGTTGACATACAAATTTGGTAACACTTTCTATGAAGGCATTAAAATGAAAGCAATTCATAAGAACAGTTTTAATGGGTCATATTATTTACTTGTTTGTGATTTTTATAAGAGTATGATCGTTCATAACTCACAATGAACACAATTACAATATAATGATTTATAACTATGCACTATTAATTATATATAAGTCTCATATCATGCGATTTTGCTGTTACTTTATTTAAAGCAGACAAATTCCACTTATACGTAATAGTAATAACTTTACAGCCATAAGATCAGATATCAGATCAGATGAATGTGTAATATGACACATTTGCTTTGAATTTTATTCTGTTGATAAGTAACATGTCATTTTACAGTAGAAAGTTTTAGCTAACTCACATTAGCCTCAATATTAACCTCACACTGAGCACCTAACCACTCACAAGATGTTGTAAGATACTGTGTAGATCTTAAATAAGCAATTTCAAAATATGATATAGTCCATTATAAATGAAGTAGATTTAAAATGGTGTGATAAATGCCATACTCTTAAGTTATAATCACAAATATGTAAATATTATAATGGTATAATCAATGTTTTTATGATTATTTACGAGATGTTATAGCACATTATAGTTTTTTTTTATAATGCATTATGCAGTCATTATAATACCTAATGTCTAATAAATACAGGCTTCACAGAAAGTGTTACCAAAAGTTGTCATTATCATTAGTCATAATCATGAGATAAAAACTCTTAGTCATAACATAAAAACATAAAACTAGTCAAACCTACGATAAAAAGCCAGAATTCTGACAAAAAATGTTTATGATATAACTGATAATGAGATAAAATCCATAATCATAAGATACAAACTCTTAATTCTGACATAAAAAGTAGTCATAATTATGGCAAAAAAATGTATAGTTATGACCTAAGTGAAATAAAATTATTAAAGTCATTTATTTAAATTGTAGCGGTTAGTATTTGTTATAATTATGAATTTAAATTGTTTATTTCACAATTTGACTCCATCTCATAATATAGGCTTTTTATATCACAAGTTATGACTTAGAATTCCTTAATTTGTTATATTTGATTTACCAAGCATACGTTTTTTTTATGGTTTTCCATATTTAAATATACACAATATTTATTTAGTACAAGTACAAGATACTTAACATAAGGCTACTCAGTGTTTTAACTAATGTGGTTTGTTACATAGAAAATGGCATTGGCCTTGGCGTGAACTGCAATATCTGAATGAAATATGAGTGTGAGTGGAGGGTTATTCTCCTGGTAGACACAAATGGACTGTGGATGTTTAGACATACTTAATAGCAATAGAGGACTTGGGTGCAGAGATGTGCCAGTCCCAGTTGGCACACGTGAACCATGGGCTTCCCGGCCCAATCCACTCACATAGTATTCTTTTATTCCTTTTAATGGAGGTTTGATGGAATCTTCAATTAAGCTTTGTTTAAAGGTGTTGTATGTAGGATTACTCTACTACAGCATACAAATACCACAATATGTTTGCAGACATTTAAGAAACTTTCTAAGTTAACATACGTGTTTATTTGAAAAGTAATGCTACAGAATTATTTTGCTTTGAAAACGTGCGCTCTGACCCGGAATGGAACCCTAGGTTGCCAGTTTGGAAAAACACGACGTTTTCCATCATCATTGTGCTCGTTCCAGTTGGTGTCTTTAATTTGGAAACCTGAACGTGTGTCAAGTCTGAGTAGGAGGGGTCGGCTAAAAAAAATATATTGAATTTGAACTGCAATACCTGGTTCAACCACTCAGTGTCAATCCTACATATAGCACCTTAAATGTTGTGATGAATAGGTAGTAGTGACACATCTGTTCTTCTATATTGTGACGCACATCTGAGTGTAAAGGATTATTTAAAAGAAAGAATGCAGGCTGAGATTTGGTTCTAATTCAGCAGGTGCTGATTGGGTGTTGAGATGTGGGCGTGGCACTCAAATGAGAAGGCAGATGAATCTGAGCTGGCATGGGCGGGGTTTAAACATGAGGGTGGGGTTTAAAACTAAATGATTTGGGAAGCTAGTTAAGATATTTTGATTAAACATTACAAGGTCAAAACATTTGTAAAATAAAAAAAAGAAAATTGTTAACAAACAAGTTGAAACGAGGTGTCGCTTTTCACAAACAAATGCTTTATATAAAATCTGTCGATCACTGCAGGATTTGAGTCATGCAAAGGAGGGGTTTGGAAAATTGAATCCTTGAAGGAATCGATTGGGAGTCGTTGAGCAAGTAAGGTAAATGCATAGTATAATAAAAGTGTGTTTTATTTAACCTTGCATGCATCTCAACCTGTTGTTGAGGACTGCCAAAACTAAAATATGAACCTTTCATCACCCGTAATAGGGGCACTTTAAGGATCAGCATTGACCAAGATTTTCTCCTAAAAATCCTTACATTTATACACACAGTTTTGACATATAATGAGACATACAGCATAATAAATAAGTATAGAGAATATAGAGAATAAATATCTGAGATACAGAAGTGTCTCATTAAATCTGTGTGATGTAATCTTCTTGTTGTCTGAGAAAAACAGTTGATATTACAGAAATTTTGTTCCAGTTTTTTTCTGTCCTTTGGGTGCAGAGCTTTGCTAAGAGCAGATGGGGACTTTAACACTGATTAATTGATCAGAAATGTGTTGACGCTTGTCTTGTCAAAGTCAGACAGACTCAAGCCGAGTTCTGATGGGCCTATGAAACAGTTCAGTCACACTTTTGTCTCTAATTAAAGCTCTGTGTCAAAGTCTCTGTCAGTCAATGAGTTTCTGAATCACTGCTCTGGGCATCACCACATTCAGAAAATAAATTGATACACGGTGTCCTCCACTAATATTGGCACCCTTGGTAAATCTGAGCAAAGGTGACTGTGAAAAAAAATCTGCATTGTTTATCTTATTGATCTTTCTTTTAAAAAAAAAAAAAAAAAAAGCCTATTAATGAATTAATTAATTGAAATGGGGAGAAAATCTCATTGTGAAATAAATGTTTTTCTCCAGTACTTGTTGACCACAATTATTGGCACCCCTAGAATTTTTATGAGTAAAAAATCTCTGAAGTATATTCCCATTCATAATCACAATTTTGAGCAATCCAGGGTAATTATGGACATGAAATTATCCATCAACTATTGTGGGAGTGGCCTCTGTCTGTGTGATGCCACACCAACATGCATTTGAGAATGGCTTGATTTCAGAAGGATTTTTCTTTTAATTTAATACATTATTTTAATAAAAATGATCTTTGTCATTGTAGGGTGGTTGTGTACACACACTCCCAACACACATTTCAATCCAAACAGCTTGTAAAAGTACATGCGGCACCCATTTAATCATCAAACAATAAGAATAAAACAAAGAATATATTTATGACGTGCAGCAAAAGATAATTGAGCTCCACAAAATAGTTAAGTGGCTTTAAGAAAAAAAAAAATTCCACCATCAGGGAAATAATTAAGAATTTCCAATCAGCATACAATGTTAGGAAACTGCCTGGAAGAGGACGTGTCTCTATCCTCCTAATACACGGCGAGGAGTAGAGTTTGAGTGGATAAAGACTCTTCAAGGGCCACAGCTGGAGAATTGCAGAAAATAGTTGAGTCTCAGGATCAGAAAACCTTTTAAAAAATTATCAAACAGCTCCTACATCAGCACATGCTGTTCAGGAGGGTTTAAGAAAAATTCTTCTGCTCATCCAAAAACAATCTCCAGCATGTTCAGTTGTCAGACAGGACTGGAACTACAAATGGAACTGGCTTCTATGATC
>JAUMHI010000034.1:18682611-18692642 GCA_032359435.1 Enteromius unitaeniatus
CAAGAACTAATCACTGAGCACACAATGAAGCTTTTGCCATGACTGTCCCAGTCCTCTGAGCTGAACCCTGAGTGAGGGGAACTAAAGAGGAGAACCAACATGGAGCTGGTAATCTAAAGGGTCTGGAGAGATTCTGAATGAAGGAATGCTCACTTTTTTCTCTTATCAGGTGTTCTCCAAACTCTTAAGACATTACAGAAGAAAACGCAGAGCTGTTATTCTGGGAAAAGGACGTAGCAATAATCGGGTGCCAATAATTTTGGCCAACGTTTATTGGAGAAAAACATTTCTTTCGTCATGGGTTTTTCTCCCTATTTTCAATTGTTTTACTTCAATAATAGGTTAGAATTTTGTGATTTTTTAAAATGAAAGATCAAAAGGATAAACAATGCAGATTTATTTTCATAGCCACCTTTTCTCAGATTTACCAATGGTGCCAATATTAGTGGAGGACACTGTGTATGATATCTGTGATGATTTTGCTGTCAGTTTTTCCACTTTATATTAAGTGTTCCTAATACCTGTGTACTTCCATAGTAACAAATGTGTATGTAGTATGTAACAACAGTGTAAGTTTACATTGCTACATAGTATCTACAGCTGTAATATTTCTGTAACTACACAAATGTAACAACCCTCAGAATGGTGTGTGTAAGTACAAATGTGTAACAGGATTAACAGCACTTTTTTAACTTCAATAAGTAGTAACAGGAATTACATAGCTATATTTTGTAACAGCAGTATGTATAAGAGTAACTGGAACAGGGGGTGATCAGGGGGTGTTGTTGGGTAGGTTTAGGGATATGTAAAGTGGGTGGAGTTGGTGCACCTCTGTAATACCAGTGTATATAGGTGTGGCACGGTTTACAAAACCCACAGTTCGGTTTGTATCACGGTTTTAGGGTCACGGTTTTCGGTTCTGTACGGTTCTTGTTATTTTTTCTTTAAATCTTTAACACTCCAGAAATGTACTTCAGTATATGATATACAGCTTAATTATCCACAACTTAGGATACAGTATTAAAAAAGGTGTATCATAAACTGAATTGGAGCCCGAGCATCCTTTCTAAATATCTGTCAGAACTGTATTCATCCTCTAATAGGTAACATGAAATGTTCCCACACACCAGATATTTACGACGCTGGTGCATCCTCAAACTCCGGGCAGCCTTCCTTTTCTCTTCCACTTGCCATTTCTACATGTACAGTATTGTGACCAGCAGCACTCACTCCACACCGTAGACACCTCAATTCTTTTGCACGAAAGGGAAACACACTGACATCACATACGGGGCACGAGGCTACATTGCGCATGTCATAAACCGTCATTTTTTTTCATGAACCGTGCCCCCCCTAGTATATACATGGTAACTCCTCAGGAACTGCCCACTTAATATAAAGTGTAACATTCTGGACACCAACCACAATTTATATGTAAAGCCTAATTTACTGCCCGCTGCTGTGTAACATCAGAGTAATTACATGCTAAATCCATAGCAGTTGTGTGAAGTGATTTAAGACACTGGCATTAATCTTGTCATTTTGTTTCATTTATTAATTTTTCAATAATAATAATAATAAGTCAATAATACATATTTTTTATACAGCGAGAATGCATTAAATTGATCAAGGTGACATTTACAGAAGGTTTCTGTTTTAAATAACACTGTTCTTTAAAACTCCTGAGTTGTGAAGTGCACACACAAGTGATTTTCACAAAAACATGAAGCAGCACAACTGTTTTCAACATTAATAATAGTAATAAATGTTTTCTGTGAGCTACAAACCAGCATATTAGAATGATTTCTGAAGGATCATTTGACACTGAAGAACAGAGTAATGATGCTGAAAATTCAGCTTTGCATCACAAGAATAAATTATATTTAAAAATATATTACAGTAGAAAACAGTTATTTGAAATGTTTCATTTTTTTTGTTAGTATTATTATTAAATAAATACTGCCTTGGTGAGAGTAACATTACAAATTCTTACAGACTCCAAATGGTAGCATATGTAGGTAAATGTATTATTTCTTTTGCACATATGTACAAATAATTAATTATAATTTCCTCGGGTGTTCCTTTAGTAAAAATGACTCATTAAAAACATTAAGAAGTAGATTTGCTATACAGCTATATAGAAGCTGTCACAAAATAAAGATCTCAACTTGTAAATTAATTTGTTTCATGACAAATAGTTGGTCATAATTAACACTGACTCCTCAGTGCCACTTAAATCCCTTACCAATTTACTTAATTAACACTCATTATGCTTCCAGTATGATAATTGTCTAAAAAAACATCCAGGGTCTTCTGCCTTGGGTTATTTGGGATTACCACTGATGTGAGTTTAAACGTTCCCAGCGGAGATGCATTTTATTTGACCCGGAAAATAGTTTGTTCATTAAACCCAAACATGACTTAAACTGAACTCCTGTTGTTCATCAATAACTCCTTGCAGATCGAACAGAATAAGCTCCAGGTCTGTAGCACCAAAGAACTTTCTTTTATCAGTTAAGATGCTGCGGGTGGATAGGGTGGGCTGGCGGTGCAGCCAGGAGCGGCTACTTTGCATAATTATGAGGTTGTGATTGGTAATTTGTCTGCAGTATGCAATTAGACCAATGCTGTACAGAGACCTGGCTTGTTAACTTTGTGTTGGGCTCCTGTAAGAAAGAGCAGTAAAGGTGAGACACAGTGTTCCTGCCTCAGACGCGTTAGCATGCAGAGCACAACTCAACACAATCTACAAACATAAAGCACACCGTTCCTGCAAATGACCTGCTCTTAGAAAACGCGTTATCTAGATGGTTCAGCTCTCCCCGAATGTACAAATGTTTCCTTTGTCCTATATCAACAAGAAGTGCCTATAAACAGGGCTCATTAAATAGAAACCTTGAGATTATTAATACGTTTTTAATGGAAATTATTATTTGTGGAAATGTTTTTAAACACAAATAACAGGTAATTACACTGGCAATTAAAATAAATAACATTTATATGTATATATATATATATATTCTAGTCAAATGATTAATCGCATCCAAAATAAAAGTTTTTGTTTACATAGTAGGCC
Organism: Enteromius unitaeniatus; assembly: GCA_032359435.1. Classification (NCBI taxonomy): domain Eukaryota; kingdom Metazoa; phylum Chordata; class Actinopteri; order Cypriniformes; family Cyprinidae; genus Enteromius; species Enteromius unitaeniatus. The sequence continues at coordinate 18,685,688 of JAUMHI010000034.1, forward strand.
ATATGTGTGTGTACTGTGTATATTTATGATGTATATATAAATATACACATACAGTATTATTTAGAAAATATTTACATGTATTTAAATGTATATATTTATATTCATATCATTGATATTATATAAAAATATATTTAAAATAAATATTTTTTTATGTGTGTGCATTTATATATACACATAATACATATACAAAAAAAACAAATATTATGTAAATAAAATATTTTATGTTAATCGCGATCAGTCATTTGACAGCACTAATATGTATGTTTGTATGTATGATATAAGAATTTTGATAATACATATTTTTTATTATATTTACAGGAGCACTTTACAGTTAGGTTTATCATGAACAAAAATTTGTACAGGATTTAATTTACAAATGTATTATTTTTCTTTTTTACTGAATATTTATGCATAGTACCAATTAACTAATGTAATGTAATGATTAACATTTTTTACAAATCTATTAGTATATGCACAAATACATATTCATTAATGGTGTAGAAGTTTTAAGATGTTATGTTAATATAATATGTTTAATGTTAATAAAAAATTTACATGTCTTAAAGATGTAAAAGTATGTAATTTTTCTGTCTCTAGTGGCTCAAACATATTTGCAAAAATAGTATGAAGCAACTTTTTTTTAACAATATAAATGCCTTCTCCTGGTTAACTGAATACATCCTTGATTAATAAAAGTATACATTTCTTATGGTATAAAGTCATACAAATGTGTGTTTTTAATTATTTTACTATAAATTAAATACTATAAATATCATTTTTTATTTAATACATTTAATATTTTTAATACGTAGGGTTTTTTGCCATCTCATGTGCTTGTAAATGAAGGTTAAGTGTTGATTAGATGTCTAATTCAGCGGTACGCCACAGAGCTCTACTGTAATTATATTATCCTTATAATTATGCATTCCGAGCGCTGTTTTCCTTCACCTGAAAGAGCCACTTAATACACTGAGACTTCTGAGTCAGATAAGTTCAAACAGAAAAACATTTGTTGCATCAATAATCATTTAGAATAGATTTGTTGTTATGCCAAACCAACCGGAGTCACTTTGTGCTGTGTAGAAGATAAACAAAGTCACACAATGGCTTAATATTACAGCACATGAATGTTAAAATGAAAGTAACACATCTTGCCCGGTCCAAGAGCTGCTCATTTAGACAGGTTTATACAATGACCAGCTGAAGTTTGTTTTGGCTTTATGTACCATTTAGATGCAGTGTCTGAGCTGATGAGACCACAGTAATGCACTGGTGTTGGGGTGTTTGGCCTGAGAACAGTTTTATAGAAATATAGACACTTGAAAAAACTAGACAATGCATGCAGACATACTGTAAAGAAAGTGTCTTCTGCTCACCAGGCTGCATTTATGTGATTACAGATACAGTAAAACTGAAATGTTAATACAGTTTTTAATAACAGTTTTCTATTGTACAACACAAGCTTCCAACAAAGGTCTTCGATCTTGTCCCTTACGCCCAGATATTTCTCTAGTTTCCCTGAATCTATACTCTGTAAATGAGATTTACGAAGCCTCTTTTAAATATTCAACAATCTTTTTACGCACTCTTTCACGGACTGGAGTCTCTGCCCATCTTCACTTCTGAGAGACTCTTCCCTTTTATAGCTAATCATGTTACAGACCTGATGTCAATTAACTTAATTAGTTGCTAGATGTTCTCCCAGGTGAAGCTGTAATGAATCGCGGGAGTCGGTAGGATCCATTTGCAATGCTTTAATAATCGTAATCAGACAGGCAGAGGGTCGTAAATCCAGATAACAGAAGTGTAAAGGGCAAAGACAAATCGTAGTCAAGGGACAGGCAAAAGTAGTCAGGGCAGGCGGCGGAAAATCAGAAACCAAAACACAAACAGGAAATCAAACACGGTAAAGCAATACAAGGGTAATAAATGCTCGGAAACGATAGCCGGGGCAAATCGAGACTTCGCGACTGGCAAGGGCGAAAACCCGAGCTTAAATACCCTGGGAAAGGGGCGGAATGGCGCGAAAACCCTGAGGTACGTGGGTTAAAAGGGTCCGGGTGGGAACTAGTACTTGGGCGAAGGTTCCCGCTGCTGTCTGCTGGAGAGGGCCACAGAGGCGCGATCCGTGACAGAATCTTTTCAAAATGTCTTGCTTTTTCAGCTCTTTGTTTCAAAAAACAGTTTTGTTTAAACATTTATGTTCAATAAGAAAACCTAACTTACTTAAAGGTTGTGAGTCAAAAGCACCCGTCTGTTCTTGCAAAGTTATATTTGCCTCACTTTCTAGTCTCTGTGCACAGCCAGCATAGACCGCTCTGTCAGGTTCTGGAATCAGTCCTCAGTAAATGTGCTGAACACATCTGAATATTTTCGTCTTGTAAACCACTGATTTCTAGTTGTGTCCTCTTTTGAAGCACAAATAAAATAGTTTCACTTTTACAACGACACACAGTGTCTCCAGAACATGGCGCTGACAACAACACTATAGCGAGAAAAATAGCTCTGCCTTCTTTCTTTGCATAAACATTTGTTAGGAACTTAAACCCACTCTGTGATGTAGAAAAGTGGAGGCGTGTTTAAACGAGCCGTTTTAGGGGGGTGTGGACTAGTCATAACTTTTATAAAGAATATCTCTTTGGTTTTGACACCGTAGTCTTTGCTACTTTGCAGCTTGTAACACTCCAGAGAGAAAGGAAATCCTGAAATCACATTATATGAACTCAAATTGAATTTTCAGCACATTATTCATTACTAGTTTTCATTCTGATGTGCTGATTTACTGCTCAAGAAACATTTTGAATTATCACCTATGTTAAAAACAGTTTTCTAAAATTTCTATTTTGAATAGAATATTCAGAATAGAAAATTCAAAAGAACAGCATTTATTTCAAATAAAATTTATTTGTAGCATTACAAATGTCTTTGCTGACAAATTGAATGCACCCTTGCTAAATAAAAACATTAATTTATTTTAAACAATCTTTCGAAAACCAGCAGAATCTGCTTGTTGAAATCTATTGTACTTGATGCAGTGCAGCAGGAAGGTGGATTGGCAGGACTGAGTTCTGGATCCTGTTCTACAGGAAGTAAAGCTCCTCTGCGCTCTAGCAAATCCCAGCTGTCCTCATGGAAACCAGATACCAGATACTAAGAATCTCTTAGTTAGCGTTTGCACTGGGAACCGGCTCAGGAAATTGAGTTAGACAGAGTGAATGAACAAATCATCTTCTGAATCCCAGACAAAGCAAAGGCACAATGTTGAGGACGAGTACAGAGAGAAACACAAACAACTGAAGTAAAACTGGATTCTCTGTGGTCAATGAATACAGTACTGTACTTGTCCAAAGTTTGGAAACATTAAGATTTTTAAATGCTTTTAATGAAGTCTCTTATGCTTACCAAGACTGCATTTATGTGCTCTAAAATGCAATACAAAAACATTATTATATATTATTACAAGTTAATGTAAGTGTTTCTATGTGAATAAATGTTCAAATGTAATTTATTGCTGTGATCAAAGCTGAATTTTCAGCATCATTACTCCAGTGTTCAGTGTCACATGATCCTCCAGAAAGCATTCTAATATACTGATTTGCTGCTCAATACGCATTTCTGATTATTGATCAATGCTGAAAACTGTTGTGCTGCTTCATAATTAAACCATTATTTATACCACTTATACCAGACTGGATTAATTATACTTAAAATATATTATAATGTAGAAAACAAGAGAACAATAGAAAACAGTCATTTCAAATTGTAATTATATCTTGCAATATTACTGTTTTATATTGTGTTTTTGCATTTTGTATATTAGTAAACAATGCAATAATACACTGGCTGATTTTCCTTCATTCTTGATCCAGTGCTTCTTATTCAGATTATTCATCTTTAAAAAAGCTAAATGATGTCCGTGAGGCCTGTAGTGAGTGTCTTGCTGTGTAGTTGTCTGCTGACTGATGGACTGCTTTGAGCGGTAACAAATGTCCAGTGTCTGATGGTCATTTGATGTGGAAGATGTTCGATAAGGGTCATTAATCAAGTTAGGTTTTTGTGGCCTGAGTCAATGTTTCTACAGAGAGCAGGTCAATTAAAAAAAGCCTTCTGAAGGATCTCTGAACTTGATCCAGGAGCCGTGTTTGATGGACTCAGTGCTGGGTGTTTATTTTATTTTTATTTTTTTTTATAATTGTATTTATTTTAGCGTAGTGCAACATCATAAATTGTTGGTGTTGTCTAACAGACAAAATGTATTATTTAATTAAATACAATTTTATTTTACTTTATTGTAAAATACACATTATATTATGTTAAATATTAATGCAAAAGATATAAAGGAAGTCTGAACATCATAATTCGTTGCCATTGTCTAACAGACCAAATGTATTTAATTTTAATTAATTATATTTTAAAATACATATTATATTATATTTTAATGCAAAAGACAGAGAGCAAGTCCAAACATCATACTGTAAATGTCACAAACTGGAGGCAGGGAAAACAGCGGATTCATACGCAGATTGTTTATTCAGGAGCGAGGTCTTAAAAGCAGGGTCTATCAGCAAACAGGAATAACGTAGATAGAGCAAGAGAGTAGTCAGTGTCCAGGCGTGAGTCGGTAAACTGTAAATACAATCCAAAAGGCAAAACAGAGAAAGTAGTCGAAAAACAGGCGAGGTCGGTAACAAACAGATCAAAACACAGAGATAAACACGGAGTAGCAAAAGAACAGGAAGACAGTGCAATGGACCGTGACGACACACAAAAACATCTGGGTTAAATTCACATAAAACTAGGTCAGTGGGTGGAGCCAACAATGAAACACCATGACCATAAATGAGTGGGCGGAGACCAGAGTACTGAATGAGAGTCCGTGAATGAAAACAGACACAAACACACACACACACAGCTCGTGGAGAGCTGGAGTGCCATCCAGAGCTGTGCTGGCACATCGTGACAGTAAAGGCCAAATGTATTGTTTATTATTATTTATTTTATTTTAAAGTAAAATACACATTGTATTATAATAATTGTAGTTGATTTTAGTGCAAAAGGGAAAATGTATTCCTGTGCATCATCATTTGTTGCTGCTGTCTAACAGACAAAAAAACAAAACATATATATATATATATATATATATATTTAACAACCATTGTTTAATGTAACCATTTAATGTATTTATATATTTAATGCAACCATTAACAATTGTGAACACATTAATAAAATGGTATTACCTGACAATCAAGATGCAAATTTCTCTTGAAGTGACTCTCTTGAAGTGTTGATAGATGCTGGCTCATCTGTTCATCTGCTTTGATATTCTGTAGAGAGCACACATGAAAAATCAGCTTCAGAAAACAGGAAGAGAAAGAGAGGAGAATGAGACCTGTGGGTACATTTCAAAAGGCACAGAGGTCTGATTAGCTACATGCAAAGTATCTTTCTTCCTTCACTAAGTAAACCCAAGAGGATTCATGTGTAGCTGCTGGGCTTTAGACAAACTCTCTGGACAACCATGTGCCAGAAAGTCTAATCTACAAATCTACTGAGCAAATACTGTAATATATCATTTTTTATGGATTTTTCTATGGACATTTTCTATTTTTTTTTGTTGTTATGAAAATAGCAAATAGATGCTGAAACAGCATTAAATAAAAATATACTAATGATAACAATGTTAGTATAATTTATTAATAGATGAATTCATAGTAAGCTATGAATAGTTCATTTATATGAACTAGATTTATTTATGAAGTTGTATTAATTGATTATTGTTCATCATGAATTCTCGATCATTTAGAAAGCTAATGTAATTTAAAAATATATGTAGAAATGATTGCTGTCAAATTATTAATCACATCCAAAATAAAAGTTTTTGTTTACATAATACATGTGTTTGCTGTATATATATATATATATATATATATATACACTATTATTTTTAAGTATTTACGTATATATATATAAGTGTAAATTTTTCAGTTTTTTAATAGGGAAGTATTGTTGTGTGTCTCCCGTGGTACTAAACAGAGCTGCAGAAATAATCCCTGATCTCAGACAGGTTTCCTGAATATGCTCACTTTTAAATGGACTTTCACAAGCTTCTTCAAATGCTTCTCCTCTGCAGATCTTCCATATGACGTATGACCTGGCGAGCGCAGTTATGAGGATTTTTAACCTGATAGCGATGATGCTGCTGCTGTGTCACTGGGATGGGTGTCTTCAGTTTCTGGTGCCCATGCTGCAAGACTTCCCCTCCGACTGCTGGGTCTCCCTCAACAAGATGGTGGTATGTTTCTAACTTTACATTTTCATATGTTTTTCACAAAGGCACCTTTGCACATGCATAACAAATAACTGTAGAGAACGAGTCTGCCAGGCCGACTCAGCAGACAATACAGCACCCCGCAGTGCAAATATTAAGAAAATTGTTTCATAAAGCGAACCTCCAAGCGGGGTGCCTGAACTGAATAAAATTGAGTTCTATTAACCAGAATCTACTTGTTGATATTACCTGATTGTCGTTGACCAGCTAAATTAAGGTTCCCAGTAGGTGTCTGTTGGATTCAAATGTTGTCTGCAACATCTAATAATGCTTACCTAGTCATAATGAAATTGGTCTACATGCTGCACAAGATGAAAACTTCATTTCTCAGAGGTTGTTCTTTAAAAGCTCAGGAGACTTAATGTTTTCAGTTTTGTGTTAAGTAGTTTTTACAGTAAACTGAAAGTCTGAAATTTTCACACATTCAGAAATAAATATGTTTACGATCCTTGCACACAGAGTCTGAAATTGTAATTTTAAATTTTGTTAATTCATCATCCTTTCCCATTAAAATGCTTGTTATGAATGTGAGCATGCAGAAAATTAAACCTGATCTAAATTTTTCATGACGGACGAAAGTCCTGGAGTGATTTATTTTTTTAATGTGTGAGAATTTCTGAAGAAAAT
>JAUMHI010000034.1:18703671-18720631 GCA_032359435.1 Enteromius unitaeniatus
TGACTATAATGTAAAATTACATTTATTTGATGCAAAGTTGAATTTTCAACATCATTACTCCGTCTTTAGTGTCACACGATTCTTCAGAAATCACTCTAATATGCTCATAGATGCTCTAGAATTATTTCTGATTATTAACATTGAAAAGAGTTGCGCTGCTTAGAAAGTTTGAAAGTATAAAAGAACAGCAATGAAATGAAATAGAAATCTTTTGTAAAATAAATGCGTTGACTTCCAAATCAATTTAATTGACTTTTAATCAATTTAATGCATCCTTATGAAATAAAAAGTATTTATTTCTTTAAAAAATAAATAAATAAAACATTTGGAACAGTAGTGCATATTCTGTAATTGTCTGCTTTCCATTAAGTTTCTCAAAGCATGCATGGGTTTCTCTCTCTAAAGGAGTTATCTAGTAAAAAAGGACAGAGCACATTAAAGCATATTACTAGACTTGTGAGGAATAGACCATTATTCTGATTATAATTCTGGTTACTCTATATTTTAATGTACAATTTACATTTTTGCCTCAATAAACCTCAGTTAATGAGGTAGTGGTTACATTTAGGTATTGACTAGGAATAGAGATGTATTCTTGATAAACAGCCAATATGTTATTAATAGGCATGTTAATAAGCAACTATTTAATAGTGAGAATTGGTTCCTATACTAAAGTAAAAATTTCTTACCCCTAATAAACTTACATTAGTAATTTATTCATAGTTTGAGTCTATATATAATTGTGCCATTATTCTGCAAAATTTAGTTGATTTTTCTGCAGTAGTGCAAAGCTAATCTAACTAAAAAAGTCATTTTGTGTTCCAAGTGTGAACAGGTAATAAAAATGACATTTGCTGTATCTTGGTGATCTGTATCTTTAAGGGGATCATTCATTATGTTGAGACTGTCTGTGCCGCTCTGCACCTGAAACCCGTACCTGACCTGAATCAGTTATGAATTACAAAGATACGATCGCAGACGACGTGACTCATCACACTCATGCTTTCATGTAGGAAAAATGTATGCAGACATGCAAAGCACCGCTGTTATATGAAGCATATGAAAGACTGTCATCTCTCAGGACACCTCGAGCTCAGACTTCAGCGTCTTGTGAGAATTGATCAGCGGTTGATGAAAGAGCGGCTGGTTTTCGTGGAGTGTCTGTTCTGTCTTTCTGTCTGTCTTTGCCGCGGGAGTGTTTTGGACACAGACAGTTCATGCCGTGTTTCTTACAGCACCGGAAAAGGAAGGATGACACATACATTTATATGATTATGTGTCCCTGCATATATTTTATATTGAACGATGCCGTTTGATTTGCGTCATAGCTGTGAGCTCCCTCACATTCAGCTCGGCTGTTGTTTCTGCTCAGTGTGTGTGTGTGTGTGTGTGTGTGCGCGAGCATTGCTTATTTTTATCTCCGCTATAAAAGTGTGTTGACAGAGTACTAAATCTGGAAGGCTGGGAAGCGGTCTGGATACTAAAAGAGATTGACAGAGCCGGACAGATTAGAGCAGGTAGAAGAAAGATGCTGGTCTGCTGTCCCAATGCGATGGAGACACAAACATAGCAATAGCTTTCTTAAAATAAGATTCTTCAATCTGATACGCTGCATTTCAATGCGGTCGCAGTGGCTTTTAGATGTGCATGTCCCACGAAATACAAGTTGTTTTGACACTGAGCGTGTCTGAATAAAAAAAGATTGAAAAGATTAAAAAAATAAAATTTTTGTATTGTATTTTGTAAAAAAAGATTGTATACAGCACTATTTTAATATTATTTATATTAAATATTATATTATATAATATTATAATTTTATATTATAATTATATAATAATATATAATATATAATATTATAATTATATAATATTATATAATTATATTAATATTAATTATATTAATATTAAGTGCTTATTTAATGCATATGCTTTCTACTTAATAATTAGTTAATAGATGGACTAAATTTATTAAGATTTACAAGTATAAAGCTTTACATATGTGTTTTTTTTTTTTAGAGTGCGGTGTTATTTATTATTTTATTTATGTGTTCTAGAATGCTGTGCTTTGGCAATGCATTGTATCAATTGTCAAATTGAACTGAACTGAGAGCTCATGAGTAGGATAATGCACATTTAGACATCCTGTCTTTTTATGGATAATATTTAAGAATTTTTGTAGGAATGACACTTTCTTACAAATACAGTTTATACAACCAATTTTCGGGAGGAGTGCGCGTAGGTAATCATAACCAATCATTCACTTATCTCATCTCCCTATCAAATCTCTAGCCACTCCCTATATCTCCTTCCTTCCGTGTCTCCATCTTAGTATCCCACCTCCTCCCCAGGTCCTCCTTTCATTTCACCAGGGGAGCACTCAGGGTTAGGAACTATTCTCCCTGGGCAGCACACCAAGCTTTGCTTACCTTAATTAATTACCGGCAAGTACGTACTTTTTTTATAATTTGCCTGTAGAACTTTCATACTTTTTAAACAATGTTCTAAATATCAATCACAGGTCAGTTGTTCTAAATCTGTTACTTAATTGTTACAATGTTGCACTTTCTCCTTCTCCAAAATTCACATGTGAGCCAGGTGTTCCCTCACTGATCAGAAAGATATTTCATGTGCCGTATGTTCAGTGTTTTGCTCATAGCGTTATTTCCAGATTTCAAGTGCAGGTGCTGTTTTGTTAAATAATTTCTGTTTAGCAGTTTGAGGGGGAATTAGTACTGCGTCTGGAAAACAGTATTACAGTGCACCTGTTCCGCAGTCGTGTCATAAAGTGTTTTCAGAGGAACAAGCTTTTTATTTGCCCTGTGCAACAGATTTCTTTGTGTCTACTGTCGCTTTCTCATTGTGCCTTCAGAGACACTTCATTAGCAAATAAACAATTTAAACTACCGTTTCTGAAAGGAATTAATGCTGCTATTCAGCAAGGATGCATTAAATTGATTAAAAGTGACAGTAAAGACATTTACAGTGTAATGCTGCAAAAGATTTCTATTTCAAATAAATGCTGTTCTTCTGAACTTTCTATTCATCACAAAACCCTTGAAATAAAAAATATCATGGTCTTCACACAAATAGGAAGCAATACAGCTGTTTTCAACACTGAAACTAATCAGAAATATTTCTGAAGCAGCAAATCAGCATATTAGAATGATTTCTGAAGGATCTTGTGACACTAACGAGTAACAATGCTGAAAATACAGCTTTGAGCACAGGAATATATTGCATTTTACTATATATTACTATAGAAAACAGCTATATTAAATTGAAATAATATTTCCCAATATTACTGTATTTTGGTGAGACTTAATTTGGACATAATTGCAAAGTTGCAAAAAATTTCCCTGGTTTAGTCACTGTGGTCTGTTTTTGAGGATCTTAGTTAAATCCCTTAGCAACAGGTGAAAATGAAACAAAGTCAGAAGGTATGCTCCTCTCCAAACTAATGGTTCTTAGCTAGAATAAGCTGCAGTGTGTGTTAGATATCTTGGCGATAATTAAGAGTCTGGTTGTGTGACTGGAAGTCATGGATCCCCGCTGCTCCAGTGCTCACAGGGGGTCTGAAATATTTTTCAGGAAATAACAAGAAAAGAATTTCAATTACCCCTAATGCTATTGTCATGCATTGTGTTCTTTGATTGGGCGTCGAGCTGAAACTCTCTCTCTTTGTCTCTGTCTCTCTGCAGTCGGCGGCTGCCACTGCCGCAGACTGACACCAAACCGTATCTCTCGGGTTTCACTGAGCTTTCCTTACCGCCCGCTGCTGCTCAGAACTGCCTGAGGAAACAGCCATGACAAACATCCCTAGATCTTCTCTCTCGCTCTGCTTCTCTTTGTTTCTCTAACCTTCTGGAATCATTCGTCTTCTCGGTGCAGAACACTCTAATTTCCGTAATCACCTGTGATTCTTTCACTTCATCTATTAGCAATCTCAAAATATGCAAGAGTTTCCGTCTGTCTCTCCCCATATGGTTGGGTAAACACTGAGACTGTTAGATGAATGCAGTACTTTATCAGTGCTGTTTTGCGTGACTGATTTGTTCTCCCCAAGGATCTCAGGCCTTCAGGATAAAACTGTTCCCGGACAGAGACGTTAGGTTCTTAGGGGGTTTTTCACATTGGTACAGGGCTGGTGTCCTTTCACTTCTGTTGCATCGGCGGGGATGCAGTGGTTCCTTTCTAGTACATTTAAATACTATAAATATATAAATGTTTATAATTTAGCTGATTTGTTTAAATTATTGTACAAATGAAGAACAGTACAACTATTACAAAGAAAACAATAATAATAACAAACATAAGCAAGCAAACAAACAAACACATAAAAATATGTGGCTTGCTTACCCTAAAGATAATTTTACTTGTTTTAAGCAAAACTAGAAACAAAACAAAAATACTAAGCCATTTTTTCTGGAGTAAAACAAGAAATAAATAAATATAAAAATGAAAAAAGAAATGTAAATATACATTTTGAATGTAAACTAATTAACAATGATTGTCCCAATGTCCTTAATCCAAGCCAATACCTAAACTTAACAACTACCTTATTAATTATTAATAGTTAATAGTGACTGGTCCTTAAAATAAAGTGTGACCTAAATGAATAATTTAGTAAGGGCTTCTTTTATGGCTGTAGGGTAGTTAGTGCTATAAACAAAATTGTCAGTCATTCAGTAACTACACATACAATACACACAAGATACTGTAATAGACTACTGAATATGGGAATTATGGTTAGCAGATTAGTTTATTATAAATATTAGATTTATGGTATTTGTTACCTGTACTGGCAAAGTGAGTAATAATTTGCTCTATCTAAATCTAGTAATGATTGTTAAGTCAATTTTATTACGACTGCATCACATATAACCAAAAATAACTTTCTCCAAAAATGGTTTTGGGTTCTTAAAACCTAATGACTCTTCTTTTTTTTTTTTTTGCTGAATAACAGTGACACAGTCTTTTTCTGGATGATTTGACACTCGAGGGTTTGCGTTGAGTTGGCTCACTGTACCTGCAGGTAGAAATGGTCTTAGTGTATTGAGGTGATTTATTCTAGAATCAGTGCGGTGAATAATACAGGTACATCTCTGATCCAAACCTGAAATTAGACTTCTTCATCTTTATTTTCAGCAAGAGGACAACAGGGCTCTCCGGTTTCCATTTATCTGCGATACAGGGAATGAGGATCCAGGGATTTTTTTTGCTTTTACCTAGCCTGGAAAATCTTTATGCAGGAATCAATACGGCGCCCTGGGATTATAATACTGTCATTTAGTCAATTCAGTCTGTTCTAAAACACTGAGGTTGAGAATGTGAGTATGTGAGTGAATGTAAGCACTGCATTTTTAAAAGAATTTATTTGTTAAAAAATGCTACAAAAACAGGAATATTGCTACAATTGAAAAAAACAAAAACAAAATATTGTACATAATATCAAAGCAGAATTCAGTGTCACATAATCCTTTAGAAATCATTATAATATGTTGATTTGCTGCTTAAAAACATTTTTAATAATTACCAATCTTGAAAACAGTTGTGCAGCTTAATGTTTTTGTCTATACCATGATTTGTTTTGTTGTTTAGGATTCTTTGACTTATATGTTTGATCATTGTAATTAATGCTGTCAAAGATGGTTAATCATGATTAATTTCATCGTTTTATTTTTATTTATGTAATATGTGTGTATATACTATATTTATTATGCATATAAAAATACACACACATAAAATATATATATATATTAAAAATATACATGTATTTATGTTAATATAATTTAATATAATTTATATCATATATAAATCTTTAATATATAAACGTAACATATTTGTCTGAAATATTAATTCTTCGCCATTAATCTTTTGGCAATTAATCTTTTAACAGAACTAATTTTAATAAGTCCTTGATAAATAAAATACTAATTTATTTGATGAAAACCTAAACTTTGTAGCGCTATTATCATTTAAAAGAAAATCAGAAATAGTTAATCGTTCATTTTCTGCCAGGACATCGTCCATTAATCTGTATATTTCCTTTAACCCTAAAACACATGATGCCAATTGCGAGTACCAGTACCAGACTGTCCTTCCAGGTTCAGTCCTTAGTCCTCTGTAAAAGCTCTGAACACACTCTAATATCTGTGTTTGGAACAGTGTTGTGTATACAAATCAACACTGATTTCTAGTTGTGTCCTCTTTTGGAAGCACAAACAAATTAGTTTCACTTTCACAACGACACACAGTGTCTCCAGAACATGGTGCCCACAGCAACACTACAGCCAGAATAATAGCTTCACCTTATTTCTTTGCGCGGTGTTTGAAAACCCACTCTGTGATGTAAAAAAGAGATGGTGTGTTTAAACAAGTTAGTTTAGGTGGTGTGGACAAGTGATTACATTTATAAAGCATATATCTTTGGTTTTGAAACTCTTTAAACCCAAAAGAAAGGAAAATTTGAAATCGCATCAAATGACCCCTTTAAAAAATAAATACAACCTCACGTTGTGTTAATCAATGTTTACACATCACCCAAAACCTTTGCAGTCACAAAAATGTTCAGATCAGGTTTCGATTTACTGCATAGACTGAAAGGATGATGAATATGGAAAAAATGCATATGGAAATTTCAGACGTAGTGCTCAATGACCTTGAGTTTGAGCAAAAGCAACAACGATACCAAACACTGCTATTAAATTAAACAACACTTCTGATTACCATATTGCTATACCATGGTATTTAAAAAGGCGTGACAAGAATACCACAGTATTACACTATTGTCCAAAATGTGACATTATATACAATAGCTTTCAGTGCTGTATTTTTATGGTAGTCCTATAGTCTTTTTTTGTAAAGGACTGGAGCTTCTGGTGTTCTAGATGCTTCCCGTGTTCTCTTGAGTACGTGTGATCTGTGTGCTATTTCTGGCGGTGAGAGGATGGTCCCCGTCCTGTCACTGGAGTGAACAGCAGAGATGTGCAGAGGAACAGCAGCAGTCAGAAACACTCAGTGCAATGCTTCAGATTTAGAGCATGTCTAACAGAAAGTCTGTTTATAAATACACACACATGCACACTGAGCAGAGACTCACATAACCGCCTCTTAGGATGGGAGAGACTTTTGATGTGTGGAGGTTTTGCATTTAGAGGTGAGATGCATTTCAGGCCACAGACAGCGAAAAATAATTGTGAGTAATCCAGGCGCAGTTTGATCGGGTTATTCCTTACGAGTGTGGAACATCAACGGACAACTGACCATCTAAACTAGAACACATGTTAATGGCCCATTGATGCTTCATCACAGTGTGTGTGTGTGTTTAACTACAACTGAAAAAAGTGCTGAAGGATTTACTTTGAAACAATAAGAGAGAAATTGTAAAAGAATTACAAAGAAAAAACACTCTTAAAAATAAAGGTGCCTCAAAAGGTTCTTCACAGCGATGCCATGGAAGAACCATTTTGGGTTCCACAAAGAACTGTCTTTCTTGTCTTTTTATAATCCAAAGAACCTTTTTTGGCCACAAAGAAACTTTTATGAAACAGAAAGGTTCTTTAGATTTGAAATGTTCATTATGGAACCATTTAGACAAAAAGGTTTGTGTAACATTAAATTATTATTTTTTTTTAATTATGTAATGATCCAAAACACTGAATGCAACATCATCAAATTAGGTAATATTTTAAAAATCTATAGATTGTTTTGTGTAGCCTTAGTCTGCTTTATGTACAACTGTGAAAATGTATTTTTTACTGCATGTTAGTAAGAGAGACATATAAATAAAGAGAGAGATGGGCGATTAAAGAAAGAGCACTCGTTATTAGAATCATAACAACATTTAAAGCCATGAAAACTGACATTCACACTTCTCAAGAATTATGTTATATGGAACTAATGGAATATGATTTCTGCTCTGATATTTCAAACTAGCTATATTCATATTTATTTCTAGCGATTTCTCTCTGAGAGTTACACACACACAAACACACATATTTATTTAATCTAAATGAGGCAGTATCGTAAAAGTTTATTGCTTTGCATTTATATTAGGTTCGAACAGCTTATTAGGTGACTTTATTTATATTATATTCATGCATTTGAGAGACGCTTTTCTCTTAAGTGAGTTACATTTTAATACAGTTTGCATTTAATCAGTTCATGCATTTCGTGGAAATCAAGACGTGTTAGTGTTGTGGCATTATATGCTCTACACACTATACCAAAAACTCTAGCTTTAAAATAAATTGTATAAATACATGTTTTACATTGTACTCAACATTTGAAAAATACCTGCATCCAATTACGTCTGTAACTAAGTTTATTATTATAAATTATACTGTTGACACAAGCCATACACTTTACCCATACGACCAAACCTTTCCCTATACCATATCCAACCTCAATAGCAGCAAAAGTGTTTTTCTTTCAAGTGTTTTGTTTAAGGACACAATGTACACAATGACTGCATTGTATCAAATAGTTAATTTAAAGTGGTAGGTAAGGCCACATAAGAAAAGGAAAGACATTTTATTAAATAATATAAAGCTTCAACACTAATTTAATAATATCCGAGAAAACTTCTGGTTATGAAGGTAATCCCTCATTCCCTGAAGAATGGAATGGAGACGTTACATATGGGAACTCGCATGAGAGATCAATCACCTCTGAGCTTTATTGAAAAGGCCAATGAAATTGACATGCGCATCCAGCTGCAGCTGCTCACAGCGTGAGTATAAATGAGCAGCTGATGCAGCACATATTCAGGTTTTTGCTGAGGAGCCGAGCCATAGCTCGGCATACAGCGCAAACCAGGGTCATGACAGTAGATGTAACGTTTCCAGCTCTCCCTGTTTTTGAAAAGCCAGGGAGATGGCATCTACCACCCAATGGGCCAAACTTTGTTTGGAGACAGTATTCCCTTTCTGCTGACCTCCATAGCAGACAAAGAGCTGCTGGGAGTGTCTGCCTCCATCTCCTTGCAGGTTTACTACCTTATCGCGGAAAGGTTTCCCTGGATTGCCAAGGGAGGACCTTCGCGGCACGACTGTGCACTCGCAGGAACTCTTTTAGTTTGCTTTCTTCCTTCCGAAAATTATGAGGCGAGGCTCTGAAGTGAAAAGCATCGAATCACTCCGACGTTACATATGGGAACACCCATAGAACAGGCCACGACCCTAGAGGCCGTGTTACACGTGGTCTCCCGCCGATAGGCAAGCTTACTTTTCAAGTTCGTCGGCAGAGGAATCTGCACGTAACTTTTATTTAAACACATAGCTTCTGCATGTGGAATAAAGAATTTCAATATATCGATAAGATTATGGATATAACTGAAGGGAAACACAGCCTTCTGGCTGACTGTGGAGTTATAGAGATTTGTAGCCACTACCTACTGGGCGAAGGTGACCCAGTAGGAACACAGTCTGGAGCTACTCCACTTTAGTTCTGACTGCGGGGCAAGAAGGACTCAGGTTCGGCTATTTAAAGGGAACACTAAGAGAGAAAAGCGCACGGATCCCTTGGGAATGACGCAGCAAGCCGACACCAGCCAGCCTCCAGCCAGTAAGACCTTATACTGATATGCTTGACCCTCCACAAACCGGAGAAGGGGTCTGTGTCGAGGCAATATTGAGACAATAAAAAATACATGTCCTTCAGGTCGATGGCTGCGAACCAATCCTGGCTCTGAATGCATGTTAGTATGCGCTTCGGAGTGAGCATTTTGAATGGCAGCCTGAGAAGGGACCGATTCAAAGCTCGTAGATCCAGGATGGGTCTCAGCCCACCACTCTTCTCATCGCTGTCTGAGCGGACAGTGGTATAGCGGATGCCGCGGTAGCTGGGTGGGCACCTGGCAAACTGAATCGCATAGCCGAGGCATACCGTCTGTATCAACCACTGCAAGGGGCTGAGAAGCGCTATCCAGGCTCCCAGTCAAGTCGCTAGGTAAATCAATGGAGCGTTGACGACGGACCGCTGAACTGGCATTGTGTGCTTCAGTGGGAGTCGGAGCAGGACATCTGGGTGCCGCAGGGGGACGCCCTCGACAACAGGCAGGCAGAGGCGGCACGCTCGGGGACTGGCTGGCCCTCCGAGGCAAAATGTGTGACAACAAGCTGCCGCGGGAAGGATGCGATGGGAGCCGTTTCGTAAACGAGAGGCAGGACCTCATCGTAGCCATGCGCTTGCAGTGAACGCATGACCCATCCACGAAAGCTGTCTCAGTGTGTTCTCGGCCCAGACACGAGAGGTAGTGATCGTATCCGTCCACAGAGGTGAGGAAACTTCCGCACCCAGAAACGCACAGTCGGATCAACATTCCGGAGAACGCTTCACCAACCGCGAAAATTTTATCTTTTCTCCTGGGTTACAACTCCAACCTCACAACGAAAGCTTCTTATATTCACTGAATGCAATCAAGTGCACACCAATATTCATTGGCCTTTTATTTGAAGCTCAAAGGCAATTGGTCTCTCTGGCAAGTTCCAATATTTAACGTCGAAGTGATTTGACTGAAAGGGTAACTGTTATTTTCAGTTGTAAGAATATTTGACCTTATTTCACATTTCACACCAGCCTTGGTGGAAAAAATGGAAAAAGTCCAAAGTGCATATTTCATTAAGTTTTTCATCTTAAACTCCCTGGCAGTCATCAACAACAAAAGTTTTGCATGATCAAGCTCTTCAGAACTAAATCATAGTAGACTATTTCTTGTTTGTTGTGTTCAGGCCTGTGTCATATGTACTGTAATACTATAAAAGTCCCCAAATGTTCCTGAGATGTTAGTATGAATAACATTAGCGTTGACTTGCTGAACCTGTCCTTGTCTGTAACCTTTCACACCGATTTGTAAATGGCTCCATCAGCGGTGACTTAGTTTTCATTGAATTTGTCTGTATACGAGGTGAGAGAGCATGCAGTCTGACGTCATGCAGGTCTATCAGTCCATCTCTATCACATTGCTTTCTTCTGAATTGCCCATTAAACACAATTTTCTTTATCGGTCCATCAGTGAAGCACTTAGATCAACACTGCTGCTTCTTCATCTGAGTAAGTGAACGACATCTTCAGCGTGAAGCATCTGGATCAATGAAATTCTGGGAGAAGCTGTTTGAGGGTATGGATCCACTAGAGGCTGTTCAGAATAGTCCTGCTGATGCACATGGGATGTTTTCCAACACTAATATGAAACGCTTCAGTATAGTCCCTGTGATGACAATGAATATGGGACTGGATGCCCTGTTTGTGCTACTGTGCCTATATGAGGACGTTTTAATAGCCCCTGATGTTTGTTCTGTGAGTTTTACAATTCAAATATTTTTAAACAATGTTTTTTTAAAAGATTAAAGAGAATTCTGTCTATCTGTCTGTCTGTCAGTCAGTCACTGGAAGAACTATAAGCTCTGGGCTGCGTTCTCCGGTAACATTGTCTCTTAGCATGCTACGACTCAAAAGGTACACCTTAACTAAAATTATACCTTTTCTTTCTCCAAACTATACCTGAGGATGTTACTTAAGGTAAACCTTCTTAAGTGTGACCTTAGCAGGTGCTGTCCATTCTGGAGGTGCAGAATAGGTTGATATCGATGCCTCGATGATCCATTGTGCGCTCTTTCCTTCACAGTGGTGTAGGTAAAGTATTGAGAAAATAATGTTCTTTATAAAAAAGCGTTTTAGAAATAGTACAAACTGCATTTATCGGGGCTCATTGAAATATGTAGATGCAGAAATAAATATGTGTATGTACACTTGGCAACGGAGCAGCTCCCATACCACACTGTGACACATTTGGTAAGAATGCTCTCTATTGTGCAGCAATAGAAGTTCACCAGGATGGCTGAGGACAGCCAGTTTTTCTTTAGTGTTCTCAAGAAGAAGGACACCGGCTCAACAGCCATCCTGTTGATGTGGGATCATGTGAGCCTCTTCTCTCCTTCCTGAAGTCCATAATAAGCTTCTTTTTCTTGGTGGTAAGGAGCAGATTATTGTCTTTGCATCACGTGGCTAGATGCAGAGCGTAGCTCCTATTGCTACAATAAGTTGGGACCTGATAGCAGGTTTTTTGTTGTCTTTTTCAAAGCAAACATAAAAGTCATTAAGCTCATTCAGAAATAGGAGTTGCTGGATTTGTAGTCTGTAATGGCCTGAGTGCCCTGCCACAAGCGTCGTGGGTCAGAGTTGGAAAAGTGCTCCTCTAGCTTTAATTTGTAGCAGTGCTTCGCCTTTTTGATGCCCCGCTGCAACTCAGGTTTGCCCTGGAAGTGCTGTAGGCCTGTGTATCACCTGACCTGAAGGCAGTGTTGCGTGCCTTCAGAGGGAGATGCACCTCCATGTTCATCCATGGCTTCTGATTTGGGTATGTGGTGATCTCCTTTTGGTTGGTAACACTGTCTATGGTGGTGTTAATGTAGTCCAGAACAGAAGAAGTGTAATTGTCTAAGCCTGTGTGAGAGCCACAAGTGGCCTGGGAAGCAAACACTCCAGTCTGTGTGTTGAAACCTGTCCTGGAGTGTGATGTCAGCCCCCGCTGGCCACACTTTTGTGGTCTTCACTGATGGCTTCACATGGTTAATGAGGGGGGAGTACTCGGTGGTAAGGAACAAAGAAAGGTGATCTGATTGTGGGGGAGGGGGGTCACAGCATAGGCTTCAGCCATGTTTGTGTATACATGGTCCAAAGTTTTAAATCCCCCACAACAATAAATGCAGCCTCCGGGTGATCAGTCTGTTGTTTACTGATGACCGCATGAAGTTCGTTCATTGCAAGTTTGGCACCAGCATTGGGAGGAATGTAAGCGGCAATTATAATGATGGATGTAAACTCCCGTGGCAGATAAAATGGTCTACACTTAACCATGAGAAACTCTAGGTTAGCTGAGCAGTGTCTTCCAACGATAGCAGAGTTTGTGCACCAAGCTATGTTAACATAAATACACAATCCTCCGTCTATGGTCTTACCGGAGTCATCCGCTGTTCTGTCTGCCCGGAAAGTGTGGTGCTCAGCTAGAGCAATAGCATATATCACTGTTTAGCCATGTTTCGGGGAAAATCATGAAATTGCAGTTCCAGAGACTTTTTCTGTGGTTGAATCGGAGTCAAATCTCGTCCATTTTGTTCACCAGTGACCATACATTGGCGAGACAAATGCAAGGCAAAGAGATCTGGTGTGGTGTTAGCTGTAGCTCTTAGCCTTCCGTGCTTCCCCCATCTTTGTTTGTGGTCTCGACGGCGTCTTCGAGCACTTCCGCCCGGTCAGGTAGGACGCACAAGCTCGGGTGTTCTGGCGATCTAATGGACGAGTCGAAGGTTGCTGATAAAACGAATGAGCAGGAAAAATACTGCAAAACTGCAGAAACTGGAGAGACACTGAGCCTTGCGATGTATACGTGGCGCCATCTTGGTCTTTTTTTTTTAAATGCTATTATATTTTCAAATATCAAGGAAAATTATTATTGTTATAGTTAGTTTTGAAGCTCTGGAAGTCCTAGAAATCTCAAATCTATTCTATTGAACTTTGTTATTTGAAAGGATCAAATAAAAATGTTATGTTTTTCATGTGACCTCCTTTTAAGAGCAATCTTTGAACACTGTTGACCTGGCGCTGGCGCGGAGAGATGCAGCCCACTTTTATGTTCGTATGAAGTTGTGGAATGAGAGCAGTAGTGGGACCTTTGTAAAGCTCAACACACAGGCAATTATTCTCACAAGTGGTTCAGGGACCTTTACAGGTGCTCCACGAATGCCAGCACCAGCAGATGCTGCTGTGCAACAGGAACACACACGACTGGAATGCTAATGCCTCCGCTCTGACCTGCTTTCTTTGTTTTGCCTAAATCATTCCATCATTTCTGTTCTCTTTCTGTCTCCCCAAATAACACAGTTTGAGGGATGCTCGGCTTGTTAGTGTTAACTAATGACCTGAGGCTGGTAAAAACATGGACCTGGATCACAGCAATGAGAGAAAACATGAAAGTTTTTTCGCTAACACTGATGTTTTTCCAACAACCTTTTTGGACCAAGTTTAGTGGTAAACTGAAGTTTAAGTAAACTTGTTAAAAACAATTTATCACCTTTTTACTAGTCTTTTCACAGGAGACCCCACCGTGCTTTAATAAAGACTTCCAATCTAAAATTAATATGCCTTATGTGGTAGAAATGTAGAAAGGTAGATGTTTTATTAATAACCCACCCTCTGTTTTGCTATTTAATAGCATTTTATGAATTATAATTGAATGCAGTTAAATTACATTTTTAGCCTTTCAGAACAATTGTACATAATTACAGCTTGATCAAATGGTACCTACCTATTTTATCTCTTGTCCTTTATCCCAAGCTCTTCCCTGACATAGTTTTTCCTTTGTAGCAGGGGTATTTTAGTATCACTGAAATGATATTATAGTTTTTAAAATGATTATATATGTGTGTATATATATATATATATATATATACATATATTGTATTGCATATACAGTGGGGCAAAAACTATTTAGTCAGCCACCAATTGTGCTCCCACTTAAATCCAGAAAATCACATTGTAGGATTTAAAAAAAAAATATTTGCAAATTATGGTGGAAAATAAGTATTTGGTCAATAACAGAATTTCATCTCAATACTCTGTTATACACCCTTTGTTGGCAATGACAGAGGTCAAAGGTTTTCTATAAGTCTTCACAAGGTTTTCACACACTGTTGCTGGTATTTTGGCCCATTTCTCCATGCAGGTCTCCTCTAGAGCAATAATGTTTTGGGGCTGTCGATGGACAACAACTCCCTCCAAAGATTTTCAATGGGGTTGAGATCTGGAGACTGGCTAGGCCACACCAAGACCTTAAAATGCTTCTTACGAAGCCACTCCTTCGTTGGCCGGGCGGTGTGTTTAGGTTCATTGTCATGCTGGAAGACCCAGCCACGTTTTATAAATGCCCTTGCTGATGGAAGGTTTTCACTCTGATTTACATGGATCAGTCGTCCTGGTCCCTTTTTGTAGAAAAACAGCCTGAAAAAGCATGATGTTTTCACCCCCGTGCTTCACAGTAGGTATGGTGTTCTCAACTCAACTCAGCATTCTTTTTCCTCCAAACATCATAAGTTGAGTTTTTACCAAAATGTTCTATTTTGGTTTCATCTCACCATATGACATTCTCCCAATCCTCTTCTGGATCATCCAAATGCTCTCTATCAAACTTCAGATGGGCCTGGACATGTACTGGCTTAAGCAGGGGGACACATCTGGCACTGCAGGATTTGAGTCCCTGGTGGTGCAGTGTATTACTGTTACAGGTCATTCACTAGGTCCCCCGTGTGGTTCTGGGATTTTTGCTCACAGTTCTTGTGATCATTTTGACCCCACGGGGTGAGATCTTGCTTGGAACCCCAGATTGAGGGAGATTATCAGTGGTGTTGTATGTTTTCCATTTTCTAATAATTGCTCCCACAGGTGATTTCTTCACACGGAGCTGCTTACCTATTGCAGATTTAGTCTTCCCAGCCTGGTGCAGGTCTACAATTTAGTTTGTGGTGTCCATTGACAGCTCTTTGGTCTTGGCCATAGTGGAGGTTGGAGTGTGACTGTTTGAGGTTGTGGACAGGTATCTTTTCTACTGATAACAAGTCCAAACAGATGCCATTAGCACGGGTAACAGAGGAGCCTCTTAAAGAAGAAGTTACAGCTAGAAATCTTGCTTGTTTGTAGGTGACCAAATACTTATTTTACAGAGGAATTTACCAATTAATTCATTAAAAATCCTACAATGTGATTTCCAGGATTTTTTTTCTAATTTTTTCTCTCAGAGTTGAGGTATGCCTATGATGAAAATTACAGGCCTCTCTTATTTTTTTAAATGGGAGAAGTACACAATTGGTGGCTGACTAAATACTTTTATGCCCCACTGTATATTGCTATGTTTGGTATATTATGTATGGTTTGTGAGTGTTAATTTAAGATTAAAGGAGTATATTCTTAGACTACAATGGTCAGGGCCCAGTTTCTCGAAAGCTTCTTATCGCTAAGTAGTTCTTAAGTTGTACCTTAACCTCTCTCTTAACGTTATGGCACATTTCCCGAAACGTTCTTACGCTAAGTATCTCTTAGCTAAGTCACACATTCGTAAGGTTGGTCTAGATCAACCTTAACTCATTCTTAGCGTAGTTTCAGCTCAAGACGCTAGTCGCCGCTACTGAGCAGCAGTCTTTATTAATCGGTGGTGTATGCAAGCACATTATGGCACGTTATCAAAGTCCTATTAATTATGGAATATACTGTAATCGAGTTTAAGAATTTTATTTTATTTTATATCAGTACTAATAGAGTGACTTTTAAGTAGCCTCTTTCATAATGTGACTAAGGCATCAATATTGCCAGTCACTTTTAATATTGAACAGGTGGCAAACAATTTGGCTCTAATGCTAAGATCGCATAAAGGGGTAATCATGGTGGCCTCCAGAAAGCAACAGATATGGCTGCGATACAGCGTGTTCTTGTGCTAAACCAAAGACGGCGCCGTCCGCGGAGCCATGTCGTGCATGTAAATTTTTTTTTTAGGCAAAACTTCAGCCCTCTTTATATTTTGCCTGAGGTGGCTATTTTAAAAAAGTTTCGTCTTCCAAGGCAACAGATTCTGAAACTTCTTGACCTGCTCGGACCTGCGCTTGCCAGGCCAATGTGTCGCTTTACGTCCTGATGTCCAGCTGCTTGCAGCGCTAAGATTTTATGCTACCGGGAGCTTCATGGAGGTCGGGGGAGAAGGCTACGGCCTCAGCAAATCCTCTGTGTGGAGGTGCGTCCTCGCTGTTACTAACGCCCTTCTGCGCCATGCTGGGGATTGGATTAGACTGCCAGCAACACGCCAGGAGGTCCAGGAGGTGCACCAGGGCTGCCATGCCATTGCTGGCATTTCTAGAGTCCTAGGCTAAATAGAGCAACATTTTACACATAGGTTTTATTGCTATATGGAATCAGTT
>JAUMHI010000034.1:18724549-18735852 GCA_032359435.1 Enteromius unitaeniatus
AACGAGCTCAGCCAACGTCTGTTTGTTGGGGCTGAGTATATATGGAGTGCAGGTGATTGGAACAGGTGCTAGTACTCAGGTGAGTGTGATCTGGTTATTAGTGCTGACTCAGGAGTTCCAGGTTATGATGGTTCTGTGACTGATCCAGGGACAGGTGTTTGTGAAGATGTGACAATGATGGCCATGAATTAAGAATATGCTTCCTTGTTTTAGAACATTTAGCCAGAAACAACGCTCTTAATGATGGATTTGTTTCTTACAAACATGCAGCTTCTCAAAAGTTAACTGTTGGAGTGCTGTGGATTACTGTAAAGTTTTTATCAACTGTTTTGACTGTTTTCATTGATTGTACCCATTCACTGCAGAGCATCCGTTGGTGAGCAACTAATCAAATGCTGCAAAAAAGCTTCTCTTAATCTGTTCCAATGAAGAAACAAACTCATCTTCATCTTTGTCTGCCTCAGGGTGAGTACATTTTCAGCAAATGTTCATTTTTGGGTGAACTATTCCTTTAAGGACATCCACAGTCATGTGACCTATGCTAGAAAGCTGATTTAATTTGGCCATGAAATATTACATCACAAATGTTCAACTACAACTAAGAATCTCCTCTTTTACACTGAAGTGTAAGCATTATAAATCCCCCTTCCTAATGTAGGTCATCTGTTAATGCAGTAAGTCCAGTCCAAATGTGTGAAATAAAGCTCAGTCCAGAATTACTGGGTCATTACTCTATGCTCAAACAAGCAGAGCACTGTAGTCATGCCATTACCCAAATCAAAACATCATAATTCACCACAAGTGCTCCAATTCATTACAGAGTGGATGGCCAAATGGAGGCCACATTTCCATAGATTACAGCTTGATCTCATCTACTGTGCGGGCGCTGCCAGCGGTCAGCTTTACTCTGCCATGTGAACGACTTTTACCATAATTAGCCTCATTGGCAGCTTTCAGTGTTTCTATAAATATACTACCGCTCAGAGAGAGAGAGAGAACATGTGTAAGGTGCTTTGTCAGCAGTAACCCCCAGCCGGCACAGAGAGCAGATAAATGCTTGACCTCCCCGAGGAGCTGTTTAGACAGCTGTAATACCTGTATACAACTCCCACTGGCCTCCTCAACCAGAAACACATTTCCCTGGCCATTACTAGACTTGACTTTCTCTAAAAGTTCATCAGAGTGAGACTTTGTCATTTGTTTACATTGGTGCATGTAGTGAATAAAAAAAGTGTAAGATATCATCCAGCAGTATTACACTGTTCTTTCAATTAACTCTTGACCCACTTCCGTCACTAAAAGCAAGGTCAATTGAATCTCACTGAAGATGAGGACCGTGTCTGTATTGAGTTTAAAGTGTCTATATTATGGTGTTATAAAAGGCTCAGGTTGTGGCAGCCTTAAACAACAGTCACAGCCACTACTACGATGAAAGCGAAGAAAGCACTTGCGTTTCAATACATAATAGAATTGTAAATGCAGCCTCCTTACGGTTTGTCCCTGACGCATTCATAATTATTACTTCGGCCGGTTCTGCGTGGTAAGACTTATGCATGCAGTTGAGCTTATTAGGCTATGTAGGCAATTAAAGGCTCATCATAATGAGCTTAATTATTTATTAATAAATGTGCAATTAGTTGATTATAATTGTTAATATGTACTAGTCGACCAGAAAAATCTTTAGTCGAAGGCAGCCCTAGTTCTTGCATAAAAGAAATGCCTAGATGCAGAGCAAACAACAAGATGCATCAGAGCAGTTGCATATTTTTCTAGACCAACTATTAAAATGATAACACTGTGAAATGCAAGAATGTGTCCTCTGTCTGCCAGCAGTGCAAAAGAGGAGCCTGCAAATGCCTGTGTTTCAACTTATCTACAAATCATGTGTTTGTCTTGGTTGATTTCCAAAACTTCCCTGTTACACATTTGATTTTGTAATGAATGGTCTCGCTTCTCAGCGGTGAAAGAAGGCAGGGAGACGTGAATTCAAGAAAACAGGAAACATTTAATTAAACAACACTGGATACAAGGCTGGCTGACGATTATGCAGAGACAATCACATCAATGACTGACATTTGAAAAAGACACAAGGCAAGGTACATATGGACACAGGAACAATCAAGGAAACGCAAAACACGACTGGCAGGGGATGCTAATCGAAGGGGCAGGGTTACAAATGAGGCAAGACACGTGTTACCTGAATGAAAACAAAAACAAAGAGTGAACACGAGGACCAGGTACGACAAGACAGACACCGTGACAGATAACTTCTAACCACTGCATTAAAGTCAGTTTGAAATGTCATACAGACAATGTTATTTTGCTTTGGATGTTAAAATAGGTTCTCAATACAAGCAATAAGAGGCCATTCACAGAGCGTACATTCAATAACAAGATACATCAGAGCAATTAGATATTTATACAGATCAGCAATTAAAAGAATGCAAGAACGAGTCCTGTGTCAAAAGCAATGGATTGCTGGAACAGTGTGAAGAGCCTGTAAATGCTGTAAATGTCTCAGAGTGACCTAGAGAGTAGTGTAGTGTCACTCTAATTTCTCACTGCGGTTCTGGAGGAGATACACTTAATGAGAGAGTTGGATGGATGGATAGAGAGATAGAGAGTGAGAGAGGGAGAGAGGATAAAAGTACTGGTGTTCTCCCCAGGGTTTCTCTTTAAAGGCCCGGCCTCACACATCCACCGACAATACACTGAACGCCTGAATAAATCATGTTTCCTTCCCGAGGCTGACCCCTTTCCTGTCAGAGAGAGAGCATTAGCTGTCGGCTCTTTTCTCTTCACCTGCTCCGTCCGTTTAGAGATCTGAGTGATGGCTTTTGGTCGGCTAATTACTCGTCAACAAAACGCAGCTTTGAACAAGGCACAAGCGCTAAATAAATAGATGCGAGTGAGCGTGCATGCATTTGGTGATGAGATATTTCGTCAAACACGTTGCATGAGTCGTCAAATGTGGAGCACGAAGGTCTTATGACGTCAGCAGTGAGTCAGACACCTTCAGGCCACATACATTGATTTTCCTGCAACTCACCAAAGCCACCAAAATTCCAATCAGTGTGAGAAATCGCTCTCTGTCCTTGATATTGTCCTTTCTAGCTCTCTCTTTTTATGTGCAGCTTGGCTGAAATGCATAAAAGAGTTTCCGTCAGGGCTAAAAGGACGTTCGCTCCTACAGTGACGAAGCAACCCTGAAGTCATTTGTTTTCCAAGAGTGTGGGCGATCTTTAGGGATGTGAATGATGGGAACACTGACTGCTGGACGGTGGAACGAAGTTGAGAAAACCAAGCTTCATGCAAATGAGCAGTGATGCAGTGTATCAAAGCCGTTTCAAAAGGTCAGTTACTTTGTTTTGGCCAAACATTGTTGCTGTTTTTTACAGAGAAAGCAATGCAATAATGCAAAAAGTCAACTGAAGATGGCAGACAAAGCAAGTAATATCATACTTTATAATGGTTTAAAATAGCATTTTTGCATATTGTTGCAAAGATGTAAACTGTTGCACAGCTCTGTAAATTGGATTTCCAAATACATTTGTGACACTAGACCAAAATAGTCAAGTAGCACGGGTAGCAATAGCCAACAATACTTTGTATGGGTCAAAATTATCGATGCCAAAAATTATTAGGATATTAAGTAACGATCACGTGCCATGAAGATAATATGTAGTTTTCCTAGAGCATAAATATATCTAAACAATAGCAATATGCATTGCTGAGAAATTCATTTGGACAGCTTAAAAGGTGATTTACTTAATATTTAAAGTATTTTGCTTTCTCAGATTCCAGATATTCAAATAGTTGTATCTCAGCCAAATATTGTCTTATTCTAACAAAGCCATAAATCAATGCAAACTTATTCATTCTGCTTTCATATGATATATAATAAAAATATATTTCAATTTAAAAACATTGACCTTAATGACTGGTAGAGTTGGGGTACTCTGACTCGGGTACAGTTTTTAAAAGACTTGGACTCGAATTAAGTGGACTCTAAAGAGTGGTTTGGTCTAAGTTAATTTTACATACACACAGTATACTCACCTATAGGTCAATGTGTTATATTGCAAATCTCAACTGCTTTATTGCTTGTAATTAACAGAAAAAATTACGCACATCAAATTGTAAACATTATTATCGCACAGCTCTCTCTCAAGAAATATATTGTCATCAGCTCACATAAAGCAATATACAATGCAGCATATCTCAACTGCCTGATGTCAGGCCGTAGGCGTGCTCTGTGTATGTTTATCTGTTCCATGTGCTTTTGTGTTTTGTTTTCATTCACCCATGTGCTCCTCTCATTTGTAACCCCGTCCTGCTCATTAGTGTTTGATCCTCTGCCAGCCGTGTCTACCAGGTGTCTTGTGTTTTGTCTTTGATTAGTCTGTGCATTTAAACCATGCTCTGTCTAGTGTTCAGTGTCAGTCGTTGATTGTAGTTTGATGTGGATTCATGTATGTACGCTCTTGTCTCTGCACTTTCGGCAGCTTTCCTGTATCACGTTATGTTGGATTAAATGTTTATTGCAAGTTTCTGTCTCATCGTCTCCTTGCCTGCTGAGAAGCGAGACATCTACAGCACAGCAACACATCGTGACAGAACGACTGACCAAAAACGAGATGCCGTTTACTGGAAGGAACGGGACTGTGTGGTGTGCAGTCTGGCTCAATTATAAAGTCAGAGGAACTAAGTTTAACCCCATCAGTGCCGGTGTCTCAGTCAGTCAAGCAGTTGTCGGTCCTCGCAGTTCCTAGCCTGCAAATAACAGGTCCTAATCCTGTTCCACGGTATGAGGAGCCATGTTCAGTAGCGTTGGTCTGTGATTTGGGTTCGTGGTGGCCGGATCCTGACCCAGTCTGTGATCCAGATCCTGTGTGGCCGGGTCCTCCAGACGCAGTCTGTGATCCAGAACCTGCGTGCCTGGATCCGCCAGACCCGGTCTGTGATCCGAATTCACCTGAGCTCCACGAGGCCTGTGAGGCCCCTTGGCCTGAACCTCCGGAACCAGTGTGTGGGTCCACCAGGGGCTGCACTACCTCTGCAGATGTCGCTTTCGGACGTAGAATCCCCAGAGGCCTCATGGATGGCTGCACCGCCCCGGTGGGCCTCTCTGCTGCCTTCTCCACCCAGAAGGAGGTCTCCGCCACCTGTTCCACCCCGATGGGCTTCTTCACCGCCTGCTCCGCCCAGAGGGAGGTCTCTGCCGCCTGTTCTGCCCCAGTGAGCTTCTGATAGTGTAGTTTGATGTGGATTCATGTATGTACGCTCATCTTTGCACTTTCGGCAGCTTTCCTGTATCAAATTACAGGAAGGATTAAATGTTTATTGCACGTTTCTGCCTCATCGTCTCCTTGCCCGCTGAGAAGCGAGACAGCTACAGCACAGCAACACATCGTGACACCTGGTTTTTATTTACTTTGTCACAAAATACAAAGTATATAAAAACAGCTCTATATACAGTATAATGTTATTAGATATATACAGCCTTATCTGAAAGTACACATGATATATGCCTACTTTAGCAAATCTCAGCTCAAAAATGTAGTAATATTACCATCCAGCTCTTAAATATTAGTATGTCCAACTTATCCACATCCATACATTATATTCAGATATACTATACAGGCAATCTCATCTGCATGATTGCTTGTGTTGTAAATCACATGTAAACAATATTATCACCCAGCTCTAATCTGCTAAATGTGCCTATAAGGCATCAAGATATTAAGATATTATAAACATGACGATTTTTTGTAAAGCTGCTTTGAAACAATATGTGTGGTGAAAAAAATTAGTAATGCACTGACAAACATTTTAGAAATGGGCTGTATAAGTTTGATCCTTGCATTGATAATTGTTTGTGACAGTTTTGTTTAAAATCTGACTCATTAAACACTGTTGCAATCTATGTGCAATTAGTTTCCCCTCCAAAATGCTAATTTATAGTGGCAATAAAACAGATTTCCAGTTGAATTAGCATAGGAATTTTATTTTTATTTTTTACTGGCAGTACATACCACCTGTGTTCAGATGTGAAGAAGCTTACAGTACTTCAGTTGTGGACTCCACCAGGTATCAGCAGGATTGCTAATGAGTTCCAGTCTGTCAGGACTGCGTATTCTCCAACTGCATCGGCATGACGAGTTTTCCATACTAATCATTCCCTCTCGCATACTATTTGCATAATGAGTCTCAATATTTGTCACTTCAATAATTTATAAATTCAAATTGCATTGTGAGATATATGCAGACAAGCAGACAAGCTCGATGACATGTTATACCGTCAGGTTAAAATACATTCTTCTATGCAATATTAAGACTAATATGCATATACTGCAACTATAGGTAAGATCATTGTTTTTTGTCCAAAAAGTGTAAAAACCCTACAAGAAAGAAACTTTGAGTAAGGTTTTTTCAATAATGCTTGTTTTATGTAAAGTTTATGCTTGCAACAAAACCAAAACGGCCATGTTTTCAATATTATGTTAGATTAGAATAAGTGTGCCATTAGTTATGCTATTTTTTAAAATATATATGTAAAAGTTTACATATGCCTTTACATGAATTTATTAATGCAATTCAGTGTAATTATGTTTTATTACATGCTTTCCCTTAAAATCAAACTTATTTTTTAATAACTTATAGTTATTTTTAACCCTTATGCTCTGCTGAAAATCCATGACCTAATTTGATATTTGTAAATCTCTTCTTTACATCATTTGTAATTCTCTCATTTTGATATTTTATTTCTTGTATTCAATCTTTTCTTTCAAAAGGCGAACATTTTCATTAATTTTAGTAGTGATGATTCGGTACTAACCAGTTTTTGAGAATAAAAAGTATTGTTTGTGTGTAATTTTCTTGATAACACTTTAGTTTAGGAACTAATTCTCACTGTTAACTAATTGTTTATTAGCATGCATGTTACTAGTATATTGGTGGTTTTAGTTTAAAGCTCATATAACTGGCTTATTCTGCATGTCCACATTTTAGATCCCTTAATCAAACCCATACCTAAACATGACAAATACCGGACTAACTACTAATGAGTAGCAAATTGGGAGTTTGCTGTGGCAAAATTCATAGTTAATAAGTAATTGTAACAATTTTTAGAATAAGGTGTTATTTGTTAACATTAGTTAATGTATTAACTAACATGAACAATGCATTTATTACACTATTGTAATGTTATTCATTGTTAGTTCATGTTAGCTCACAGTGCATTAACTAATGTTAACAAACACAACTTTTAATAATGCATTAGTAAATGCTGATATTAACATAACTAAGATGAATAAATGCTATAGACCAGCCACGTTCCTGTAGGCCCCCAACACTGCACATTATGCATCTCTCCTTTGTCTAACACTGTCACGGATCACGCCTCTGTGGCCCTCTCGAGTACTAGTTTCCCCCCGGACTCTTTTACCCCACGTACCTCGGTGTTTTCGCGCCATTCCGCCCCTTTCTCAGGGTATTTAAGCGTGGGCTTTCGCCCTGTTTAAACGCGAAGTCTTGATTTGCCCCGGCCGTCGTTACTAAGCATTCTTGGACTGTTTACTGATTTCCTGTGTTTGATTTCCTGTCTGTATTTTGGTTTCTGATTTTCCGCTGCCTGCCCTGACGTATTGCCTGTTTTTTGACTATGTTTTTGCCTGCTCCTTGTCTGATACTGTATACTGGATTTTCGACCCATTACCTGTCTGACTACGATTAAAACCTGCTTTGCACATGGACTCCCGCGAATCATTACAAACACACCCATTTCAGCTCTTCAGCACCCATTTTCAAACAGTACTAAAGAGCTGATGAGTTTAATCAGGTGTGTCTGATTATGGAGACATGGAAAACATGGTTGGGAACTACTGCTGTAGATGTATTGTTCATTCTTAATTCATGCTTACTAATGTTGTTAACTAATGAACCTTATTGTAAAGAGTTACCAATGAATTAGTGAGAACTTTCCCCACACAAATGTGTAACGATATTCACTCAAAAACAGTGGTGCATAACTTTAGATTAATGTAGCTTGAGCAATAATTTCCCAAAAGAGGTATGAAACCTGTGCCAATTGACAGAAAACAAGTAAAAAAAAAAGTTAAATACAATATTTAGTAATGATATGTCATTAAAAATGCATTTATAATCAATCTTTTGTGAATGATCATTGTTTGCAAAATACGTAAGTTTTGGTCAAATGCAATAACTTTCACTAGCATTTGAACGAATGAGCGAAACACAACATGAGAGTTAAAGGAGCTACAGAAGTCTACTTGCCGTAGACTAGTAGAAACCAACTTGGTTTACAAACAAGACACACAGTTCATAGTAAAAGTATGTAAAACTACCCAACATACAGCATCTGTCTTTGCAGTCATGTTCTGCTGCTTAACACAGGAGCTCAGATGATCAGTTTCTGCCTGTTCGCTTATGAGCCATCTATGCCTGGTTCGGCATAAACAAACATCGGCTAACACCCTTGCAATAGCTGAGACTTTTGTGTTGACAAGATATTACGTTCTGTATTCAGATCTCTCTCCCTCGCTGTGTGTTTTTCAAAGAGTCAGAGCTGACGTGATATTGCATTTCATATTCACAGCTGAGCTCCTCTCTCTTTCTAAGGCTAATGAGTTTTGGGACGAGGTTTTTGGCCACGGATTCATCTCATTTATTTTGCTGAATCAAGCTTCGCGTGTTTACCCAAGACAGAGCCTGTAGCCTCAGATCCAGACGGCTGCTCACTGACCGCATTATGCATATTCAATAGAAACATGGCACGAGCCATTAGAAATCACTAGTTCCAGTCTGATTAAAAAGCATGGGATGAAATTTCTGGGAGTGACAGTTTTTTTCAGACCATGCAGAAATTTCAAGGAACAACTAGTCACTAGATTTAAGAGGTTTATAATGTATTTGAATAATTTCTATTTATTTATATTCTATCTATTTATATTTATTTATGCAGTGAATGGGTGCTGTCAGAATGAGAGTCCAAACTGCTAATAAAAACATCACAATAATCCACACCACTCCAGTACAGTACTGTATATAATAATTAAGTTTAGATAGCTTTCCTTTATTACTCTTCCTTCGTCTCAGCACCCATTCACTGCAGATCATCCATTGGTAATAAAGTGATGTAATTTCTCTAAATTAGTTCCCATGAAAAAAACTCATCTACATCCTGAATGGCCTGAGGGTAGTTATATTTTCATCAAATGTTCATTTTTTTTGGTAAACCATATCTTTAAAAATCTAATGCGTTTACCCGAGATTCAAAATTGTTGTTCCACTGCAGTTCTCAAATCTCGCTTGAAAACATATCACAACATTTTTAAAAACAAGTGCTCACATTGCTCGTCTACATCTTTTTTTTGTTTCACAGAAGAAAGTACATTTTGGAACAACACGGGTGAGTTATTTATGGTACTTTAAGATATTATATTATTTGTCTTTTTATCATATCACTGCTGCCAACATTTTAGAACATTGCAGACTGCCAAACAACACCATTTCTTTGTGGAGAAGTCACTGTAGCACTCTCATTGCTTTATTTTAAGAAGTATAAAAACAGATTGATTGGTGTGGGACTGACTTTCTGTCCAGGAGAGCAGCTGAGCAAAATAGCCCAGCGTCTGTGAGCTCTGCTTATTATTCCCTGGAGAGCAACCAAACGCTAAAAGTTGAGCGTCAGAAAACTAAAAGAGGTAGAGAACATAATAGAAATACAGCACACGAGACTGTAGAATTGCTCTACCCTCTCATGTATTGTTCTGTCGCTGCATGCCCGCCTGTCAGCTGCTTCATTCACAAAATCTGAGAGCAAAACCTGCTAACATCTCACTTCCAGGGTCCCACACTGTGAGGACAGCCGCTCCAGGAAGGCAAATCTGAATTAATTGCTCTCAGAAACACACTGGCAAATACATGGTATATGAATAATAGTTATAGTATGAATAATTCACTTTTTAAACATGTCTATATATTTTTTGTTATTCATTTATTTTTATTTCATTTTAAGTTTTAGGTTTTAACTATATCAAGTTAATAAAGGAAAATGGAAAAAGTTGGTTTGTTAAGCAGCTGTCTAACTTATAAAACAAATTATAGAAATTATAAATGATTGTAGTTTTTTTAATATTTCAAAATGTTTTTTAAACATATTTATATTGTCATTTTAGTCATTTTGTCATTTATTGATTATATATATATATATATAGTTATGGAAGCTGACTCTACAGAGGAGGTAAGTGAGAATAACAAGTTGTTTATTGAGTATCCAAGTGTCAGATAGTTTCAGTTCATTAAGGCAGAGTAATAGAGATATCTTTATCTTTTGCAGGATCGTCGGAGTAATGCAGATACCAGGAGATGAAGGTGACACATTGGAGCAGAGAGACGACCACACACCACAAACACTTCCTAGAAACACAGGCAGTGTTGGGAGTAACGCGTTACAAAAGTAATATATTACAGTAATAAATTACTTTTTGCTGTAACGCAGTATTGTAAGGCATTACTAATCAAGTTTCAGTAATATTTTACTCTGTATATTTTCAGTAATGTTTGCGTTACAACACACTCTTAGCCAAAATTTTAATTGTTCAAAAAACGCAAGACACAAGATATTAACATTAACATCAGCTCTATTTTCTGTTTGTGGTCAGTTATTATCCATGTGTGGTGTGCAGGTTTGTAAATGAATACTAAAGGACAGCTTCTAATATATATGTGCAGAGCGATTGATTTAATTGATCTCGCTCTCGCTGGGGTCAAGTGAAGGCGTATTTAGGGCAGGTTTTACAAAAGTGTCGCAAGGCTACTTGCCCTACAGTGGAAATGATTGTATTCCAGGTCCGAGGCTATTAGCTCCGCCCGGCTCACACTGGACAGTGGTCCTTCTACCAAAACAGCTCATACTGTTTCAGCTATTAAAATAGTTCGGACTTTTGTGTAATGGCAAAATAATAATATTTAGTTTTTTTTATTAAGTTAATTTAGAAAAATGCTTGGAGCATTTTTGTTCATTAAATATAAGTTGTTGTTTTTTATTAAGTAACGTTCGATTTTAAAAATCAGTTTAACCTTTTCAAATTATTACAACTTCTAAAATAAAATAAAACATTTCAAGCAACACTGTTTAAACAGTAAACCTGCACTGTAATAACATGTGCGATGGTATGTGTCACGAACAACGGCTCGCTGTGGTGCTGCGTGAGCGCTTGCGCTCTCAGCGAGGCAAAGGAGCGGCAGGACACGGAGCTGATTTTAAGACATTTATTTAA